>JARKHS020004563.1:0-567200 GCA_030143305.2 Amblyomma americanum | reverse complement strand
TCTCGTATTCAGCCGCGATACGGGGCAGCACTTGCAATACCTCTGGCAGCTTTTTCGACGTTTCTCTGATTAGGGCCTGATTATCAACAGAGCACAATGTGAATTCGGCAAGTCGGAGCTCGAATTCCTTGGTCACCGTGTCATCAGCTCCGGCATCCAGCCTCTCCCACCAAACGTGCGGGCCATTCAAGACTTTCTGCAGCCTGCCTCAATCCGCAATATCCGGAAATTTCTCGGCATTATCAATTTTTATCGTCGTTTCGTCCCTCACTGTGCTGCACTCCTGAAACCACTGACGGACATGCTTCAAGGCAAGAAAACAAACACCGCACAATTGACAGGGTCTTCAGCTGCTCTGGATTCTTTCCAGGCAGCCAAAGCAAAACTATACGACCTCGCTCTCCTTGCCCATCCGCGCCCTGATGCACCGCTACGCCTCATGACCGACGCCTCCGACTCCCGTGTTGGAGCCGTGCACTACCAGCTCGTGGATGTTTTTTGGAGCCCTCTATCTTTCTTTTCTCCCGCAAGCTTTCTGGTGCCGGAAGCCACTAATGTATTTTCGGCCGTGAACTTCTTGCCCTGTACATGTCCGTGCGGCATTTCAAGCACATCCTAGAAGGTCGGCAGTTCCACATTGTCACAGACCACAAACCACTTATTTTTGCCATAAAAACGGGGAGCGGCAAATTCCCGCGCCGTCAAATTCGTCACATTTCGTACATGGCTGAATTCATGACCGCCGTCAGACATGTGCAAGGTCTTGGTAATGCACCGGCGGATGCTCTGTTACGTGTTACTGCTTCCCTCGCCTCTGCTGCTCCATTACCGAAACTCGACTTTGCCGCTCTCGAAAAAGCGCTGCAACATGACTCAGAAGTTATGAACCTTCGCAAGAACTCTCGTTCGCTGGTTCCCTGGGAAATTCTCCTCCCTTCATGCCCCGTCCCTATCGTCTGCGACACTGCGGCCGGCACTCTGCGCCCTTTGGTCCCCTCTGCCTGTCGTCGTCTTGTCTTCGATGCCCTCCACGGCATGTTCCATCCCGGAATTCGCACCACGCATCAACTTCTCACAAAACGTTACTTCTGGCCCGGGATTAAGAAGGACTTGCGCGCATCAGCCCTTGCCTGCCTGGCTTGCCAGCAGTCTAAAACTCAGCGACACACGACCTATCCCTTCCGCTCCATCCCTCCGCCGTCAGCCCGTTTGGCAACGTAAACATCAATATCATGGCTCTCTGGGCCCCTTCTGCTGGCCAATCATATCTTCTTACTTGCATCGATCGGTTTACTTGGTGGCCCGAAGCGTTCCCTCTGCCTGACGCCACCAGTGACATCATCGCCAGAACCTTCGTCGCCGGCTGGGTTTGCCGGTACGGGGTTCCCTCGACCATCACCACTGACCGTGGCGCCCAGCTTTATTCTTCACTTTTTAATAACCTTCTGACTTTACTTAGAACTTCCTGAATTAGAACTACTGCTTATCATCCTATTGCCAACCGTATGATCGAATGCTTCTATTGTTCGCTAAAAACATCCCTCAAATCCCAACTCGACACCACCCACTGGACCGCCTCCCTACCACTAGTTCTGCTCAGCCTCCGTGCTACACTGAAACAAGATCTTCGTTGCACTGCGGCAGAGCTTTTCTTCGGCACACCCCTGCGTCTTCCTGGTGAATTTTTCGAATCTTCCGATTCGACTACAAGTCCCGACCCTACCGATTACGTGACGCAGCTCCGCTCTTTTCGCCGCCATCTCAGAGCACCACATCTCCGATGCCAGTCTCGGCCATCTTTACATGTCCTATCCGAAATAGCGACTTGCACGCACGTCTTTATTCGCCGAGACTCTGTCCGCAAGCTGCTTCAGCGCCCCTACGATGCCCCTTCCATGTACTCGAAAGAACTTCGAAGTTTTTTAACGTCAACATTCATGGGCGCACTGTCACCATTTCAATCGGCCGCTTCAAGCCAGTCTCCACAGAGTACGCCCCATCCACTGGACCTTGATGTGTGCCTTCTCTGCCCGAACCGGCCGATTGCACCCCTCCGCCATGTTTCCCTACCACTCCTCAGAAGCAGAAAGTATCATTCCGGCTTCCAGCTTCACCGGACTCCTTCACTAGTGGAGGGGCCTACTGTAGCAGCAGCAGCAGCGGCCTTACGCAGCAGGAGCAGCACCAGCCTACGAAGATGATGAAGCCGAAGTGCAGCCGAATTGAGCTCCATCCTCGCTCCGGCGTGACGCGCCATTCGGCTGCACGCCATAATACATTCTAGCTCTTCAGCCAGTAAATAAATCATTTCGTTTATCGGTCCGTTTGTACTGATTATCGCGACAAGTCCTCGCCGAAAGTAGACCGACAGAGGCCTTATCGCGATCATCCAAATCAGGAAGAACACCTTTCGATACGACCATCCGTGGATAGTACTCCACAAGTGTCTTCGGCATGCACACTCCAATGGTGGATAGGTGGAAGAAAAACGACGCTAATAAGAACAGAGGCGAGTAAGAGTACGGATAATGCTGTCCGAATTTCAACACCTTTGCGTTCACGAACAATCCAAGCTAATAGCCCTTTGATCATGATTAGCAGAAATACCCAATATTAATGTGTGAGGCAATCGAAGAACGAAATTTTGGAGCTCTAAGGACCCTTCCATGTGTAAAACCTTTCAGTCGTGTACTCCAATATTGGTGGCATGTCAAAGTAGTGTAACGGATATGAAATCTCTATTTCGGACGACACTACCACGTCAGCCCAGCCGGGAAATAAGGCTAAAATCGCTTGATTGAGGAACTCATACTTTCTAAATCTTAGTATGGCGTTCTGAGCACGAAGTGCAGAATATAACAGTTCATACAACTGGTGGTTGCATGTCATTCTTGATGGGCCTCCGTAGCATTTGTTAAACTTACAGTCAAATGTAATCTCTTTGCCATGAGGTGACAGTGTAAAATGTGCTGTCCCTATCATTTTCGGGAGTGAGCACAGTCGAGATAAAATGGAGGCACCGATAACTGCCAGCCGGCTCCCTTGTGAGGTTGGGGAGCTCAAGAAGAGTGGCCTGCCACCGCACAGCGATAACCTGGTACGGATTGCAGCTAGCTCACGAGTCTGCAGCAGCCAGCTGCTGTCATGGAATACAATCCATTCAGTTAAATATGCAATCTAAAATTGTGTTATAAATTTCTGGATGCACGCCGCGTGATTGTTGTATGTGGCAACGACTACGACCAGTTTTCTCATGTTCCAGTCTCTAACGAACACGCGACGATATGCGAATCCTCGCCAACATACGACCACCACGTTGCCTTTCCCGAATAAGCTCGCAAGAAAGTCTGCAAACGGCTCCACGTGGTTCCCACATGAGAGGAAAGCCACTTGGTTGTTTCTGCGGACGCGTTCCTGAAGAGGCGCTGAGGCGCATCTAATGAGTTTTGCAGAAGGGTTCAAAGAGCGTGGTTCTAGCGAGTGTTGCCGGCAAATACTTTTGGCAAGAGCAAGCATGCTTAATGATACCAGAACTAGAAACACTCTTCCCAAAGATCTCCCTATCGGCATGAGAGTTTGCTCATGGGCTCACTGGAGATTCATGCACTACCTGTTGAAGGAAATCATAAACGATGGCGATGCTTGTCTGACTTAAGTTTCCAATCGAAATATCACAGAGGAGATGAATGTGTCTAAACAATGGGTGTGACAGAAACAGAAATGTGCTAAAAAAAAGCTTCGGCCTCAAAAAAGAAAGAAGTTAGGCCGGTAGTGTTCTTAATACCTGGAGTGTGCTATATGTTCCCATCAAGTTCGGAAACAAAGAGGGATTGCATTTGACAAAAAGATTGAATAAATATATTTATCTAAAGCAGAATAATTAAACATTTCACACACGGTGAAAGCTTAACAGCCGCTTGCTTTTTGCAAACTTCTATAAAGGATTTCCTCAAGTATCAACAAAAACTTATGAAACAAGTCGTGCCTATGGACAAGACTGCGTTTAGAAGTCTTCTTGAGCGCCGTTCTGTTGTAAAGTCTTATATATTTGCCAAAGGTCAACAATTACTCAATAAATTTCTTGTCTTTACCACTAGAGAACAAACAGGTCACATATATTATTTGACTACCAACGAGCATATGTATAATATAAAGAACAATACCGCTACCAAAACTCTGGCTCAACATTTCGAGACATTTAGCAGCACATACTCAGGTACGCTTCAAATGAATTCTTGAATTTGTTCTATCGCCGTTGAAGCCTTTGTCCAGTGTCGCCGATTTCCTGCTTGCGTCTATTGGTATGCGTCGTGAGATTCTCGTTCTTCTGAGCTGCGCCTGTCTGGAAAGAAAAAAAAATGCTTTCTAGCAAAAATGCGCTATTACTCACATTCTGGTTTCCATGTCTTTATTTAAAACAGTTGAAAAAATCTCTAAGCTCCAGCAATGAAGCTGCTGAAATTTATTTTAGAGGCCCGGGTACCATATTCATGAAGTAAAACCACACACAATATTTGCTTTTTCGTTAAAATGCTTTTCAGCAAAGTCGGTGCGGAATTCATTGTTTCCAAGCTGTCTTGATTGCTATTGCTGATGGATAGTTTTTATTGCTGTTTTCTTGATACCTAGCCTAGGTAGTTGTTATATCGTATTGCGCGTATTCCAAACAAGGCGCAGAAAATGAGTCGCCTTACAGCCAGTTGGTGCGCCGATCCTTGCGAAATGGCCTCGTTAGAGGGGCTTTAAGAGCTACAGCGTCAATGTGAGGCGACATGTTGCTGACGCATCTGAATACTGACATACTGCAGAATATAGGAGAATATGTAAAAATATATGCATTTTTGTTGTCACCGAATTATTTTATTTTTTGGAACAGCATCTCGATATTCGTAAACCATGTGAACAAGTCATACTACACATAGTGATGTGTTTGGGTAGCGCACTTTTTGAATTAATGATAGCGTTCCCGCATGCCGTTCTTAAGATGAAGGCCTTCAAAGCGGACAGCAAAATTCTCGTTTTACTAAGATTCACATCTTGTTAAAAGAACTAAGAATTTCAAAATGAAAGAACGAAAAGACTCGCACTAAAGCGTTGACAAATTCACTCTAAAATCTTCAAATCCCCACTGTATTTTTATTGATGGAGACACAAAATTAGCACAAACAGCAAATCACGTAAGCGCGGCCCTCCGCCTGTTCATGGTAAAAAAATTTCTTTTCACAAAATCGTTTTCCGGAAAACCACTTTCAAATATCATGGTTCCCATAGCCGGGCAAGAGCTTACAGATATATTATGTAATATAGGAAGGTCAACTTGATATTTTTTTGACTTACCCTACACGAGAACCACCCTGCTAATACTAATCTTTCATTGTATTGAACAAAATATCTACCTGCCTACGATCAAGAGTAGAAAAATCGACGACAATGTGCAAACTCTTCCTAAAAAGACGATTCTCTCAATAAGTTTATTTTCAGCTAAAAATTTATATTTTAGTCAGCATGGTTTGCAGGATTCATCGATGCGGCGGAGATTCATTACCTGATTAAACCCTCCCGATATTTATAAACAATTGACGCAATTGACGAGGCATAAGGCTATTGCGTTTCTAGAATGCAAAAACTTCTATTCGGTCCTGCGTTAAGACGACGAGGACTACGTGTAGCAGCAAGTACTCGTCAACTGCCCACGAATGGCCAAAGCGAGTGGGGCAAATATATATGGCGCGTGCATTTGCAGACAGTTATCAGAGGTCCATTGTTCAATGTAAAAATATACTTAGGGTGGCGTAAAATTAACCGCACCAGATTTACCGCATTCAGTCATAGTGCAGGCCATTCAGCCGTACGGGTAGTCCTAACACGAGTTATTGCGAAAATCGGTCAAACATTGCGCTACTTGAAGACGCCAACCACAGGAACCGCGAACATTGGAGAAAAATAAAATGTCCTTTGTATGAATCTGGATATGGAAAGTTATGCAACGTTTAAGTTCTAGAAGAGGAAAGCAATCGCTTGCTTGCCTGCTAATGGTTGTCACAAATCCCGCGGCAGCGTGCAGCTTTAACATTCTTTTCCGAAACTTTATTACCTCTTCTTGTGAAATGTTCCACGTGGCTTTGATTCGCTCATAAAAATTTTCCGCCAAAGAACCATAGGGGTATTTGGGAAGGAAACGAAGTTGAATTCAACGCATGAGGAGCAGATAAGCGTTTTCTCTTGATGCCGTGGCAAGGTCTAACATTTATGAAAAGAGTCGTTAAGGACGTGAAAAATTACAGACCGATCAGCATACTGTCCCTTGCTTACCAGGCATTTACAAAGCTGTTCGCTAATAGAATCAGCACAAACTTAGACTTGAATCAACCATATGATCAGGCACGCTTTCGTAAAGGATACCCGACAAAAGACCAGATGCACACTATCAATAAATTAGGGGGAGAAATGCGCAGAATATAACGAAACGTGATATACAGCTTTCATTGATTACGAGAAAGCATTTGACTCAGTGGAAACCTCAGCAGTCATGCATGCATTGCGGAATCAGGGTGTGAACAGTTTAATGCGAAAATACTGGAATATATCTACAACGACTGCACAGCTACCATAGTCCTCCATAAAGTCAGCAATAAAATTCAAATAACGAAAGGCGTTAGGCAGAGAGACACAATCTCGCTAATGCTGTTCACCACCTGCTTGCAGAAGGTATTACGAAGCCTGGTTTGGAAAGAGTTACGGATAACAGGTATGGAAGAATACCTATGTAATTACGATCCGCTGCTGACATTGCCTTGCTAAGTCACTCTAAAGATGAACTGCAAAGTATGAGCAATGAGTAAGGCAAGCAGAGCAGAACGATGAGTCTAGAAATTAACATGCAGAAAACCAAACTAATATAAATGAAGATGTGTTCACAATTGGTAGTGAGGTGCTCGTGTGGTAAGGAAGTGCGTCTACACAGAGCAGATATTGAGTGATCCGATCATGACACGGAAATAATTGTCAGAATAAGAATGGAGCGGAGAACATTTGGCAGGTTGTCTGAGATGATGAATGGCAATTTAGTAAGATCCCTCAAGAGAAAGGTATACAACTGCTGTATCTTACCTGTGGTCACCTACGGGACAGAAACGTGGAGGCAAACGAAAAGTAGAGGGAGTTACAGAAATAAAATGATAGTTGTAACGTTAAGTGACCGTAATCGGGCAGAGTGGGTGATGGAATAAACGCGGGTAAATCACATCCTAGACGAAATCAAGAGGAAGAAATGGGCTTGGGCAGGGTATGTAACGCAATGGAAAGATAACCGCTTGTCCTTAAGGGTAACGGTTTGGATTCCAAGGGAAGAAAAACGTAGCAGGTGGCGGCAGAAGGTTAGGCAGGCGGATGAGATTAATTTTGCGGGCATATGGTGGCTGCAGCTCGCAAATGACTGGGATTGCAGAAACATGGGAGAGGCCTTTGTCCTGCAGTGGACGTAGTCACGCTGCTGCTGATGATGACGTTAATTAATTAGCACCTTTCTTCCTAGAAATAGTGATATTGAGACTCCAACCAACGAAGCTGAAACAACATTGCTATTTGGCTCATGCCGAATATTCTTTAAAATATTCAAAGAAAGCATGAATTACATGCAAAACAGTAACAGGCAATTTCATTCTGCGTACTCACGTTAAGGCACTGTGCTAGAAAACTAGGTATTCTCGCAGTGCTCAGCGAACAGCACGATATCAGGTTTTGTTCTAGTCTTTGGGGAACGGCACGTACACACGGTGGGGACTGACCAAAATGATGGAGAAACCAGCAGCGAAATCCAATATTGCTTCATGTTTATCTCCTATAAGTGCAGGTGACAATTCTGTTCCGTTATATGTTTCAATGCTTTTAAAGAGATCAATACGGCACCCCAACCTGTGCGTACAATAGCATTCTGTGTTGCAGCTATTTTTACAGTCCCTTAGCACTGTGTTTACAGCACTATGGTTGTCACCCAATATATAGAAATTGCAGTTCCATCTAGAAAGAATTTCAAGGCTCATTTGCAACTTGGGCTCTGGGTCACGGCTGTTGTCATGAAAAATAATTTTTCGACTGCCTGCAGCATTGTCACCATGGTTATGGAGTATATTTTAGGTAGGAAGAAGAATATCGGAGGATTCTTTTGTTTGCGAGGATAAACATGGTCGGGCTAAGACAAGCACTTTCTTGGCAACGGCTACAGCCCCATACGCACTCTGAACAGACAACGTGAGCGGCTTTTCAAGCGCCATGGCTCGATTTTGATGTTCAATGCAACAAATGGGGTGCTGTAAACATGAAGGTCAAGCCCTGGCAATAATTGAACATTGTTTGGCGTGCTTTTCAAAAATTCCTTAGTGCTTGAAAATCAAAACATGAATGCGTAATGCACTGCCAAATGATGGGCTGCAATATTATTTTGGCACATCGGGCACTTATTAAATCCGGCGCTGAGAACTCAACTCGTGTGGGATAGTGTTGTTACACAGAGTTATTGAATAGCACACGTCTTCTCCTCAAAAGTACTTCCTCATGGCGTCCACAACGTTTGTGCTGAATCTTGAAGATGCTGCTAGATCTTTACTCTGGCGCTTCCACCTGAAATTGCTTCTGCTAAGAAGGTGATCCCGTTCATGTGCCATTCATCTCGTTTTCTTAAACTGGAGTTTATCAAAGGAAGAATTTGCTCTAACAAAATCTTCATTGATGCGTTTTTCGCCTATGAGATCCTGCTGAATCAGTTTAAAGACATATGCTGCAGTTAACATGTTTGTTTTTGCACACTGTGCATACCTGAAACGTTTCCGCTTGGTAGATTGCTCAGATGAATGCTGCATGAAAAGTCGACGGAAGTCTACGCAGCATCCAGCAGGGCAACATCAGCTCTATGAGCTTCGAGAAGAGTCGATCATTTTTTGTCTTCGTTCAGAAATGCCATTGTCCAGAAATAGGGAACTTTTTTAACAGGCTTATCCTTGCATTTTATTTTTGCATATACTTTTGATGACCAGGTGGCCGACGAATATTTAGGTTACAGGAATGTCTCAAGACATTTTGCTTACTGTGGCAGCCCGTTATTAGCCACGGAGGCAGAGATAGACAAAAACTATTTGCTTCGCCTTCTACAGGAATGTATTGACCATCTTACCGCTCAATTGCTGTTCGAGCTGAAAGCACAGTGTGTGGTGGCGCTGACAAGAAGGCTTCAGCTTCCGTTTTTTTTTGCCTCCGCTTCCTTACCACATACTGGGGGGGGAGGGGGGGAAGGGGGGGGGGGGGGGCTCATGACTATCGCATACTGGTCTTATATTCGGCTTCCGAAGGGGACGGAACGGGTGGCTGCTATCTGGTGCGAAAAGCCTTTGGCGGGCAGTTGAAGTAATGCGGGTGACAGTAACAAGGATGGGTAGTTTTAGCCTTTCCGTGCCTGGTTTCAGCTTTAAAGCGTTCGTTTCTGAAAATCGGAGGAGGGACTTTATTAGAACAGAAAATCGGAAGATATAGTGTATCAACCGCTGAACCGGATCGCGAGAGAAAATGACTAGAAGAATAAGAATGGGGCTGAGCGCAATTAGTATGTGCTCTCATATCATTAATGCCATTTTACCAATATCCCTCAAGAGAAAAGTTTACAGCAGGATCATCTTACCGGTACTCACCTACGGGGCAGAAACGTGGAGGGTAGGGAAAAGGGTTCTGCTCAAGTTAAGCACAACATAACGAGCTTTGGAATGAAAAAGGATATGTTTAACGTTAAGAGAACGGAAGCGGGCAGAATGGGTGAGGGAAAAAACGCGGATAAGATTAAAAAGTTTTCTGGCATAGGGTGGTCGCAGCTGGCAATGGACATGTTTAATTGCATAGACATGGGAGAGGCCTTTGCCCCGCAGTGGGCGTGGTCAGGCTAATAACGATGATGTAGTCATAGACTTTCATCTGCAGGGCATAGAGATTACACCAGGTCCACCACGATCATTCCTTAGCCTAAGTCAAGCATCGTCATCAGAGGTGCTGACGATCCAGCAGAGCAAATCCATTACCCGGTCACAAGCTTTCGCCCATATCGGTTTTAGCTACGTTAGAACTCCACTATTTTTGGATTAAAATTTTCAGAGTCGCCTTCCGTTTATGTTGACGGCTCGTGCACGCTCTATAAAAATACCAGAAAAAATAGTAGCGACTATGACGCCGATAAAAGGCCAACTATTTTTAAACGCCTGAATCAAGACACCCAAGTATGTGGGGCTCAGAATCCAGCTCATCTTCTGCGAAAAAAAGTAGGGTAGCAAGCCCCCTGTTACTGAACATAAAATATTTCAACTTTATTGTCATGCACAACACTCGAGACAATGCAAACATTTAAAAGCGCTAAACCCATACCTCAATGCTAGCTGTGTATAAAATAATTATCGAGACTTTTTGAAATGAGACAAGTACGACGCTTTACTCATTCACTTGTCTAAAGAGGTTGGACAGTGCTTGTCAGTCAACCGTAGTCATGCTACAAATAGAGTAGCGAAAAATCTGCAGCGTGACACGCAGTCCTCAGTTTATCACTCATTATCTTGAAGATATTTTCAGTCACCATTACAATTCGTGTTATAAAACACTACCATTCACAACGCCTAATAAGCATTCAAAAAAACTACCAGCCCACCACCTTTAGCCTTTCTCAAGTAAAGTGAACAAATGCCAATGGGGCACGGATCAGAAAGTATAAAATTATCTATTGCACATTACTCTGGACCAAATAACATATTTATCAGGAAATACTTTTACTAGTATTGACAGGTAATTTGTGCAAACTTCGTTCAGAAATCATGACGGAATTAACGACGAACAGGAAGCTTCGTGTTTGAGCGGTATGACGAAATTATCTGTTCGAAGAATGTTTACCAAAAGTAAAACTCTCATGATAGAAAAACCCACTATTTCGTTGTCGCGGGCTCAATCCTTGAAGAAATTAAAAGCGCCCGCAATGAGCGTATCCGTAGGATGAGACTTGAACTTTGGAATGGTTGCCCCCAGAGAGAGTTTCGCCAAATTTTCGAAAGCTGGCTGCTAAACTCGGAACCATTACTACCTCCGGAGTAAGATCAACAACCCCCATTTTCGCGCTGCGCGTGTTTCTGCTAGGTTGAACCACGGGACCCGTTTCTTCAGTGCACCTAGAACTACAGCAGAAAACAGATATCTATACCAAGTGTCGACACCGAGTTCACACCAGTAGTATCGCAACGCATCGGTCCTATTAACGTCGGAACTAAGTTTATTTACTTCAGAATACTGTAGGCCACTGCTTGGTCCAAAGAGGGAAGATATTTATGACAATAAGGTAAATTATAGCTCCTCTGCGAACAACTGTCTTTCTATCAGCTTGCATTAAATGCGAGATGCTGGATTTGCTTACCCGTTACGAAGAGGAAGTTTTATAGCGGTGCGCGTAGAAATTTTTGGTCTATAAATAAAAGCTTTTCATTGATGCAGCACATCACAGTGCAGCGAATAAATTTTTTTTCTTAATGAAATACCAATCTCATTACATAATGCTCACGACCGAAAAAATTATTAGTGTGAAAGCACTGATATCTTCACCAACAACAAGCAGGAATCTTTTCATATTGGATCAAGTGCTTTAGCCTAGTGACAGTGATGCCAAGTATCTTTCACCTTTGGGCCCTGTACCGTTGCTTAGCAACAGCGAAAAAAAGGAAATCAGCTTAATATCCACGACTGGGAGTCGAACCCGCGGCGGCGCAAACAGATCAGCTTCGCAGGCCGCAGCGCGAGAGCGCTAGGCTACCACCGCGTTTTTTTATACCATGGTATTTATTACATTGCAGTTATGATGTATATACATGAACTATTCATGAAATATTTCGGGGAATACCATGAAAGACAGCTCAAAAGACAGAGCAACGGAGCACAAGACAAGAGGAAAGGATGAGAGCATCTCAAAGAAGGATTGCCACTATGATTTAAAATCGGTGCGCAAGTACACGTTCCTCAGTTGAGCAATCATCTAGCAGATGTGAGATTTAGTCGAAACAACTGATAATCAGTGCCCGTCCATCATTATAGTTTTTCATAACCTGTGTAGTCCGATCAGAACAAAAAAAATAACAAGAGGGTCAGCAACATCTGGCACACCGGTTGCGTAACTTATCTTGTGAGAAGTCAAATAATTACGCTCTTTGAAAGTTCATTGCAAGACATCCCAGAAGAGAATTGCGTGCTTACAATAGATGAAGCAATGTTAAAATATTTCAGGAATACCACAGAGGCGGCAGCTCAGAGATGACATAAAAATTCTTTTTTTTTTGTGTAGCCTTGTCTATACGCTCAATGTTTCGGTGTGTAACCTGTAGAATAAAGTTTTGGTGCACGGTGAATGTAATATTTTTCGCACCCGCGTAAGGACATCATGCCCTGGTAATCCACAGTACAATGAACGGTAAATAGCGGGAGTGAAAAGCATCGAAATCAAGTTTGTGTACTACCACATTCAAAACACAATGAAATAAGGACTCAGTTGAAAAACGGACTGCTAGAAAACACAGAGAATAATTACCTCAAGATTGAACCCCAATAAACTCAACGGTCAGAGAAGTTTGAGGACGCAATCAGTGTGGGCAAGGAATTAAATAAAATTGTGTGCAAAAAATGCTCGGAGTATCGGGTGGAAAGCGCCGCCAAAAAACACAAAGCGGGTAACGTTCTGCCGCACATAAATATGTACTAAACCTAGACCACCTCGTGCTGACAGGCAGGAGAGATAATCACTACGCATGAGTTCCACGGAGGAGCATCAACCAAAAGTTGCAAAGACTCTGCTGAAATGATGAACAAAAATCCTGCAACAGTAAAAAATCTGCAAGACATAATAAATTTTTGTTGCTAGAAACATGTAGTATTCCCCCTGTAAGTTGTTTCTAGGCTATCGATGTAGCCGAACACGCCTCGTGTTAAAATGCAACAATGTCTTGTAGTTATTGTCCTCTGTTGGAGTGGCACGTATACCCACATTCGGGGATGTGTGCCACTCGAGAAGCTTTAATTGCATCTAGCATGTGGCCCTCAGGGAATTTTCTCGCAGGACTCTGTTACCCCATTTATCACAATATGCCCTCCATCATTTCATACGTTACATCATTTCTCACCGATGCCCCTCAGTACGCGTTTGGTGGCCGCAATTTATGTTCTCTCCCTTTTTTTTCTTAAATTTAACCTTTCCCGCTATCATCTCCTTCCTTCTTTACCTCCAAATTACCTTCCCCCGTCGGCTAAATTCTCTGCTTTTTCATTAAAGGTTTTCTCTCTCTGTGCAATGCACACCTTCTTTTTCGTCGACTGATATTGATATGCAAATAATATTCGCGCTTTCAGCTATATGTCGATAGTGACAGATGTGCGTTGCCATCGTTGGCGTGGCAAACGTTGTGGTAGAAACCCGGAACAAGAACAATGCGCTCTGGCGTTCAAAAATTGCTGCAGAAACTCTGCACGGGAGCATAGGCCGCAGACGTACTTTAAACATCGCCATTGACGATGATAATGCTTGAGACGCGCCCGTACTTTGGCATTATAATCTGTTTAACTAAGTTAAAACCCTCAAACTTTTTGTTAGAAAAATCTAGGAGACTCCAACGAAACATTCTTTCAAGTATTAACTAGGTACTGACACTGCCCGATGCTGACAATGCCCGGAGATACGTTACAATGTTGCCATGCCGTAGCAATGTCTCGGAGTCATCTTATGCTTTGAAGTCACTGAGTACATACAAAGCCCCGCCACGTCCACCAGGTGGTCCATCGAACACAGGGCTTTCGCAGGCGCTAGTGCGCATTGCGCCGCAGCCACTTCGTATTCGTCTGAGAACAGTGAAAGTTGGCCCATGTTCGGGTTCTGACTTAACGGTAACTTGAATAGGCCCATAGATCCTAACTTTTGCAGGACATTTGACGTCTACTTTAGAAAGTGCGAACAGAAAAGTAGCTAATGTATCGAGAGACGACCTCTCACGAAGAGTGTGCTATATACGACGTACGCAATGATAACACAAGATATTCTGTAAACACATTTCCTTCGAATCGAAGTCAGGCCAGCAAAGTTAAAAAAGTGAATATAAAATAAAATCACAATGAGGAAACAAAAAAGTGGCTGCGGTTTAGCTCTAGTTAAACCTGGAGTGACGCGAAAGCTACATCTGGCCGAGTGGAACTCGCTCAGTCGAATTGCAAAGTCAGTATTTCGCCGCTCCGTTTTGCTGGGCGTTCATTCTTCACCTTCGTCCCTGGACGTGGATTAAAACTCTCCCCCTCTACACTCCCCCCCCCTCCACTCGACACGGCGCATGCGCACAGCTGTTGCAGCTCGGTCTCGCCGGCGCGCCGCGCCACCGGCAGCAGCAGCTGCTCCGCACCACGTCACCAACCGTGGCCACTTGACCACGGCGCCGCCACGGAGCTCAAGGGGCGCCACGCTGAAGGCTCGAAGAGCGGGCGTAGTGTAGCTCTCGCTGCATAAATGGTCGCCCGAGACGTGGATGCGATGACCGTGCATTATCTTTGATAGACCATTTGTGCCTCACACGCTATTGCCATTGCGGTAGTCATTTGACCAAGCTGCCGCTCAGAAGACAGGAAGAGGAAAAACACTTGTGGAAGACAGTAATGCGGCGTAAGTTGATTGAGCTGACTGCGATGCAGAAAGTGCGTGGTGTGCGCGCAGAGCCGTCAAGAGATCCTTGGGGAGTGTGCACAGCGGCGCGTTCTGGCGCCGATTGTCATGCGATGTGCCCCGCGCGCAGGCATGTCATCATCCTGTTTACGTGTTCTTGCACCCTGGCCGAGGAGAATAAACTTTTTCCAGTCTCCCGGCAGCTCTGGATACGTCTGAGTCTTGCCTAGAGCGATTTGCCGGCCGCTAGTAGGCAGCATAGCACATTGTGAAGTGTACAGTCGCCCTGAGACCTGTCTAAAGCACTCGAACTCCGTGCCGTCTGCGCTCTCAGCGCCCAGACCGACGTCTAGCGGCAGTGCGAGGTTAGAGATAGCGCATCTTTGAGTGTCGTCTGAGCGTCACACGAGCAAGAAATATAGCTGGTCTGTATCGAAGAACAACACGTTCTAATAAAAAACTACAACTCTGACTGAAAATGAAGTTTTGATAAGCTAAATGAAAAGGTCGTCAAATGAAATTCAGGCGTCGACCTTACCGGCCATTTTTCAAGTAAAGTTCCGGCAATGACATCGATTTCTGGACGCAAATAAGAAATGCTAGGCGACAGCGCCATTCACTTCAATACGGTGGCAACCCGTTATTTTCAGAAGCATGTCGCGAGTTTGAATCGACTGCCTTGATTATTTCGAAAGCCGATTATCGCCTATAAACATAAATTTTTCTGCTGGAGAAACGGCACTGCAACAACTTGAACACGTTCTCGCGCAGTGCATTGCATATTTATTGTCTTTGAATAATACATCTATCGAACTGATGTTCGCACTTTAAGCCATGCGGCGGCAGTGACAAAGAGATGTGCGCTGCATGCGTTGGCGTGAACAAAGTTGTGGCAGAAGCACGGCACTAGAGCAATACGCGTTGACGTTGACAACATTGCTATAGAAAAGCGGCACTGGAGCATATGCCGCCGTATTATATCGGGTAAATTGGCATTGACGAAAAAAAGTTGAAGATAGCCATAACCGGCTCCCTTAAGTCGCTTTCACGCACGTGGCGGAGGTGTCCACAAGCAAAAAATGTTTTCGCACAATATTTCTTTCTTACAAATGCTAACCAGCCAGCAATTTGTTTTTTCGAAAAACTTTTTTCGGCGTTGCCAAAAATGATCCCAAGCTACAGAAAAACTTAACATGCATGCCCAAATATTTTGGGTTGGTAGGAAACAAGCGCATTAGAGCGCAGCAATTAGGATGCAAGAAGCCCAATATCAAGTTTTTTTTTAATTTTACGGTCTTTCGCTTTTGCCCTGATAACAGGCGCTGCGCCAGTGCTACCTCGTCGTAGGTATCTGGGTCGGACAATTTTCACTACGCTCTACAACTTTACAACCACACCTAAGCGCCTAAAACCACAGTCAAACAGCTCAAGAAATAATATTAACCGCTAATACAAGTAAGCTGACAGAAGAAAATACTAGCTGTGCTTTGCATAATTCTTAGTAGGATTCGCTTAATTTCGGCTCGAAAGATCGCATTGAGGTTTTTTAAATCTTAATCCATTTTAGCTAGGACTCTCAGTACATACATTAATCATAATCTGAACCAACTTCAGAACTAATTTTCTTTTACATGAGGATGTTACCTGCAGTTATGTCTGGTTCACACTTGAAGATTACTGAAATTCTTCTACACTTTTGTTGTGGGCTATTGCATCAAGATGAGTGGTCTGCTACGGACATGTGATGCTTGTCAGGCGTAGAGTTTCTCCACTTTTCTTGCTTGTGTTTGCGTAGCTGTTGTAAACGTGATCTTCACTGTTTGATGCAGCCTGCCTCGTTTTACAGTTTAATTTTCGTGAAGCTCAACAGATCATTCGATCACATGGGAAGAAACGAAGTCGCGACATTGGAGTCTAGTTTGAAATGCCTAACGAATGAAAAGAGGGCGAGGACGTTTATTATGATATCCTCGCTTGCAAATTTGGTTCTCTGCTCATGCTTACTTGTGTTCGCTTTGCTTTCCTTACGTGCACAGCACTGTTTCTTCAGGCAGTCATCAAGACATCCTTCTTTGTTATTGACTCCAAATAACTTAACCCAGTGCTCAAAGCGAGCTCATAGCTTTCTTCAAGCCTTGCTTCGCCACTTAATGGTTTCTCGTTGCAGGTGAATTACGATTCATTGATAACGAAAATAAGGTAATTTTAAAACTGGTCCAGAGATCGCAGATTATAATATTTCTGAATGCAGTGAACTCTGCTGGACATCTTACGTCTTTTTAGTAATAATTTTCACCAGCAATACAAGAGTTCACTTTCCTGTACCCCCAGTCTCATACGCACTTTCGAAACTGATTCTACTATCTCTTGCTTGTTTATTTGGCAAATCCAGCTATTTGAATATACAAAAGTTACCAGTTACTGTGTAATGTTAGGAGATAAAGAACTGGCTTTCTAAAGGACTAGACATGCTATTAAAGCGCAAACATGTTTGTGCTGAAATTAAACGATGACGTCCCCTTGAAAGAGCTAACAAGCTTACATGAACTGTTAAGAAAAGAATAAGAACGATATACTAAAAGCATGCATCAGGGCCGCCTAGCAAGCAAATAAGTGAAACAAATAAAACGAGCTAATTTTGTTCGAGTGTCACTCTGATCTGTGCTCAGAACCAATCTGACCTTTCGCCTGACACGTTCATGGAAATCCCCTATTGTCTGGTTCACATTGCTCATGGCTGCATTTCACTTCTCTGGTTGGCTGTATACTTGGCGGTTTAGTTACCTGCTTTTTTTTAAAATCTTGTGTCATTATCTGGAAAAGATTTAGTAGACATTTCAGAGCACATTCTTGGTTCCGTGTAGGTGTACAGTGACTACCGACATCTCAATGAAAACTGCATGTACGCAGCAACAGCCACTTTGCGCATAGTATTCTACTCTGCGGTATTCAATGATTTATCACTGCCATATAGCACAATCACGTGCTTGTCTTTCGCCCTGCTGCCACGCATTTCGAAGCTGCTTGAATTCCGAATTCCATGTCATCGATTTCAAGCTCGGCCAAAAGAATAAAACGAAGCTAGCGTTCTCCGTCACTGACAAAAGTAACCATGACATATACCTCCTCGCCCTTAGTCCTTTTTACGGTACTGAGAATTCGACACCAGGGAATGCTGAAGTTATAGTCGATGGCATTTCTCATGCTTTTTTGTAATATTATTTCAAAGACGGAAAATATTATCCTCTATGCTGGTTAAACAGCACGCGACGTCAGTTATACCATTGCCATAATTTTAACTTTTGTTATCCTCTCGAACATGCTAAAAGCTGTGCAGATGAGGTGGTTCAAATGCTGTGTGTCAGACACGGCAATATCCGCGATGAGGCATGGGAGCGTATATTACTGGTTATTTCTCCAAAATATATGCAATGCTAATGACGCCTATTAGACATTCCTTCAAGCACGTTTGCAAATTTATTCAACACTCTTCCAAAAAAATTATCAAACCATCTATAAAAGTCCGGAAACCCTGAGTAACAAGACCCTACAAGTGCTAAGATTACTAAGATTATTAAAAATATAAACAGACTGTCTCCTGTTTTGCTTAGCTCTATAACAAAAGCAGCATTAAGAGAATTTGGGGTTTGCCGACGTAAGCTTAATTTCAAACTATGTGAGGCTAAGAAAACTTATTTTGAAACAGTATTTTCATGCGTCAACAAGAAACACCCAGACGCTGCATAGAAATTATTAAATATCTTGCCAGACCAAAAGAAAAGACGTTCCGCTTGAATGTATAACGCGAAAATTCCGAATGACTCGTGGTCATGAGCTCGGCAATCATTTTACTAGTTCTTCGCAATGACATTAGAAAAGTCTGTTTCAAATTGTGTACAAAGAGTACGCTTGATGCAACGGACGACCTAAGAATGTTTATTATGTTAATGTCAGTAAAAGCAGTAAAGTTAATAAATAGAGTAAATTTTGTAATAAAGGCAATACAACAAGTAACCCAAATCAATATAGAGTAATTAAATATACATTTAACACCTTCATTGACGCTAGAGAATTTTCTGGCGTGAGGAATAAAGCCAGAATGTTAGTAAAGCTTTGTGGGGGGCTAGTTGGTTGTACATACTGAGACTGGGGAGCGCTACAATCAAGACCAGGGGTCAACACCACATAAGAACACCACAAGACACGAGCGCAAACATTTAACTGAGTTTATTTTCGACATGGCGCATATTTACACGCATCTAATCACGGGACACACAAACATAAAAGCGTTAGAGCCAGCCAAGATTTTAAAGCAATTACCTACACCATGCAAATAATATAAACTATCCTCGCAAGTCATGAATTTCACACATGACGGGGTAAAAACAATTTTACTTTTTTTGTCAAAACCACAGACGGGTCGCTAACGAACCCAGCGCCGTCCTTTTCTCAATCCATGCAAAATGCTTCCCACAATTTCCTTGTGGTCTTGTACTTTGCTTTAAGAAGAACCGTCGTCAGTAGAGGTTCGCTCTTGTGCGCAGCGCAGTGTGCAGCGAGGTTGCCAGGGCCACTGACCAGAGAGATGTTGTACTTGTTCCCCCGCAACCTCTAATTTAAGCACCTTCCTGTCTGGCCGACATAGGCCCTGCTGCAAGACAGTGGTATTTTATACGCCACGCCCTCAACACATGCCACAAACGAGTTCTTGTGCCTCACGCCACAAGACCATGCGTCGTGCTCTTCTTCATGGCCGGAATTGATTTCTGCACACATGATTTTGAGTTTCTAAGGCGCGGAAAATACAACGAAAACTCCATACTTTTTCGCCACTTTTTTTTAGCCTGTACGACAAGGCATGCGCATATGGCAAAACAACAGGTCTCTTATCTTTTTCGTTCGCATTTCCAGGCTTCCCCTTAATGAATGTCTTCAAAACTTTTCCCGCGACCGAGACCAGGAACAGTTTTGGGTATCCAGCAGCCTTCAGTCTTGCAGCCTGTAAGTTAACGCCATCAAGCATCTTGTGACGGCAAGACGTTTTTAGCGAATGCTTGAAACATGCATCAGCTATGTTCCGCTTTATCAGCTTAGAGTGCGCGGAGTCGTCAGGAAGCAAGCCCTTTTCGCTCTTTGTTCTGTACTGCCAGCAAACGTGGGGGCCGATTTCAATGGCTAAGTCTAGAAATTGTAGGCGGTTGTCAGAGGGGGTTTCATACGTGAATGAGAGTCCTGGATGAGCTAGCTCGAATTCGATCAGCGTTTTTTCCACCAAAATCATTCATTGCACATCCCACTTCGGCACATATCAGAAAATCATCAACGTTCCTGTAGCACGCCTTGATGCCAAGCGGAAACTGTGCGTCACGTACGACAGGTCGCCTCTGGCTAGAAAAATGTTGCACAGTACTGGCGCGATATTAGAGCCAATGCGTATCCCGTCCTTCTGCAAAAAGACCTCGTCACCAAACTGCACGTGCAGGGCAGAGAGATACAATTCAAGTAGTGCAGGGAAGTCCGAAGTGCTAATTCCACTCGCATTCATAAACTTGACTGTTCCGTAGGTGTCCAAAGAATCTCCCACAGCCTGCAGCACGTGTCCGCGCGGAATGGTGTAAAATAGGTCCTGGACATCGATAGAGAAGCACGTCACTTTTGGGTCCTCCTTGAAGAATCGCACCACCTTAACAGAATTTCGTATCAAGAAAGGGTCGTCCAATGGAAGCAAGTTCAAAAGCATTTGGAGGTATCCGGACACCTCGCGTTGCCATGTGCTCTGGTCTTCCACAATTGCCCGGAAGGGTGCAGCTGTTTTATTGGTTTTGACCGTGAAGAAGGGTTTTAGAGACAGCTGCTTGGTGCCTCTAATTTCTTTTCCTAGTTTCTCAAGGCCTGCTTTTTCACACAGTTTTGCAGCTTGGCTTCTTACCTTCTTCACAATTTTTTCATCATGCTTCTCCTCCTTGCGGAAGTGCTTCGAAATTGCCTCCACGGCTTTCGACTTGCACTCCGTTGCCCCTAAAACCTTGAAGCAACCCGTCTTGTCCGATTGACAAAGCCTCATGTCGTCCTCGGCCAAAAATTCCTTGGTTTTCTTGTGAGCCATAGGTGATTTCCTTTTCTTAGTCTTCTTGGTTGGGCTCTGCTTAGCGCAGAACAGTGCTTCGGCAACACATGCGGCTTTCTCTCCTGAGGGTGCGCTGTTCGCAGTCGTGTGCACCATGCTCAAACATTCGATCTCTTGCTCAGGGATAGCACAACGTACGGTGGAAGAGTGCACCCGGTTTCATTGATCAACTGCTGCTTGTCGCGGTGCCCCTGGTGCGCGCAACCGGGCATAAAAAACAAAAGTGGCGCACAGTTACTGGTGTACCACGCTGCGGGCATTGATCATTCGGGACTACGTTACAAGATGAGAGGTGCGCCCGAATGGGCAAGACGCCCCAGCGCCTCCGCCACTCAAAATCGCGAACCTGCGCGGGCAGACACCTGGCTGCCCACGAACGCCATTTGCCCACTGCTGTGCAACGTTGGTCCCCGGAAGAGAGCCGCGCGCACGGGAGGAGCTCACTTAAGCGGGTCGCCGAGACCTCGCTTACGATAATACCGAGCAAGAGACATCAACGGCCGTATAAAACCGGACGCTGGTCTGTAGAAAGCTAGCGGCCGCTCTGCTTGCGGGCCTGAGTGGCGGCCGGGGGAGAAAGCGCGCCGCGCTGTGCTGATCCAGTACAGCAACAGCGAACGCACCGGGTACGCCTTCTCATTGACGAGCGCAGCGACCAGTTTTGTGCTAAGCGCGCGGGTTACTGCCCCTATACAGGGCAGCCCAAGTCCAACCCGTGACGTTGGAAGCTGGCACAGGTTGCGATCCACCTGTGCGTTGCCGCCATCCGAAAAGAAGGCCCCACAAGGTACGCGAGGTGGCCCGCAGTACGGTGCGGCATGACTGCTACGCGAGCAACATAGAAGGCATATATATAGCGCACGCCTGGCTCCTGATGAACACGAGCCCTGCCTCTAACGAGAGGTTGAAGCGCGCGACTTGTGACAGCGCGTCGGTTGCGCGCCGCACAGCCTCGTCCCATGCCCTGGGGACACACCAGTACTATCGAATCGTATGCACAAAATGCGGACGCCGTCTACAAATGCGATAGGAATCGGGATTGACTCCCGGAAACCCCCGAATCGAAGACCGTGGCTCTTTCCGCCGTTAAGCTAGGCGCCTGAGAGGGACGCGTATGTGTCGAAAGTGGTGAAAAAGGATTTCAGGTCCGGGCGTCCCGTAAAAACAAAGAAATGTCGTCGGCGTAAGCCGATACGACCACCGTTTCTGGCCCTGTCATTGGGAAGCCCCGGATGCGCTCATGAGAAGCCACACTCCGCAGCAACGGGCCCAACGACAGGTCGAACAGCGCCGGGAACAAAGGGCACCCCTGGTGCACACCGCGCGTCACCTGAAAAGGTGTGCAGAGGGAATGAGTACAAACTGCGCGAAAAGGACGGGACGAACCATACGTATATGGTACGTCGACAGCGTTGCTCTATACATTTTTCTAGCCATATCTCTGTACGCCAAGAGCGGCGAGGAGGTGGCCGGGAAGTGTGAACGAGGCAGCAATTAAGCGGCGGCCGATTTCGCTCGCTCTCGCCGACGAATGTTTTATGACAAACCGTGATGGAACATGTTTAACGACATGCCGGCAGTGTAGTTTAAAACAACAAATTTCTTTCTCGCTGCTTTATTATTTCCAGGACGATTATATGCACCGTTACGAAGGCGACCCGTTTTGCTAACCATAATCTATTAAAAGTCCTGTGTTTTAGGCAAACTATTCAGCATTATAACGAGAGCAAATTTAACGATGGTTCGTTCCCTTTCTTATGAGAGGCTCAAACTTCTCCAAATGTTGTGATACGGCGGTGATGAAGGAGGAGACGATGATGATGCAGATGATGAAATTAAGAAATATATTTACAGAATTCACAGGAGTGAAAACTGCAAGTTAAATAAACGAAGTCACACAGACAAATACAATAATTGTACACTAAATGAAAATCAAACTCACTAATAGAAACAACTCTACAGTACCTTACTTATCGAAATAAACACATCAGTTAAAGCCTAGGGGCTTTGCAAGTTACTTGCTGAGGACGGAGACTCTAACTAGTCTGATTTACAATGCTTTTGCGCAAAATTTTAAGGGTTCCGAAAATAAAGAAGTTAAGGAGGTCTAGTTCCGAGGCCGACTCTACACAGCGCTCAAGCAATGCAGGTTTAATCCTCCTGGAGGTTGGGCACAACCTCGAGCCCAGTGTTTGGCTAAAAATAAAAACACACACAGCAAGAAAAAATTCGCGACACCCTCTATACGCGAGGTTCCTTGCCCTCTTCCCGTGATGCTCTCTCTATTCCGGCGTGTGAAATGTCGCTACCGCACCCGCATTCCATTTCTTAAAGGTTGACATTCCCCTTTCGGTAACTGACAGGACAAACAATTTCGTGGCTAATAGCGGCCGGAAGTGTCAGATGGGGACACGCAAGACTGGAAACGAGCATGACTGCCTGAAAACGATAGGGCGCCTCGCAAAACTCTTCACAGTCCCTCATAGTTGCGCGGAAGTGCATGGTATGCGAATCCGCTGGCGTGGGAACACCTGACCACATCGAGGTGCGTCGCCTGTACGCGCTAATACACAGTACCTCCAGGAGATTGACTTTGTCTGGATCGACATCTGGACGGATACCGCGACATTCTATTATAATATGTTCAATTGTATGTAAACAGTTTCCACGCACTGCCCCTGTGTCATCTTGGTTGAATTTCTTATGTAGCTTCGAGTTCTAAGATACCACATCACAGCTTCAAAGAAGAAGGCACAGCACCTTCAGATCCCAAAACTACTCTTTCCTGATCTAGTTTTTTTTCCAATTCTATATACATCTACAGTCTGGTTCTTTTCCATGGAAGTAACCCAGTTCTTAACTTTTGCGCTTTCCAGTCGTCATTTAAAGCTTCTTACTACTCCTTCATTGTTTCCTCCATACTTATGGTAGTTTCCTAGTCCATTTTCACCATTCTGAGTCACCGCCTTTTTTCTATAAATATGTAAACACCTTTAGTGTCCACCTGTTATCGTCCAATTTCCTCTCGGGTTCGTCATATATTAATTTGCACTGAGGTTCCTGTGCTTCAAACGATGACGAGCCCATGTCTCAGTCTACTTCTCAGTTTGTGGTTATGCTTTTAGCGGGTAGGGCCAATCTTCTAAGAGCTCTCTGATATATTTCTACTCCTTTTTAAACTTTTTCCCTTAGACACAAAACCGCATTCCTTAGCTGAAATGAGACCTGCCACCATTATTCGTTTCCAAATAAGTGTCAGTACTTGATATTTGTACCCAAAGAATTTCCTATGCTACATTATCGCATCCTATCCTCGCCCTTTTGCCGTAACAGTCATTTCGTGCTTTTCTATGAACTGCCGTTCGTTG
Organism: Amblyomma americanum; assembly: GCA_030143305.2. Taxonomy (NCBI): domain Eukaryota; kingdom Metazoa; phylum Arthropoda; class Arachnida; order Ixodida; family Ixodidae; genus Amblyomma; species Amblyomma americanum. The sequence goes on along the minus strand of JARKHS020004563.1, from coordinate 543,004 downwards.
AACAACCCGAGATATTTGCTTTCTTCTCGTATGGGTAGCTAATAGCCTTTTATTGTAAGCATCAGATTCCTGCAATCTTTACAAATCATCGCACGTGACTCAATTGTCCTAAACGAGAAGCCTAGCGCATTCCATTCATCTAAACAGGAATTAACCTGTTTGGCTATCACTTAACTGTAGAATGTCGCCCGAAACATAAAACACAGAAGCCACTGCTGCACGCCTAATTTGTATGATTCTTTACTACCTAGATTACTGTCCTATTACCTTATTTTAGTATTTATCTTATAAATCACGAACCTCAGCGGTGATTGAAGACAACGCAGCCTTAATCTTTTTAATTCCTTCGACAGTTGTCATATTCCTTGGTCTTTCACATGCATTGTAAACACAATTTTCTCTTCATATTTCGTTTAGGAAATCGATTGTCTCATGACTGATACCTTTACATTTTAGCATGTCACACAGGAATTCCTTATTTACATTGTCGTACACGCCTTATGCCCAGGAAGCCTAAATGCAGTGTTCCGTTTGCCGCCTTAGCTATTTATATGCATTATAGAAGCACAAACAGGCTATCTTCTCAGCGCTTATCGCTTCCGAAAATGTTCTGAACTTCTCCGGGCATCTTGTCTCTTTGTATCTACGTCTGCACTTTAAATTTCGCCCCCTGAATGCAACAGATGTCCTCGTAATAAGTCTGAAATATTTAATGTTCATCCCATCTTCTTTCCTTTTGTAAATTAAAATCGTTTGGGTTGGTCGTCAGCTGTTAGTAATTTGCTTACTTTTTGTGACCCTTCTTGTATTGAACATTCTTGCATTGAGTTTCGTCTACCGCTGCAGTTGTGCATTTAGGAATATTTGTATCCGTCTTTTTACAGTTAAGATATGTCATGTCTAAGCTCCTTTTCGTTATGCTGTCCTGTGCTGCTTCGCAATTCGGGAAGACTACCGTTTTGTAACTCCGAGATCACACAGCTATAAATGATGTAATGTATTTCGCAGCGACGCCTTCTTCTAAACAGTTTCTCTCGTAATCTTGAGTCCGCTGCTGTTTACTTTGATTATGCTTACCCACACTTGTTATAGAGTTCCAGATTTTTGCCGGCCTATCTTTTGTTGCACTGCAAACTACAGCCATCCAGATATCGGTGGACTACTTTATTTTACACTCGTCGAGGATCTGTACTTCCAGTACCTGTAGTCGGCCGCCGCGTTGGCTCAGTGGTTATGGGGCTCGACTGCTGACCCGAAAAGACGCAGTTCGCTCCCAGCCGCGGCGGCCGAATTTCGATGGAGGTGAAATTTTAGAGGCGTGTGTACCGTACCGTGCAATGTCAGTGCTCGTTAGAAAACCCCCGGTGGTCGAAATTTCCGGAGCTCTTCACTACGGCGTCCCTCATAACCCATGTCGCTTTGGGCGCTAAACCCCATAAACCAGTACCTTTTCTAGATAAAATTCCAATCAAAGGTCGGTTTTTTCTTGAAAAAAGCTGCGCCTTTGTCGCATATCAGTGTTCTATTCAAGCCACTCTTGATTTTTATATGTCCACTAAATTTCATATTTCTTCCAGCTTCTGAGTCTACTCTTTTTTTTTCAGCAGTTTTCCACTCATAGATGTTTCATTTTGTATTGATGATTCGTTCTAGCTGATCATAATCCCATTTTTCCACGGGGCGCTTCCCTGTTGCTTGGTTTAAAAACGTTGCTATTAGCGCTGCTTTCTCGTCGTTTACATTTTTGTTCAGTTTTTGTGTTTGCTGCATTTCTCTTTCGGTCGGGGCTCCAACCTGCAGATTAACACTTTTATATTCACATCCGAAGCTGACCTCTCTCTCTTCGTCTGTTTACAATTTTTAAAACTTGTTCTAGATTTCCTGCTACAACAAGCTGTAGTCAGTAATCACCTGCCTGTTACGGAGTTCCAGAGTGATTTGTCCCTCACAATTAGTCTGTTTACAATAACTAGATTGCGCTTCTCATAGAGTTCTAGCATTAACTTCCTTTGAAAATATGTGTATTCATCCAGATCCTTTAAGTGGTGATATGCTTCGTTCTATAGAAAATTCTCCGTATTGCCTCCACACTCCTTTATATGGTAATTGAGGCAATTACGAAGGTCCTTGTTTTCTTCCTTGCATTTGCTTATTGTCCATAAATAGCCTAACCCTAGCCAGATCCGCTTTTGCCGCCAATTGTTCCTGATACCCAGACGTGTCTTTTGCAAGATAATTTCATATTTCTTAATTTATTCCTTGGCGTATCAGCATCCCATAACTCTAGTGATAATGGCGCCACATTGTTTTCTTAAAGAGGACCCTGTCCGCAATAATGAGGTGTTGCTCTTTCGGCTCTAGAGCTTCCCAATCGTTCCAGGGAAAAAAAGTGGTGGAATTCATCGTTCATTCCGTTTGTAGTACGGGAAATAAGACGAAGCGGAAGTCTTATACCCAATTAACGGCGTCTTAATGTGCCGAAAATGCACTAACGCCGATGAGTTCACTGCGAAGCGAAAAGCTCCGCTTCACAGCCCGAAGCCATATAGGCTGTTTGTCTCATTGAAGTCTTTGGGCATATGTTATCTGAGCTTGCGCCATGTCTCTGACGTCACCGCACGGTCTCTTCAACGCCTATCTCCGCATCCGAGCCGCTGCAACCCTTTTCTGCGTTTAGAGCAACCGGCTGTGGCTGATTACAACGATACTCAGAATACGGGCCGATGTGATTCCACAATGCCGGAGTGCGATGTGGGGTGAACAAATGACGGAGTTGGAGGCGGCTGTGGTGTTACTACCGCTAAATGCTTTCCCCCAAGAAGTATACAGGATATGTTAGCAACCTTAATAAATGTCACATCCTGAAGACGATTAAAAACCAGCATGAAATAATTTTACAGAACCCCAGGAGTCAGAAGGGGTATTCTTCTCTTCCTAGACGTGACCTTTTTCGTCTACACTTGCCAGCTGCCTTCACAGGAGGACACCAATGTCGGTTTTCGGCGTGAACATTGCGAGCTGCTTGCGCTGGAATTTGCACTTAAGCAATAACAACCCTCTCGCTCACTTGAAATGAGGATTTTATTTTAAAACCAAATGCTACGTCGCCTGCAGCTGTCATGCTATGGAATCCACACCACAGCAGTTGAGGGTAATAAAGTGGAATATTTACACAAGCTCTTGTTTCGAAATATGTTCGGAACCGAGGCAGTGCGGTTGCTGCGTTAGTAAAGAGCATTTTGTCGGGTCCAACCACAGTAGAGATGAATACAACACTCATTTGCGTGGAGCTTCTGTCTGAGCTGTGGTTTTGGCATTTGTCTTATAGCATGATTGAGGGGGGCATTTGATACTATGCGAAATCATGATGCTTTGAATTCAAACATCGAAATGCTGCGGAGAGTACGTGCAGGCAATTGTCAACCACTTGTTATATGTATACCAGAAAAAATGGAAATATTAACCAGTACACAACATCGACTTACTGAATTACATGGCAGATCATTACGGAAGTATAAAAACTAACACTATAGAAACCTTACCCCCAGCTTCTACGTTAAGCCTAATAAAAGCTTTCTTCGTGGAGAAAAAGCACGTTGGTGGAAAAGGTAAGGAGATCGAGTAGCCTGGTGTTGAGGTTCGCGGTTGAGACTATTCATCACCCCAATGCGTGGAGTCAGAGTGAACAGGAATTCACCTTATTTGTGACTTTGGGTACTAAGTTTGGTGACAGATTCTGGTAGCAGCCTCTAGTAGAACATCTCTTATTTGTGCTCGAATGCAACCTGCATCAACCACGCGTACAGCTTGAGTGGTATCAGTGTGCATCGTATAGCCCGAGAGATAAGAGTTCATCAGAGGATTTTTAAGGCAGGCGGCATGAGGAGGATCAGTGCAAATACCGAGAGTCTGGGTCACGTTTAGGCTGTCACGCGTCAAGAATGAAATAAGTGCTGAGTCTCCATTTCTGTTGCTTGTAAACACAAGAACATAAAAAGGTCATTACCAGAACGGAATAGGAAAAAAAAAAGCCTACAGGAATCTCAAGTTCTTCTGCGGAGGAGCGTTGGTGTGATGCACAATACACAACTCGTCTTCACGCAAAACAAAACCTGTAACATGGAGGCGCTCTCATGACGATTTCATGCACTGTAGAAAAAAGTATTCATATACAGATATCCGCTGCATCCTTGGCCATAAAAATCGGGGATTTTTTCTAACTTTATACTCTATACCAGGCCGGTCATATCTTCTATAAACATGACTACACTTTGGATCGACTGCTGAGATATGGAGCGAAGGGTGATTTCGGCATTTTCTTGTCGTTTGTTTCGGCTGAAGCGGGTGATTAATCATGGTGGAACTCTTCCCAGTTGGTAAAGGAAGCCATATGATTCTTGAACCATGTCTTCGCTGAGCATTGCAACGCGATATACAAGTTTCGTAGCTTCCGATCGTCGTCCCACTGGTTAAAAGTAGCCACACGGTCAAAGCTGGCCAGCCAGTCCTCGACATCCTCGGGCCTACCGCTGTAAGAGGATGGCGGCTAGTGAAGTGTAAGGAGTACAACTGGCGGGACAGTGCCAGAAGGCTGGCCTGTCTGACTGCCAGTACTGGGCGTGATAACACGCACAGACGTCGTCAGTGGCTGAAACTCAGGTTCCAGGCCTCGCAGGCGGCGGACGACCTTGTGGACGGGTGTTGTTTCCAAGCGTCGGGGATCAGCGTCAAAATTGTCTTCGGGGTGTGTATGCATGGGACGAATCCAAGAACCTCCACCAAAATGCACCGAAAAACTTAGCGCAACTCAAAAAAGGGGCCTTCAGTCGAACGGCCAAGCAGACCAGCAGCACGCTCCCGAGCGGAAGCGTCGTCTTCCTTGCTCCGTTACGAGCCAAGTCATGCAGTTCGACCCCATGGCGGCGCCGGCGTAATATGAGCAGTGTGGAAATATACACGTTTTCGAAAATGTAAAGATTGACCCACTACAAAGTGCTATTTAGATTTTGATGTGAGTTAACCCATCAAAAACTTAACGATAATAATCAATTAAGTCGCCGACAATCCAGCAGGCTCAGGTACCTGTTCATGACTGTTGTATACGGACCCGCGAACGCAAAATTAGCCGTGTGTGGCTGAACGGTGTCCGGGGAAAAGGAGAGCGTGGTGCTTGAGCGGAAGCTGAGTGTTGGGTCTTTAACTCTTTCGGCCCTGGTAGAGCCAATTGACAACACAGTACAAATATTTCGCTCGCGCCTTAGTAAGAAAAGATTGTAGTTAATTTTTACTAGGTCGGTTCACCTGGGATCCTTGTTGCTATCGGCATCACTGTTGTGGCATTGTTAGTCAGTGTCCTGTCGGAGAAAGAAGTAGCAGCACGGTAGCCTTGGCTTAAACAACCGACGTGTAGCAAATTTGTAGATTTATATCTAACTAACCATCCATTCTTCTTTTTTGTGAAACGCCTATTCCATGCTCAAATCCGCGTTTTAAATAATATTGAATGCGTAGAGACATAGGAGCACCACGGTTTTCACGTGTGTGAATTTAGACTCCACCAGGGCTCAATGGTTGCCAACGGTGGCCATTGCGGGATGATGATTATTCTAGGCAAATGGAAGGCATGTAAAATTCCGCAACAATTTAACAACGTAATTTTATGCCATCTTCGCATCGGACACATACACCTGAATATGATTCCTTGCTATAAACAAGAAAAACTTGTTTTTTAAAATGTGTGGGTATTAAGTTGTCATTATACGTATGTTAATGTCATGCACAAATATAGAAGCATAAAAATTGTATATTTCTGTGTATTTCTTAACGAGGGAAATCCCCTTTCACCTAGTGCACCTCTAAGGTAATTGCCGACTTGTTGGCGGGTCATGATTAAACGAAATTAAATATTATTGCCTCCAAAATTGCTACAGCATGTAAACTATACAGGCGAGGGTTGCAATGTAAAACGACTGCGATGGATGGGACCTTCAATGAATATTACTGAAATAAATAATTTGTTTCTGGGTGCTCAAAAAAACGAGAAGTCCTAAAAACGTAAATCTGAAAACCTCTGGTCTATTATGCACAACTAGAAATTAAACAAGTTCTTTGCGCATGATAGCCTTGCTGCTTATATGGCTTAAAACACAGCGTAACACTCCTTATGATAGTAATAGAGCAACGACTACTCTGGGTATTCGTGTGTTACTGCAAAGCGCAAGCTAGACAAAAGCTTCCTGACATATATTAGAAAGGGCGAGAAATAGGAAGAAAGCTACCTGACAGAATATAGTTTGAGGTTGTTGAGAGCAACCTCGCCCGCTCCACTATTGTACCGCGGGTGCTATCAGACAGTCGTAGACTGCGTGACGACAGCTAGAATGGTGCGTGGACACAGAGAAACTTACCTTAACAGCAGCCGAATGTTTCACACAGGTCGCCGATGATATGTGCTCATTCCACCTAACTTTGGAGAGGAACTCCGTTCTACCCATCAGTCTGTTGGCTTTCTACATATATTTAAAGCCTAACACTCTCAGTCTCCTGCTTTATAAAATCATCTTAAAATTTATCTGGAGCAGTACCTTTCATGCTTTCACATGCGCCTGCCTGTATACGCTGTGCACCGTCTGATGTCAATTGATTAGGAGCAGTACCAATGTCACTTTCACGCGCACTGCCTGTACCAGAACGCCTTCTGAATTTACTCCGTGCCCTTAAAATTTTTCCTCGCAACTACTCGCATATAAAACTGGTAAATATGAAGCAGTCAAAAAGAAGTATAATTACCTTAAAGCTTATGTCGAGGATATGCAGAGCCCTGTGGTTGAGACATTCTTTCACACAAGCAGCGAAGGACTAGTATGATCTGCCCGAAGAAGCCGTGCGCCACTCCAATGCTGCCAAATTCAGGACTGCCATTAAACACGTCATCATTCAGTGAAGATGCCCGCCCCTCATGTGAAACCTCTACTTAGGTGCATTTGAGGATTAATAAATAAATAAATTAGTGCTTAGTGCTCTTAAGCGTACTTATAAACGTAAGTATGCAGGATTTTTTAGTTCACACTCCACTGGAATGCGCTCTACAACTGCCGTAAAGATGAATATCCTAACGGGGTTAATGTATCTCATGTACAAATATCTTGCAAATTTGACAATGCATTCTTCATGGTAATCAGTTTTACCTTACCCTATCAGGAACCGAATGTTTCACACACCACGCCGATGATAAGTGCACAGATCACTCAGGTAACCTTGCATGTAATTTTGCTGAAGAAGGCACATAGTACAGCGAAATTTCGAGCATGCACGCTATTAAAACTGAAATCTGAAATTTTCTCTAGCAACAGTTTGGTATTAGCTACGGGAGGCGCTTCTTTAAAGCAAGGAGCTATATATCTAGTAGGAAGTGCTAGCCATATCACAGCTTTTCTGATTTCTGAGAAGTGTCTCAGTGAATTAACTAGTAGGACATTTTCAAAAATTGGAATAAGCGTGTGCTGTGGAGATAGAAATGCGAAAGACCTATCACAAGTTTTCCACTGTCGATACTCAAGTACGAAAATACTTGTTCTGTAAAGCAGTGTAATTTGCATAGCTTTTCGTTAATCTTGTTTATTGCGCTGATTATCTCGCAAATAAAAATATATTTCGATGCTTCTGCGGGACACAGGAATGGCGGACGAAAAATGGAGGTTACCAAATATAAGCCATTGCGCGCTTGCAATGCCCTGTATTCACTTTTTGTGTTTTGCACTCTTTAAACAGTCTTCGACAACACGCCAGTGACGTTGCTGAAACGACAATAAAATACGTTGTAAGCCTGCTTTTTTCTGAACAGATATTATTAGCCTTTGATCTTTTACTTCTCAGAAATGTTTTTCTTACACCGCGAGAGAGAGAGAGAGAGAGAGACTCTTTAATGAAGAAACAGAGAATTTAGCCGGCGTTTCAATATCGCTGGCATGCTACTCTGCGTAGGGAGGGGAATTTGGGAGAGAAAGACTGAAGGAGAGCAGCGTGGAAGAGGTGGAAAAAAAACGAAGATAAAATGCAGCCATGAAATGGGTACTAAGGATGCAGTGGCGAGTATTGATGTAACCTATGGAATGATGGACAGGCCGCCATTGGAATCTGAACCTGGCAACGTTTAACGCTAGAACTTTAGCTAGTGAGGCTAGCCTAGCAGTGCTGTTCGAGGAACTAGCGGGAATTAAATGGGATGTGATAGGGCTTAGCGAAGTTAGGAGGACAGGTGAGGCGTATACAGTACTAAAGGACGGACACATACTGTGCTATCGCGGGTTAGAGGGTAGACGAGAACTAGGTGTGGGTTTCCTCATTAATAAGGATATAGCTGGCAACGTAGAGGAGTTCTACAGTATTAACGAGAGGGTAGCAGCTATACCAATTAGGCTGAATAGGAGGTACAAGCTGAAAGTGGTGCAGGCCTACGCACCCACATCCAGCCATGATGACCAGACCGTTGAAAGCTTCTATGAGGACGTAGAATCAGCAATGAATAGAGTAAAATCGCAGTACACTGTACTGATGGGCGACTTCAATGCGAAGGTGGGCAAGAAGCAGGCTGACGACCACGCGGTAGGTGACTATGGGATAGGCTCTAGAAATAGCAGGGGAGAGTTATTAGTCGAATTCGCGGATAGAAATAATTTACGGATCATGAATACCTTCTTCCGCAAACGAGAAAACAGGAAGTGGACCTGGAAGAGCCCCAATGGTGAGATTAAAAATGAAATAGACTTCATACTATGCGCTAAACCTGGCATCATTCAGGATGTGGCCGTCCTCGGAAGGGTGCGTTGCAGCGACCATAGAATGGTAAGGTCTAGAATTAGCCTAGACTTGAAGAGGGAACGGAAGAAGCTAGCGAAGAAGAAGAAGACCATTAACGAGTTAGCCATAAGAGGGAAAGCACAGGAGTTTAGGATAGCGCTGCAAAATAGATACTCGGCTTTAACTGAGGAAGATGATCTTGATGTTCATTCAATGCACGATAACCTGACATCAATAATTACGGAGTGCGCAGTAGAAGTAGGCGGTAGGACAGTTCGAAAAGATACCGGGAAGCTATCTCAGGTGACGAAAGATCTGATTAAGAAGCGCCAAAACATGAAGGCATCTAACACTACCGATAGAATAGAACTAACGGAGCTATCAAAGTTAATAGATAAGCGCAAGTTAGCCGACATAAGGAAGTTTAATATGGAGAGAATCGAGCATGCTCTAAAGAACGGAGGTAGCCTAAAAACAGTGAAGAGGAAACTAGGCATAGGTAAAAACCAGATGTATGCATTAAGAGACAAGCAGGGCAATGTCATTAGCAATATGGATAAGATAGTTAAAGTAGCCGAAGAGTTCTACACAGACCTGTACAGTAGCCAATGTAATCAGAACGCTAATGAGAAAGACAGCAGTGCACAGCAGTGCGTCATCCCGCCAGTAACGAAAGATGAAGTAAAGAAAGCCTTAGAAGCAATGAAAAGGGGAAAAGCAGCTGGGGAGGATCAGGTAACAGCAGATCTGTTGAAGGATGGAGGGGACATCGTGCTAGAAAAACTAGCCACCCTGTATACGCAATGCCTTATGACCTCGACTGTACCAGAAGCTTGGAAGAATGCAAACATTATCTTAATTCATAAGAAGGGAGACGCCAAGGACTTGAAAAATTACAGGCCGATCAGCTTACTATCTGTTGCCTACAAAGTATTTACTAAGGTAATCGCTAATAGAGTCAGGGCAACGTTAGACTTTAATCAACCAAATGATCAGGCAGGCTTTCGTAAAGGATATTCTACAATAGATCATATTCACACCATCAATCAGGTGATAGAGAAATGCGCAGAATATAACCAACCTCTATATATAGCATTCATTGATTACGAGAAAGCATTCGACTCAGTGGAAACCTCAGCAGTCATACAGGCATTGCGTAATCAGGGGGTAGAAGAGCCTTATGTCAAAATACTGGAAGATATATATAGCAACTGCACAGCTACTATAGTCCTCCATAAAGTCAGCAATAAAATCCCAATAAGGAAGGGCGTCAGGCAAGGAGACACGATCTCACCAATGCTGTTCACCGCATGTTTGCAGGAGGTATTTCGAGGCCTGAATTGGGAACAGTTGGGAATAAGAATAAATGGAGAATACCTAAATAATCTGAGATTTGCTGATGACATTGCCTTGCTGAGTCACTCAGGAGGTGAACTGCAAATCATGATCAACGAGTTAGACAGGCAGAGCAGATCGATGGGTCTAAAAATTAACATGCAGAAAACCAAGGTAATGTTCAACAGCCTAGCAAGGGAACAGCAGTTCACAATTGGCAGCGAGAGCCTAGAAATTGTGCCGGAATACGTCTACTTAGGGCAGGTAGTGACAGCTGATCCGGATCATGAGAGGGAGATAACTAGAAGGATAAGAATGGGGTGGAGCGCATATGGCAAATTCTCGCAGATCATGAGTGGCAGTTTACCAATTTCCCTCAAGAGGAAAGTGTACAACAGCATAATCTTACCGGTACTCACCTACGGGGCAGAAACGTGGAGGCTAACGAAAAGTGTTCAGCTTAAGTTAAGGACAACGCAGCGAGCCATGGAAAGAAAAATGATAGGTGTAACGTTAAGAGATCGGAAGCGGGCAGAGTGGGTGAGGGAACAAACACGGGTTAATGACATCCTAGTCGAAATCAAGAGAAAGAAATGGGCTTGGGCAGGGCATGTAATGCGAAGGCAAGATAACCGCTGGTCTTTAAGGGTAACGGAGTGGGTTCCAAGAGAAAGTAAGCGTAGCAGGGGGCGGCAGAAGGTTAGATGGGCGGATGAGATTAAGAAGTTTGCAGGCAAAGGGTGGATGCAGCTGGCAAAGGATAGGGTTAATTGGAGAGACATGGGAGAGGCCTTTGCCCTGCAGTGGGTGTAGTAGGGCTGATGATGATGATGGAATGATGGAGTGCATAGTCCGACGAATGGGCTGACGAAGTTCACTGCAAGAAGAATGCATGAAGGTAACCTGCAAGTGAATTTAGAGCTTATCGAGATGTCCAATGTCTTTTAAATATGTAAAAAAAATTCATTGCAAGTCTCTGTTGCCTGAAGCAGGCTAAGGGGCCTAAAATTTTGTCCATTGTTAGGGGCACTGAACAGAGCTTCTGCATGCAATGTTCATAGTACGCACGCTCGTTAGCATACGCAGGGCACTGAAGCAGGATATGTTCCACAGTTTCTATCGAAGCACAGTTGTCACAATGCGGACTGTTCATTTTTCCAAAACGGTATCGCAGGCCATTTGTATATGCAGCATTCAGACGAACTCGGTGATAAAGTGTTTCGAGTTGTCGAGGAATTCTGGGTGAGAGTCTTGATCTAAGATGTGGGTCGATTGAGTGAATACATTGGTACAGATGTGTCGGCAAACTCCAAAGCCTACACGTTTCTTCGTACGCAAAACTTTTAGCCATTTGGGACGCATCAGATTTCGTGAGAAAACTTCGAATGTATCTCTGATATTGATGGCTCTTACGGGCCGCTTCATCTGCTTTTTCATTAGCCATAATGCCACAGTGAGCAGGTACCCACTGAAATGTTATGCAGTGGCCTGCGGCAATAGCTAAATGATGGATATACCCAAGGTCCAGAGAAACTGGCTGGTGATTCGTTTTCTTCAGCAGGTTGGCCAGGATCTGCAGAGATGCTTTTGAATCGGTGAAGATAACCCAACGGCCGGCGGTTCGACGCAGGATGTAAGAAACAGCTTCCTTAATGTCGTGAAGCTCAGCTGTTGTAGAGGAGGTGCTGCCTGTGGCATGCGGCTCTTTGCATTCACACCTGGAACAGACTTCTTCACCTTTAGAGGAGAGAGTGTCCATGGAGGAAAGGCCAGAGGTAGTAGTTTCTGAGGCTGATTAAAAGTAGGAAGGGGCAGGAGCTGCACTGCCTGGCCAAAGCTAGAGTTGCTGTGAGTTAGGTGGACACGGTGTAGGAAGTGCTTCTTCCCTTGCAGGACATGCGGAGATGGGTACGCATAGTCTCCTGGGCGGCAATTACCTCTAGTGGGAGACATACTGCCTCCGCTACTGTTCCTGATGCAGAGGAACCCTTTGGGAGGCCAAGACATATTCGCAGGCTGTTGTTCCGTACGGCATTGAGAGTCTTATTGCTTGATGTAGGTAATCTTTGAAGCACTGGTAGACAGTAGCGCAAGGTTCCTTCAACGTAGGCTTTTTCAAGCAGAAGCATTGATCGGCAGTTGCTACCCCACCTTGTTCCCGCCATGAACCTGAACACTTGCGATGCTGCAGTAATCCTCGCACGGAGTTTTTTTATCTGAGGTGACCATGACAGAGTATAGTCCATTACAACACCCAGGAATCGCTGAGATCGTACATATGGCAGCGATCGTCCGCCTAGGAGCAGCGGATATCGGGTCATTGTTTTTCTTGTAAACGCCATTGCAACACTCTTTTCTGGCGAGAGACGAAGACCTCTGGAAGCCAGGTACATCGAAATGTGCAATAGTGCTCTCTGAAGACGTTGCTGGGTAATATAGCGCGAACGTGACGCGGTCCAGATGCAGATATTATCAGCAAAAATTGTTATGCGGACCCCTCGCGGAAGGTGTCTTCTTATGTGAATAAGGACAATATTGAACAGGAGAGGGCTGAGTACCGCTCCCTGTGGTACGCCCCTCTCCACTGCGTGAAAGCGTGTTGGACAGTTTGGAGTGGTAATAAAAATTTGTCGTTCTTTTAAATAATGCCCAATTCACTTGTATAGCCTTCCTCCAATGCCAAGACTGCCAAAGGCTGCGAGAATTGCATGGTGAAAGACGGAGTCAAAAGCGGCCTTGATGTCTAGGAAAACGGCTGTTGGGATGTACCCAGCATGAAGGTACTCCTCAATTGATGAGACAAGGGCGATGATATTGTCAGTCGCAGACCTGTTTTGACGGAACCCGTTCATTTCTTGGGGGAACTCATTTCGGCTTTCTGGAACCAAGTTATGCGCTTGCAGATCATGCGCTCCATGAGCTTACCTGCGTAGCTCAGTAGGGCAATGGGCCGGAATGATGCGTAGCTTGTTGGCTGCTTACAGGGTTTTAAAACGGGCACGATTTTCGCCAGCTTCCATTCCGTGGGGACCTCACCAGCCATCCAGGAAGAATTGTAATACTCCAGGAGTCGAAGACGGGAGGTGTGGGGTAGCTTTGCATTGGCGTCATAGGTCACCTCATCATGACCCGGAGACGTGTGCCTGTTTGTCTCCGCGATAGCTGTGGATAGTTCTTTCATTGTGAAAGGCAGGTCTAACGCTGGCACTTCCGCCTTTGGGATGCCTGTTTGACCATCTGCGGAGAGTGTCGAATGGCCTGACCCTGCCGACAGCAGCTTGCAGTATTCTTCTGAGACTTCTTTTATAGATTTTTGTTCGTGAAGGGAGAGTGCAGCGAAGGGGTGGAGTTGTTGAAGTGGCGTGCACATACCTCTAACTATCCGCCAAATATTGGTTACTGGTTTGCGCACATCCAGCGTAGAACAAAAGTCACGCCACTTTTGCCGACTGAGTTTATCCATGTAGCGTTGAATGTGACGTTGTGCCCGTCAGCATGCACGTAGGTCATCGAGGCTTTTTGTGCGCAGAGGTTTCCTTTCAGCTCGCCTGCGTATAGCGCAAAGCCTTTGGAATGTGTCATCATTTGAAGGTAGGTTATCATTTTTAGCTTTAAGTTGTGTACTCGCCCTCAGGCAATACGCAATTGTCGATGCTAATTCCTCGTTGAGAGTTGCCGCAGTAACTCCTCTGCTTACAGCGTCCTTGTATGCGTCCCAGTCTGTAGATTTTAAAAGGAATTTCTTTGGGTTTCTCTGCGCATGGAAAGCCGATATGAGGATTGGGTAATGGTCGCTTCCACGTGTCTCCAAATCAGTGCACCAGCCAAAGTTGTGGGCGAATGAACTTGTGACAAATGTCACGTCGATGCTGCTGGTAGTCGTCGGGCCTCGGAGGTAGGTGATGCTGCCGTCATTTAATGGCTGAACTGAATGCTTGGAGAGAAGTTTTGCAGAGTGGGTGGCTACGTGTCTGCTTCTAGGTCTGTGTTTTCGCTTTTCGCTGTCTTCTCGCGTGTGGCGTGGGTCGGACAGTGCCCTCCGTGAGACCGAATGCTGACGACGCCCCTGCGGAGAAATTCCCGGCACGGCGGGCGCATTCTCAAGTGAGAAAACCCAACCGGAACCCTCAGGGGCAAGCTAGGCTTAGCTCGGCGCTGCCGACCGAGGTCGCGCTACGCGTCTGTATGGATTCTGCGTTGTCGACGACGGCTGCGCGGATGCCCGCTGTGTTGCCACCTGACGTAGCCTCCACGTCCACGCAATCGTCAGCGCCTCTGGGCCTCCAGCCTGCGCCCTCTTCCGATGCTACGACTTTGGCCTGTGACATGGACTGCTCTACCGCCTCCGTGCCCGTGGCACTCCCTCAAGAAACTGTGCCCGTCGTGCCAGTTCAGTATTCCCACCAAGGGCCGTCACCAGCGTCTGAGCCTCCTCCACAGATGCCTCCCGTGAGTCAAGGCTCTCTTCCGCCTGCTGCGAACTCGTTCCGCGTTACCATCAAGCCTACATTGCGCTTTGATATGACTGCCATCCCTGCCCGGAATGTTCAAGCCACAATTGACCATGCCCTTATTTGGCTCTTCGAACTACTGCGGGTTTGTCGTCCATCGCCCATCGAACACCATCACGGTAAACTTGTCATCCTTGATGGACGCCCAGAAACTTTGCGCAGTTACGCGGATCCCCCTGGATGACAGCAAGCATGTCCCGGTGCAAATATATTTTGCATCTGGTCCTGACACACTCCGCTGCATGGTTTATCATGTCGACAGCACGAGCCCTCCCGAGGAGGTGCGCGCAAATATTCGCTGCTCAACTCATGTTGTACTGCAAGCACTGCCCATGGGTCGCCGGGGCTCATACCTGCTCATCCTGCAAGGCCCGTTGACTCTCCCGAAGTACCTTACCTACTACGGTGCGATCGTCAAACCACAGCCCTTCCGACCTCGTCGTATTTTTTGCTATCACTGCCACAAAGAAGGACATATGCAAAATACCTGCCTTAATCCAGCAGCTGTGGCCGACATGAATGAACCAACAGCTCATTGTGCCCTGTGCAAATCGCCGGACCATGACATTCGCTCCCCCGCTTGTCCAAAGAAGAAGCAAGCGAAGAAGTTTCACAAGTCGCCTGCAAAAATGGATGTTCCTACAAGTAATCGCTTTGCAGCTCTCGCATGTGACGACAACGACTTCCCTGAACTTACTTTATCTGAGCCTGCTGCTCACCATACATCTCCTCGCCAGCGTACATATGCACAAGCGGCTCACCTTCCCGGATCAAATGGTACGCCCAAACGTCCAGTGCATCCATCACATGTGGATACCACAGATGAAGACACAGCTTTAGACAATGCAATCGCGGAGGCTCGCCGCCGACTAGACGAACTCACCCAGCGCCGGGAACAGCGTCGTTCTCAATCCTCTCGAAGAATTCTCATAACTCGGGAGCAATCATCAGAGGAATCAGCTAGGGTAAGCACTGGCCCACAATCAGGTGCCGACCACCTGTTAGCCGTGACTACCCCGACAGTGGACCAGATATTAGCGCTGATGAAGCAGGTGACATCCCTCATTGTGGAAGCTCTTCGGCCTCGTCATGGATAGCGCATCATCATCGGTGGTGGTGCAGGGGAACTGTCGAGGTTTCGCTAATAAGGCCTCTGAAGTGAACATCCGCCTTCGCGACGGAAAGCTGAGGGCATGGGCGTTCCTACTGCAAGAGCATAATGCACTCCCACGCCTTTCAGGTTTCTGCGCATACCATGCACCATCTATCCCTGATCGCCCTTACACCGCCTCCTCCCTCAGCCCAGGTAAATCTGCAATTTATATTCACAGTTCAGTTCCACACACACCGCTCGACCTTTCACGGTGGTGCAACACACGTCAAGAGGTTGTCGCCCTTCTCGTAAAACCTGCACGCACACCCCTTATTCTAGTTTCTTTTTATAGTCGTCCTGGCTCCGCATCTCCCAATCTGGGATGGGTTCGTTTTCTACGTTCTACCAACTCGGGTATCCCTATTCTAGTTGGTGGTGACTTCAACGGCGCGCACACTGCGTGGGGTTACCCATCGGATTCCTCAAGGGGTTCACACATCCAATGGAGCTTTTCAGATCATTCCTTTCAACTTTTAAACCACCCGAATACTTCTACCCGCCCACGAGGTGGCCCGTATTCACCTTATTTGACTTGGTGGTTACGCCCCGGTAACCCTCGTTGGGCTGTTGATTCTGATACTTGGGGTAGCGATCACAGCCCTATTTTTATCTCCCTCACGCCTACGCGTCTACGGAAAATACGCCGCACTGTACGAATAACATCATGGGATTCTGTACGCGCAGACAATCATTTATCTACATTCAACCCCTCGTCAGCATTGTCTACTCTATCTGCTGTTCTCGCTACTCACACTATTACTACTACTGTAAATGAAGACGACCCAAACCCGGACATACATCTCTTGAATCTGTGGGCTCTTCGTCGCCAGGCGGATCTTTACGCTACTCGTCACCCCGATGACCCTTCGGCTCTTCGTATTATACTCTTCACCGCGCTACCGAACGGGCGCGGCGCTATGCAAAGCGGCTAGGCAGCCAACGCTGGGCTGCATGGTGTGCCCGCCTGTCCTCTACGCAGGGCAATCGACATCTTTGGAGAGTGTTTCACGCCATTGAGCGCCCTTCTCAGGTTGCAGATTACACAGAGAGCATTCGCCTCGCGCTAAATGTGGATGAGGACACATTTGCACAACAAGCGGCCCGTCAATTTTTTCCAGACCATGACTGCACCGCTACGTCTCCACCTGACTTATCGGTAACAGATCCCCCCGATGGGATTACTTCTGACCTCACCATGGCAGAGCTGCTGGCCTCCATTGACCGTTTAAAAACTACTACTACTCCCGGGCACGACGGCATGCCTAACTCCTTATTCCGTAACTTGGAAGGGAGGGCTTTGGAAACCCTACTTGATACTTTTAACGAAGTGTGGCTTTCTGGCGTCATGCCGGGAGACTGGAAGCATTCTATTGTGGTGCCAATACCCAAGTCAGGTCAGCCTCCAGTATCTCTCTCGGCCCTTCGTCCAATTTCCCTTACCCCTACCATCTGCAAGCTTTATGAAAACATTCTAGCCGCACGCTTATCATGGTGGCTGGAATCCCATGATTGTTACCCAGATTCCCAAATTGGTTTCCGCCCACAAATTGGAACGGAGGACGGCCTTGCTACTTTGGCTGCTGACGTGCTTGACCCCTCTCCACAGAGTCACCTTGTACGAACCGTAATCGCTACAGACATAACAAAGGCACATGATAACATCCTTCACTCTGCCATTCTTGCCTCCCTTCAAACTCTTGGTCTCCCTCATCGGTTCCTCCTCTCCATTCACGCCTTTTTAGCAAATCGAACCTTCAGCGTGCGTGTCCACGGAAAGCCCTTTGGTAATTTCACTTCCAATAGAGGAGTGCCGCAGGGCTCCGTTCTCGCCCCCACATTATTTAATGTGGCTTTAATTCCTCTTGTTCGAGCCCTAGAGACCATCCCTTCTATCCGCGTGCTTGCATATGCCGATGATATCACCTTGTGGTGCTGTCATCCAGATGCGTCTATTCATCAGTCGGTCCTTCAACACGCGCTGGATGTATTGACATCTCGCCTCCCACCTCTGGGTCTAACATTCTCTCCTACTAAATCATGTTTCATTCGAATTGGAAATAGAGCCGCCTTACGGAAAGCTCCCCCTTTAAATTTTACGGTACATAACTCTCTGATTCCTCAGGTAGAAACTGTCCGTATTCTTGGTCTTCTCCTCCATACATCTGGGACTGGCACCCCGTGGCTGACAGCCACCCGTAAATCGGCTCACGCTACTCTAGGTCTGATTCGTCGCATAGCTATGCGCTCTGGTGGCGCACGTGCTCATACGGCCCGCCAGCTTGTGCGCTCTATCCTTAAGCCACGGATAGTATATCAGGCTCAATTTCAACGTCTCACCCGCAGACAGTGGGACTCCCTTGAAGCTATCAATCGTGAGGCTATGCGCGTCATAACATATTTGCCTCGTTTAACATCTATACCTGTGCTACAGGAGTTCACCCAACTTAATACACTCAGTGAAATCATCGACCAACGGGTGGCAAATAGAGCTCGAAAACAGTCTCTCAAACTTCATCGTTTAAAGACACTTACACCGTGGTCCTATTGCCAGCTCACTGATAATCGCCCCACTGTTTCCCCGTCGGTATCAGCAGCGTATCTGCCTGAAGGGTGCATATTATACACGGATGCATCTCATTCTGCAGAGAGGGGAGTTACTGTTGTGTATAGTCCATCTCATCCGCATCTCAACTCTCGCGCGACGTATACTGCGGATACGTGCACTCCCCTGGCATTGGAACTTCAAGCCATTTACAATGCCATTGCTTCCCTTCCGCTCGTTCCAACGTTCAATACAGTTCACATTTACGCCGACTCCCGCGCCGCCCTTAAACAGCTGAAGGCTGTTCGACGAACGTTCCAGATTTCACAATCTATTCATGTGCTCTGCGCAAAGTATCCATGTCCTGTGCGCATACACTGGATTCGCGGCCATACCCAGGATCCACATAACATTCAAGCGGATGCTATGACTCATCTTCATACATTAGACGATCCGCCACCTTCCCCTTTTCCCCCAGATCCGTTCCCGTCCCACGTTTCCGCTTCCGAAGTTCTGCGCCAGCGAACACGTGCTCTAATTCCTCCGTGTTCGCGCCCTCTCCCCCGTAGTCTTACTCGGCAGGAGGAGGTATCCGTGCGCCGGATTCGGGCAGGGGCGGCTCTGACACCATCTGTCCGTCATCGGTGGCGTGCCAAATATCTGCCACTATCTGACAGGTGCCCTCACTGTGGCGCTGCACCGGACATATGTGATGTGCGGCACATGTTGTGGACGTGCCCAGCGACGGCTGCTATCTGAAAACGGCTCCTCAGGGAGGTGGGCCTGCGGTGGAACCGCGAAAGTGACTTCGTGAAGTGGACAATGGACAACAGTTTCATTCACAACCTCTGCGACTACCTCAGCGCAACGGTTCTTCACTCCTTCTTTTAACATTCAATCCCGTGCATTCCTTCCCCCCCTTTCCTTTTTTATCTTATGCCTCATGGCACACTTCTCGAATAAAAAAAAAAGAAGTTTTGCAAGCTTGGCACCTCGGGCACATGTATGTGAGCTGCCCCAAATTTCATTATGAGCATTGAAGTCTCCGTAAATAATAAGTGGAGAGGGCGTCCTTGCTATCAAGTCTTCAAGTCTGAAAACATCACCGCGGATTATATCTCTCGAGCAAGCATGCCACCAAAAACTTGCATTTCAGCCGCCTTTAAGCGGGGACTATTCTGTCTGTCTTCTGCATGATGGATGTTCGAGACTCTTGAAAATGCCATTGTTCATTGCTTGTACAAAGAACCTTTTGCCGAACAGCGCAGACATACTCGCTTCCTACACCTGCTATGATAGCTGCTTCTTGCAGATGTTCTCTTCTTTCCAAAAAGCAAAGAAAAAAGAACCTTGTTTTCACTATGTTAGGAAATTATCTCGACCTGGCTTCCAACGAAACCGAGCTAAACTTGTTCAATTTCAACGCACTACGAAAAACTCATCTATAGGGTTTGAACTAGAGGCGAAAGAAGAGGACGCCAATTTGCTGGAGAAGCAAACTCTTAAGGCGTTTTCGCTTGCAATTACTGTGTCGATGGACCCAAAGAGCTAAAAAAATACACATTCGGCGACCATGGCATGATGCCACCCGTATTGTAGAAAAACTATTTATTTGAAACGCGTTTGCAATGCTGCGATCACGTGTGGAACTTTTCGGTTATTCTGCATGTCTCCTGATTTCCTAATCACATTCACAGAAGCATATGGCTGTTAGATATTTATTTATTTATTGTACGCTCAGGGCCAAAGGCATTACAGAGGGGAGTGGGTTTAGGATAAACAACGAAATATAATACAGTGAAAATTGGTATTACAAAATAAATTTCCTCCAGAATAAACAAATAACAACATCCAGAAAACGTAAATAGTATAGAAACAATGTATACAATACAGTGGAAGCAGATAAAACACAATTAACTTTCTTCAGAATAAACAATATTATCTACAGCATCATGAAAGATTTTATTATCAGGAATGGCTTCAATATCGGGGGGGGGGGGGGGGGGGGGTGAAGGCGGTTACATTCCACAGATGTGCGGGGAAGATAAGACTGAAAAGAAGATTTGGTGTGGCATGTTGGGATGCCAAACTTGCGGCGGTGATCGATGCGACGTGAAATGTATTCGGGGGTTGATATAAAATAGTTGTGAAGCGCAACGTGATGATATAGCTTGTGAAATAGCGTTAGGCGACCAATTTTGCGGCGAGATTGTAACGGTGGGAGTGAGACGTTAGATTTCATGGCTGTGATGCTTGCCGTATGGTTGTAATTTGAAAGAATGAAGCGAACGGAATTATTTTGGTCTAATTTCAAGGAATATGTGAGGTTTTCACGCGTAGGGTCCCATATTGATGCTGCGTATTCTAGTTTAGGACGTATGAGTGTTTTAAAAAGTAGAAGTTTAAGGGATGAGGAAGCGGTAGAGAATTTACGACGTAAGTATCCTAACATGCGGTTAGCGTTATTAATCACGTAGTCAATATGAATAGACCATGTTAAGTTTTGAGTGATATGAATTCCTAAGTACTTATATGTTTTTACCCAATCAAGAGGAGTGCCATCAAGATAATATGAAGAAAGAGCGTTAGATGTCCGGGAAACACGCAAAGCTTTACATTTATTAGTGTTTAATTTCATATTCCATGTAGTGCACCAGCTTGACACCAAATTAAGGTCTGACTAGAGAGTGTCAGTATCGTTGACGTTATTTATTTCCCGAAATATTACACAATCGTCAGCAAAAAGGGTAATATTAGAAGATATGGCAGAAGGAAGGTCATTAATATAGACTAAAAATAGGAGTGGCCCAAGGACCGATCCCTGTGGAACACCAGATAGCACGTTAGCAATCGGGGAATTAGTGCTCTTAGCATGCACAAATTGCCAACGATTTAGATGGAAATACTTAATCCATTGGAAGACGTTAGGATCGAGATTAAGATGGCTCAGTTTATCTAGTAGCAATTTATGGCATACTTTATCAAAAGCTTTGGAAAAGTCCAAAAAAATGCAGTCAGCGCAAGATGAGTTGTCAAGTATGCGGTATAGCTTATCAGTAAAGGCAAGTAATTGAGTTTCACAGGAGTATGTTTGACGAAAACCATGTTGCGCAGGCGTGAAAAATGAATTCTCATCAAGAAAGGTAACGACCTTCTTGAAAATGATATGTTTAGTAATTTGCAGCATGTGCTGGTGAGCGAAGTGGAACGAAAGATTTGAGGGCAGTGCTTACCACCGGACTTGTGAAGTGGAACCACCTTCCCAATTTTCCAGTCGATAGGAAGGCTTGCTGAGTCAAGTGACTGTTTAAAAAGTTTGGTTAGTGTAACGGAACTATAAGCACAAGTATTGTTTAGGAATTTAGCGCTAATTGCATAAGAACCAGGTGAAGAATCATTTTTAAAGATTCGATTAATTTGGCTACACCAGGTGGATCGACAGTTATGGGTGGCATTGTCGGGAACCTGTGGTGCGGTATGAATGGAAGATTAACGCTTAAAATGGAGGAAAAGCTTTCAACGAATGTGTCATTCAGCACGGAAGCACAAAGATCATTGGGGATAAGTTTAACGGAGGCGTCTTGTAGTCTAATTATTGGGTTTTTCGCAGGATGTATAACGCGCCAAAATTTTTTAACACTCGTTTTCAAAATTGTTGATAGTGTGGCAGACAAAAAGTTATTGTTTGTAAGTTTAATCGCGTTGACGTAAGCGTCGGAAGCAGACTTGTATTTCGCCCATCGCGCATTAGATGGTGAAAGCTTCGCGCGGCGGTATAGACGTTTCTTTTTGTTAGATAATCGTCTGATGTGAGAGTTGTGCGATGGTGCTTGTGGATTAGAGGTGACGATGCGCTTTGGGATATACTTATCAGTTAGTTCGTGAACCTTTGTTTTGAAAGATATCCAGTTATCCTCTACAGAACAGTAGTCTGAGTTTGCAATAAAGTAATCAACAAAAGTGCCCAGCTCATTGTTAATAGCGGTAAAGTTGGCGCGTTTGTAATCTAGAATGATTTTTTTTAATTTTATTCACTTTTGGACGTGGTATACTAATGCAAAAATTGAGCAGAACGTGATCGCTTATGCCTGGAAGATATGTTATGTCAGTAGCTAACTCTGGATTAGTTGCTAGAACTAGATCGAGAGTGTTCGAAGCGTCATTTACCGTCCTAGTGGCTTTTCTAACTGATTGTGTTAGCGAAAATGTGGCGCATAGTTCTAAGAATTCTTTAGCTTGATGCGACGGGGGAGATGAAGAAGGCGGCTGAGCAGTCCATAAAATAGTTGGGAAATTAAAGTCCCCAAGTAGAAAAAGCGGTGATGAAGGAAATCGTGCTCGCACAAGATTTATAGCGTCGTGAAGTTCGTTAGTGAATGTAGAAGAATAAGAAGGAGAACGGTAACAGACGCCAATAACTAATTTGAGATAACCTATCACTATTGACGCAAAAATTAGTTCTAGTTCGCTGAAGACTTCGATACATGAAGATGGAATGTCTTTGGAAATGGCAAGCAAAGCATCACCGCCACGCTTGGCTGTTCTATCGCAACGATATACCGAATAGCAATGAGCGTTATGGAAGATTTCGGAACCTGACACATGCGTTGGGAGCCAGGTTTCCGTTAGCGCTATAATGTCAGCTGAGCAGGTGTCTATGGCGGAAGATAAAGTATGCTTGTTAAGTAGGCTTCGGACGTTAGTATAAAGAACTGATATCGATGATGACAACTGTCCACTACCCCTCGCGATTCTTCACGGTGAAGCGGAAGATCAAGCTACGGAATCCAATGCAGACGATTCCAATGCATATTATTCGCCACGTGCCACGATTTCTTCAACAGCGTCCGTGGTAGGGTTATACATGAAGCATTCTATTGATGTGCAGCTTGTTATATCGTATCTTAAAAGAGTGAGGGCCAGCGTGATGAGATCCGAATTCAAAAACTTTTTTTCGAGCCTGGCCCGTAGCAGGTGAGAAATCTTCACTTATAGTGATGTTATCTGTTTTAAATTGGTTACGAAGGGTTATTATCTTCAATTTCATTTTAGTGTCCAAAAATTTAGCTATGATTGGTCGACACTTCTTTTCTAGAAAAACGCCGAGGCGATGTGCACGTTGAATTGGACTCGAGGAGCATACTTCGACAACCTTAGACAAGGCTACCAGGAGTTTAGATTCAGTATCTGCCCAAGTCTCTTCCGCATCGGGTATACTCCTAAATATTAAATTTTCACGTTGCGATATATCTTCTGCTTCATCAAGGCGAGACCGCAGCAAATCATTTCGAATGCGTTGGTCTTCTACAGATTTCTTAAAGATGAAAGTTCTTGACCCATTTCGCTGAATTTCTTTGCCTTTTCCTCGACTTCATCAAGCCTCTTGCACATGCCAGCTCACTTTGATTCAATGTTCTTCTGGCTACTCCTAATGTCTTCTATATCAGCTGCTAATTCGACCTGATCTTTTGACCTTTGCAACGTACGAGAATGTACATCCTTGAGCAGCCTAAACAGAACTTTCATTTGTTCAGACGGATTGTCTGGCAGGTTGTATATGTCAAGGGAGCGAGTCGTAGGACACGAGTTAGATTAAATGTCGCCGGAGCGCAAAAGCAGGAAAATCATTGAAACACATTCACAAGCAACATCAAAGCACACCCGTGGGCACGGGAACAGAAGTAAACAGCGATCGTCGTATTTCCTAGCGTGCAAAGAATTGTGAGCACAAACCTGCACAGTGAAGAAACGAAGCATTGGAGGCATGCCGATGTCACTGTTCCCGTGCCCACTGAAGGGAAAGCCAGCGTGTTGTCGCTTTAAATCCGGTGTGGGTGGCGATACCATCGTCGATGACGCTGGACGGGTGTGGACGACTGATTCGATGAGCAGAAAATCTTGGCCGGGTAAAAGGCTGAATTTGTCGGTGAACCGAAGCCTAGAACTTGCAACCACCGGACCAGGGAAAGACTTCGAGTCAGTGCCTGCAGCCGGCGAAGTTGATATGCCGAGCGCCAGCACAGCCTGCACAGTGAAGAAACGAAGCATTGGAGGCATGCCGATGTCACTGTTCCCGTGCCCACAATGTGCATCACATATGTGCATCAGTTTGGTTCTTTAGCGTATATCAAAAGGCATTCCAGCCTTGACTTGAACCAAGGCAGATATTTGCTGAAGGCGGTCCACAACATGCATATTTGCGATTCTTCTCGAGGACATGCTCTAGAGATCTGTATACGCACCAGAAATCGCCTGTCAATGTCTCATGGCGCTTATTTGAATAAAGACGTGGTAGCACACATCCCTAGATCAAAATCTCAGTGTGGTGTGATCCCTGTAATACGTTCAAAGTCGGGATCATGACTGCAGCCAAGTCCTCACCGCCCAGAATGTTCGCGCAGCATGGGGCCATAAAAAGCTTGTTACATACCCGCTGGCTTGAATGCGTCACATGAAATGTTCTGTCTACGCCTTCGTCATTGTTCCGCCGTGCAACATCACCCGATTTGGTCTTTGAATGCCATCCGCGCTTATGCAATGGTGTACATGCCCAGGGTTCTGGGACATCATCAGCTCGAGTGCTGCCATTACTCAGGTTACTCCTGACAAGAAAGTAGTCATGCGGTGACGCTGGAAACAAGCGATAAAAACTTTTTTCCGCATGTAGTGCGGTGAAGCGCACATCCGGAGCTTTTTGGCGTGCCCGTTAGTCTGTGCACTACGAAGAAGCTCCTCGCCTGTCAGGAAGAAAAACGCTGACTAGTACTGCCTAGTTATTTTTAAACATTATAATCTTGCCGTCGCAATTTTCTCAGCACACTCTAGATTTTTACTTCTGTGTTTTGAATTTCCGTGATTTTTTCAAATCAGCATAAACAACTTCTTTTCAACAGCTTCCTCATTTGCCGCCTAAGAGATTTTTAGGCTTGGTGTATTCTATATCTCTTGTTTGAGAAAACACCAGGCACACACCCGCTTTCATATCTCCATGTTTTATGAGGAAGGTTACCGACACCACCAGCCAAGCTGGCGCAATGGCGTAAACAAGAATTGAAGTTCTGGAAGCTTACGAGATCAGGAATGCCATAAAAAATATTCTTTTTTCAATGAACACGTTGATTGTTTTGATCGGGAACTTCAGTGTTTGTAGAGATTTGAGCTCACGATGTAATTCTTTCTGTCTTTGTCTCATGAAAGTTTTGCAAGTCTTTTATCAGCTATGAAATATTTTGCCAGTACGCGCTTCGTTAAGTGATCATTCTTTCTGGGGTATTTTCCTCTCTTGGAACAACTAACTACGCCCCGTTCTTGCCTCTTTAGCTGGCTAAGTGGGGTTGAGTAGGAATCGAATGTGATTTGCTTCAGTGGATTTTTTGTTTAGTTTGAGGACGACCGGAAAATTACTATAAACTTCACTCTTAGCGTTCCAAGGCATATATTTTGGTTATGGTCGCCCACCGGCCCCCGAAACGGCACTGCTGTGTGCCAACGTTGCAACACATTCAAACAATGTTTCGAGTGGATTTGTGTAGAATGATTTATCAAACTGCTTCGTGCTTCCCTTGGAGTGCCGCGTACTATTTATCTGTGAGGTTTAGGTAGCACTTAAAATTAATCCCCAGATCTGAACCGCCAGGAAATCTTCATCGCATGATAGAAGACGATAAATTTTCTCTTTACTCCTTCAGGAACGCTTGTTTTTTGTCAATATGCTACCTGAAACGATAAGGCTTATATATCATGTTCTGTTGGTTTTGAGCGAGTGCAATGAAGGTTTAAACGAAAAAAAAATGTTAACAAGGGCCGCCTATTGAAATTCAATGCCGTCCGAGAAATCGACCGAAAGATGGAGCAAAGAGTCCTGGTCCCAGATTCCTTGGCACGCTCTGGAATTTTTGATGTGAAAACAGAGTGTGTGGCGTGCTTTGCTCCTAAGAAGTTAGAGCAGACGGACTTTCTACGCCGTTGATGGCGAGAAAAAAGAGGCTGCAATGAACACAAAGGGAAAGCAATCACAGAGTGATACAAGTCGCTCGGAAGAAAAGACGGAATTGCGCAGTGGTGACGGATAAGTAGCAAGCGAGCGAATTTTTGCGCGAAGTGCCTCATGGTAATTTTTTGCGCATGCCCAGCTTTTAGGAGACGATTGTCTTTTCGCTCATGCGCAGTATTTTAGAGCTTACGTGTACAGGCGGCAGTTGAACTCTGTATCACAAAGACGTCGCACTTAAAGCTGCCGCTGTAAGTCGCAACCTACCATAGCCTTGTGCGCAGACTGGAGATGGCGACAGAATTGAGCCTCTTTGACAAAGCGGGCATACTTGCGCCAGTCCAACTGTTGTAAAGTCAAATAATCGCCTCATGAAGGTGCTAAAGCGGAGCAAAGGGATAATAAAAGTACGAAAGAGATTACCTTGAGAGAATGTGCAGACGGGCGTGCTTCAGAGTGTTTAATCTGTAACCAGCAACTTCATTTAGACGCTGCATCGCTGTTCTAGGTCACAAAGCTTGAGTTTATAAGGAATAATATTATTATTTAAAGAGCGTATCTGAGTTAACCCTATATAGAATTGATATAACGAATTCTCCGGGCTTCAGCATAGGTAAAAGTGCACTTATTTTTAAATTGTAAATTGCTCGCAAGGCCCACGCTCACTTGTCGCAGGTGTGGGCTTATATGTTGTGTGAGCCCAAACACTCTTGTTCAGTCGTTTTGCTTCAGGGTAGCAAGGAATAGGCAACGAACAAATTGTATTACTATGTTGTTTAATGCGTAGTCATGAACTTCAGGCGGTTAATAGTTGGCGTCCGCTTTTGAGCAGAATTCGAAACCTATCGCGTCATGAACATGAGTTCTGATGAACGTGCGAGTCAACAAACTAAAAGCGAATTTTTCGCTACTTTACACTGCATGTAAGGAAAGCGCTTGAATTATCCCAAATGCTGCGCGGATAAAATCAAGATAGAAAAGTCTACGAGTCATTATCGCCTGAGTTCCGGCCGATAAAGAAGTTCCATTCTATGTTTCAGCTCATGTGTTATACTCACATGCTGCATATATTCTGGATTCCCGAGTAATGCATAACCAAGCTTTTAGAAAAGGCGGAGAGTCCTAGACGAGTGCAACCAACTGATTGTGGTGGCTGCGGTGAATGCGGTGAAGGCTGACGTGCTGGTACTTAACTTCGGGGGTCACACTCTTTTATTTCGCCATGGTTCAACCCTAGGCACGGCAGACGTTTTAGCCCCAGGCTTACCGGTCTCCTCTCTGCAGCCTACGGCTCCGGCGCCGATCCCACCAACACCTGATGCCCTACCGTAGGAGTCCTTCAATTTTGGCCCCAACCTGACCTCTGCGGAGCTCACCGCACTGAAGGCTCTACTGCAGCAACACCGCAGTTGTCTTGCTCTCCGTGGCGACAAACTCGGGTGTACTACGTGGGCACACCACCGCATCCACACTGCCGGTCACGGCCCATCAGCCACCAACCTCGCAGTTTCGCAATAGCCGAACGGCGGGTTATTGAGCAGCACGTGGCCGACATGCTCGATGAGGGCACCATTTCTTCATCATGTAACTCATGGTCTTCTCCCGTCGTCCTCGTGCGGAAGAAGGATGGCACGATCCGCTTCTGCGTGGACTACCGCAAGCTCAACGCCATCACCCATCTCGACGTCTATCCGCTACCTCGCCTTGACGACGCACTCGAACGGCTGAAGGGGTCCCAATACTTCACCACCTTGGATCTTCTTTCGGGCTACTGGCAGGTACCACTTCATCCAGAAGACGCAGAAAATATGGCTTTTGCGACCTCCGATGGCCTCTACTAATTTAACAGAATACCCTTTGGCCTCTCCAACGTCCCAGCCACGTTCCATCGCCTTATGGACCGTGTGTTGGACCACATGAAGTGGACCATGGCGCTTGTCTACTTAGGCGGCGTGGTCGTCTACGTGGCCACGTTTCAAGAGCATCAGCGACACTTAAAGCTTGTTGTTGAGGCTCTTACCGCCGTGGGGCTTTGCTTGGCACCAAAAAAGTGCTTCTTCGGTTTTTCCGAAGTAACGTACTTGGGTCGCGTCATTGATCGGCATGACATTTATCCCGACCCTGATAAGCTGCGGGCACTCATGGCTTACAAGGCTCCAGTCATGCCCAAGGAACCGAAAAGTTTCCTTGTATTTGCGTCCTACTGTCGCCGCTTTATTCCGGACTAAGCTAAACATAGCGTGCCTCTAATCGCCCTGCTGATAAAAAGCGCAGCGTGGACTTGGAGCCCGGCCCAACAACGAGCGTTTGTGCCATCAAGCACGCACTCCTCGAACCCCCGACCTTGCTCTATTACGATGAGTGGGCTCCGACCATCTTGCATACGGATGCCAGCCAAGACGGACTTGGAGCTGTCCTTTTGCAGGAAGACGAGCCCGGCGACCAGCGTGTCCGGGCTTATGCCAGCCGCCAACCCTCGGATGTTTAAAGATGCCGGCACTCGTCAGAGCTCGAGTGTCTCACCGTTGTCTTGGCGGTCGCGAAGGTCCGCCCAGCCCTATACGGCCGTCACTTCACAGCAGTCACGGACAACTGCGCGCTGACTTGGTTGTCGTTTCCCACGCATTTGAATGCGAAGCTCGCGCTGATCTCTCAAACTACAAGAACATGATTTCAACATCGTGCATCGCCCTGCCTCCGCCCATCAGGACGCTGATTTCCTTTCTCGCCATCCTTTATCGGTGACGTCTTTGACGGACCTGCGTACCACAAAGGGCGGTGATCCTGACCTGGCTGCCATAATCCGCAGCCTCGGAGCCGGTGCCGGGACGTGCACCCGGCAGCTGCGCCGCGCCTATCGACTCAAGGACTGTATACTGTACCATGTAAAGCGGCTCGATGATCGGCCGTCCAAATGGTTGCCCGTAGTCCCGGCCACTCTGCGGCCCCATGTCTTGCGCAGTCTACACGGTTCTCCTACGTCAGGTCACCCTGGTCGCGCCAAGACTGTTGCGCATGTCTCGGAACGCTTTTGGTGGCCCAAAATGGGTAGTGATGTCCGCCAACACGTGGCGTCGTGCCAGACATGCCAGTACCGGAAGCCATGTACAGTCAATCCCAAGCCGGCCCTTCAGGCCGTCCCGCCGCCCACTTCGCCTTTCGGCCTGGTTGGGCTAGACGATTTTGGACCGTTTCCCAAGACGGCTGCCGGCAACCGGTAAACCTCGGTTGCTCTTGACCACTTCTCTAAGTCGGTTTAAGCCCTGCCCGACCCGAACACCTCCTCCCGTCACGCTGTCTTGTTTGTGGGGCGGCAGCTAGTTTTCATGCACGGAGTGCCGGGACGCCTCATCACGGACCGGGCAGGCCTACGTCATGTCGAGAGAATTTGAGACAGCCCTCCGCTCTTTCGGCATTCGGCCCTCTACCACGTACGTCATCCACCCTCAGTGCAATGGACTCGTGGAACAGGTCTACCCTACCCTGAGTGACATAAGGGCGGCCTACGCGGCTTCTTCCCAATCCGACTAGCACCGCTCTGTTCCTGCCGTAGCATTCGCAGTCAACACCGCACCGCACGACACAACAGGGGTAACGCCTTACTCTGTCGTCTACGGCCGAACACCCGCAATTCCTCTCGACACGCTGCTCGGCCTGCCCTGCCCTGCCACATCTTCAACAGAATCTTCCCGCCGCTCTCGTCTTGCCAGCCTGGACGCCCGGTGCAACCTGCGACAAACTCATGCACGTGCGCAGGCGTCCTCAGCAGCGGGTCGCGACCTATTCCTTCTTTTTTACCCGGCGATCCGTTCCTTGTTCGCCGCAACCTCCGCTATACTGGACGTGCCGCCAAGCTCCTTATTCGGTACAGGGGCCCTTACCGTGTAGTTGATCGGATCGGCCCCGTGAACTATCGTCTTGAAGATCTGCCTGAGCATCACCAGCGCGGAATGCACTGAATCTTTCCGGAGCACGTTTCACATCTGAAACGATACGTCTCTGGCACCTCCGGCATCACTTGAGGCTGCTGAGCCCACCAGCTGGCGTACCCGGATTCGCCATGGACTGACCTCTGACTTTCATTGGACTTTCTTGGACCGTTTCCTCCTTCCCCCCTTCCGATGGAAAGAGGGATAGAGCGTTCGCCAGACAGCCTACCGCCGTCCGAGTGCCCTGCTTCGACGAAGAGGAGGTGCGGAGGGAGCCCGGGAAGGGCCGTTGTACGATCGTTTCGGAACGCCTTCCGCCTCGTCCGCATCGCGAGCGGGCCTGGCGGATCCGCCTCGTTCGGCGAACGGATGGAAAGTTGGTCAACTTCAACTTTCTGGCGGACGAGCGCATCCGGCCGGGGACCGGATTGCAGCTATTGGCTGCTTTTCCCGTGACGTCTCGAGCCCCTCCGCCCTCCGCCTCGGTTCTGCCCTGCCGGGACAAGATGGCCATCCGTCGACTGAACTGGGGAGCGCGTCCTGGGCAGTGGCAGCGATGTCGCGAAGCATATTATATTGGACACATCTTGATATTACCAGTGTTCAGAGCGACTGCAAACTTCGCCGCGTTTAGCAGTAATCATCTACGCTGACGGAGTTGACAGAGCGCCTCTTCAAACCGATGCAAGATCTGTGCAGTGGCGGTGTCACGAAGTGTTTATTTCGAGCTGTTTGTGGTTGTTGCAAGCGTTTGTAATTCCTGCGAGGATCATCACGGACAGCGGCGAGTAACAGCTGCTCACGGTCAATTTCGTGTGCGTGCATGAGCTGCTTAGCACAGGGACAAGTGTGCGCGTAGTGAACGTGACTGCGATCGGAGCGAGTGCTTTTACGTCAAGGCAGCGAAATCTGTACCTGCGAAAGCTCACGACGGACGCCATGCTTTCCGAATGCTGAAATGATCGTGGCGTTACGCAGCTAGTCTCATTCGTTGCGATGGTTGCAGTGATCGCGACCACACGATGTTATTTTTGCTACGTATCCATTACCATTTTGACCGCGATTACGAACAAGAATCATTCCCGCATTTAAATCACGGCTAGTTCACAGTGTAGAATCTCTAATATGTGTTAACTCATGAGTTTACTTTTCAATGACTTTCCCGCTTTATCAGCTTAGAGTGCGCGGAGTCGTAAGGAAGCAGGCCGTTTTCGCTCCTTGTTCTGCACTGCCAGCAAACGTGGGGGCCGATTTCAATGGCTAAGTCTAGACATTGTAGGCGGTTGTCCGAGGGGGTTTCATTTCATACGTGAATGAGAGTCCTGGATGAGCTAGCTAGAATTCGATAAGCGTTTTTTCCACCAAATCATTCATTGCACATCCCACTTCGGCACCAATCAGAAAATCATCAACGTTCCTGTAGCACGCCTTGATGCCAAGCGGAAACTGTGCGTCACGTAGTACCGGTCGCCTCTGGCTAGAAAAATGCTGCACATTACTGGCGCGATGTTAGAGGCAATGCATATCCCGTCCTTGTGCAGAAAGACCTCGTCACCAGAAGCCACGTAAAGGGTATAGAGATACAACTCAGGTAGTGCAAGGAAGTCCGAAGTGCTAATTCCACTCGCATTCATAAACTTGACTGTTCCATGGGTGTCCAAAGAATCTTCCACAGCGTGCAGCACGTGTCCGCGCGGAATGGTGTAAAATAGGTCCTGGACATCGATAGAGAAGCACGTCATTTTGTGTCTTTCTTGAAGAATCGCACCACCTCATCAGAATTTCGTATCAAGAAAGGGTCGTCCAATGGAAGCAAGTTTAAAAGCCTTTGGAGGTATCCGGACACCTCGCGTTGCCATGTGCTCTGGTCTTCCACAATTGTCCGGAAGGGTGCAGCCGTTTTATGGGATTTGACCGTGAAGAAGGGTTTTAGCGACAGCTGCTTGCTGCCTCTAACTTCTTTTCCTAGTTTCTCAAGGCCTGCTTTTTCACACAGTTTTGCAGCTTGGCTTCTTACCTTCTTCACAATTTTTTCATCATGCTTCTCCTTGCGGAAGTGCTTCGAAATTGCTTCCACGGCTTTCGACTTGCACTCCGTTGCCCCTAAAACCTTGAAGCAACCCGTCTTGTCCGATTGACAAAGCCTCATGTCGTCCTCGGCCAAAAATTCCTTGGTTTTCTTGTGAGCCATACGTGATTTCTTTTTCTTAGTCTTCTTGGTTGGGCTCTGCTTAGCGCAGAGCAGTGCTTCGGCAACACATGCGGCTTTCTCTCCTGAGGGTGCGCTGTTCGCAGTCGACGACTAAGATACGAGGTGATGGAGGTCAACAGGGAAGTGTACGAGGTTAGGCCCCACCCTTTTGCACAGGATGGCATCCACTACGGTGGTGCCACTGGCAAGAAGGTGGGTAGTAGGATAGGTCGCCAGGCAACAGCTTTTTTGGGGGGACCCAGAGCTCTGAAGGAACCAGCGTAGAGAAGGAAGAATTAAGATCAAACGGACAATGGAACCATAGGGGAAGAAAGAGACGCAAGCGCCAGGGCCAAGTTAATTCAGATATAGGTTTCATTAACATGCAAGGTGGCAGGAATAGACTGCAATGGGAGGAAATAGAAGAACAGTTAAGACAGGAGGAATTAATGGTATA
This sequence comes from Amblyomma americanum, assembly GCA_030143305.2. Lineage (NCBI taxonomy): Eukaryota > Metazoa > Arthropoda > Arachnida > Ixodida > Ixodidae > Amblyomma > Amblyomma americanum. Next base: position 510,097 of record JARKHS020004563.1, on the reverse strand, counting down.
TGGTTTAGCGGAAACACATCTTAGAGACATGGAGCAACCACCCTGTAACCCAGACTACGCATGGGAATATTGCAATAGAACAGAGGGCAGCAGAAAGGGAGGTGGAATTGGGGCATTCATTCATAAAAGTATGAATTTTCAAAGGGTTAGACTGGGATGCAGGGAACATTTATGGCTAAAAGGAACAGTGGCAGGCAAGCAAACACTCCTTGGCTTTGTATACCTGTGGACAGGGGTTAATGCCAAAGAGGAAAACAGGAAAATGTTAGAATGTATTGCAAGCGACATTGATGAGCTAGGAGGACAGGGCGAGATAATTATATTAGGCGACATGAATGCACACATAGAAGACCTGGATGGGTACACGGATTCGACAGGAAGCATGCTGCAGGACATGTGTGACAGGCATGATTTAGTTGTATGCAACAGCACCGAGAACTGTGAAGAGCTCATAACATGGGAGGCGGGGAGTCTGCACTCGACGATAGATTATGCACTAATGTCACAGAGGATGTATAACAGATTAGGGGTAATGAGCATAGATGAAGATGGTTCCAGAAGTCTAGGTAGTGACCACAAGCGTATCAAGTTGAGCTTCAGAAGAAAAAGCAATGTAGGACTGAATCAAGATAAACAATCAGGGGGAAATTTTTACTCAGAAAAGCAATTGGAAGTAGCAGCCAAACAAATCGAGAAAGTAATTTTTGAGGATAGTGAAACAGAATGGACTTATACCAAATTAACTCGATTACTGGAGCTAGAGCTAGCTAAGGTGGGAGTAAAGCTAAAAGGGAAAAGATGCAAACCCAAGAGTTGGTGGGATGAGGAGGTCAAGAGGGCAATAGAAAAGCGCAAGGAAGCATCCGGGGAAAACAGATATTCCAAGAAGAGGGGGGAACCAAAACCCGAAGTAGACAGAAAATGGGATACCTTCATAAAGTGTAGAAGGGACGCATCCTATTTGATTAATGAGAAAATTAGAAGAAAGGGTGCCCAATGGATGTCAAAAGTAAATAAAAAGGATAGAAAAGCAGCCCAAAAATTCTGGAAACATCTAAATGCAATTAGTAATAAAACTAGGCTAGAACAAAGGTTTATTGTTACAGATGAGGGTATTCGACTAGAAGGGGATGAAGCAATAAAACACATAGGAACAAGGATGACGGAAAAATTTTCAGCAAAGCACGTGGTACATAATTTATCGAAGGAGGATAGACCGGTTACAGCAATAGCTTCACTTCAGCAAGGAGAGTGGGAAAGGGCAGAGAAGATGGTTCCTAGTGGCACATCAACAGGACCAGATGGTATCCCGATTATGTTGATAAAGAAGTTAGGACCAAAATCCAAGCAAACATTAATGCAGGTAGTGAACAAAATGATAGTGGATGAGAAAGTCCCCGATGAATGGCGATTAAGTAGAATGAACATGATATATAAGGGAAAGGGGGACAAAGCAGACGTAAGTAACTATCGCCCCATAACAGTGACGTCTGTGGTTTACAGGGTGGTGATGCAAATTATAAAGGATAGACTGCAGGCTTGGGTGGAGAACGAGGGGGTGCTAGGGGAACTACAGAATGGGTTCCGGAAACAAAGGAGGTTGGAGGACAATCTATTTTCATTGACACAGTGTATAGAAATTGCGGAAAAGGAACATAGGCCCTTATTGCTAGCATTTCTGGATATTAGGGGAGCCTATGACAACGTTACTCAGGAGCATTTGTGGGACATATTGGGCACATTGGATGTGAAAAATGGAGTAATTAATCTTTTAAAAGATATATATAGAGGTAACAGAGTGCTCATAAAATGGGAAAAAAATGTATCAGGGCCTGTAGAGATACAGCGGGGGCTTAGACAAGGATGTCCTCTGTCCCCTTTGTTGTTCATGTTGTACCTGCAAGGTTTGGAGGCCAAGCTAGAGGGGAGCGGACTAGGTTTCAACCTATCTTATTTCAAGCAAGGGGAATTGATTAAACAGACATTACCGGGACTAATATATGCGCACGATATAGTGATAATGGCTGACAACAAGGAAGACCTGCAGAAGTTTTTAGACATATGCAGTACAGAGGGAGATAGATTAGGCTTCAAGTATAGTAAGGAAAAATCTGCAGTCATGACATTTAATGAAGAGGGCGGCGAGCATAGAATACAGGAGTTCGTGCTAAAGGTAGTGAATGAGTACAAGTATCTTGGGGTGTGGATAAATAACAGTGTTGAGTATCTGACAGAGCATGAAAAATATGTAATGAATAAAGCTAGTAGGAATGCAGCTGTCATGAAAAATAGGGCACTGTGGAATTACAATAGGTATGAGGTGGTAAGAGGGATCTGGAAAGGGGTGATGGTCCCTAGCCTGACCTTCGGGAATGCGGTCCTGTGTATGAGGCCAGATGTTCAAGCAAGGCTGGAAATTAGGCAACGGGGAGTAGGGAGGTTAGCTTTGGGAGCACATGGCAATACACCAAATCAGGGGGTACAGGGTGATATGGGATGGGCGTCTTTCGAGAGCAGAGAGGCTAGCAGTAAGATAGCATTTGAGGAACGATTGAGAAGGATGGAGGAAAAGCGGTGGGCTAGGAAAGTTTTCAGATACCTGTATATAAAGAATGTTGACACGAAATGGAGAAAGCGAACTAGAAAATTGACAAGCAAATATCTGGACAGCAGTAAGGGGGCAAATCAGCAATTATCGGTTAAGAAAAAGGTTAAAGGAACAAAGAGAGCTTTGTGGAAAACAGGGATGCTGACGAAATCGGCACTAGAAACATACCGGACCTTTAAACAGTAAATTGTCAAAGAAAATATCTGTGATAATTGTAGGGGAAGTTCTTTGTTGTTTGAGGCCAGGACTGGAGTTTTGCGGACAAAGAAGTATAGAGTCAGGTACCAGGAGATAGACACTTTGTGCATTGCGTGCGGAGAGGAGGAGGAAACGGCTGAACACTTGATACTTTTCTGTAAAGGGCTTCACCCTACAGTGGAAGGCAGCGGGCGGGGCTGACTTACCCAAGGCATTGGGGTTTAGGGATAGTGAAGGGAAAGTGGATTTTAAGAGGTTAGAAGTAACCAAGCGAAGGTTATCTGATTGGTGGCTAAAAGCAAGACAGGAGTAAAATTTCACAAGACATGGCTAGGTGGCTTGAGCCACCGCCCGATGTAAAGGGTTCAGCCGTATCCATCCATCCATGCACCATGCTGAAACATTCCAAACGGTCTACATTTGGATGGGTGGCAAATTTCGATCTCTTGCTGAGGGATAGCACAACGTACGGTGGAAGAGTGCACCCGGTTTCATTGATCAACTGCTGCTTGTCGCGGTGCCCCTGGTGCGCGCAACCGGGCATAAAAAACAAAAGTGGCGCACAGTTACTGGTGTACCACGCTGCGGGCATTGATCATTCGGGACTACGTTACAAGATGAGAGGTGCGCCCGAATGGGCAAGACGCCCCAGCGCCTCCGCCACTCAAAATCGCGAACATGGGCGGGCAGACACCTGGCTGCCCACGAACGCCATTTGCCCACTGCTGTGCAACGTTGGTCCCCGGAAGAGAGCCGCGCGCACGGGAGGAGCTCACTTAAGCGGGTCGCCGAGACCTCGCTTACGATAATACCGAGCAAGAGACATCAACGGCCGTATAAAACCGGACGCTGGTCTGTAGAAAGCTAGCGGCCGCTCTGCTTGCGGGCCTGAGTGGCGGCCCGGGGAGAAAGCGCGCCGCGCTGTGCTGATCCAGTACAGCAACAGCGAACGCACCGGGTACGCCTTCTCATTGACGAGCGCAGCGACCAGTTTTGTGCTAAGCGCGCGGGTTACTGCCCCTATACAGGGCAGCCCAAGTCCAACCCGTGACGTTGGAAGCTGGCACAGGTTGCGATCCACCTGTGCGTTGCCGCCATCCGAAAAGAAGGCCCCACAAGGTACGCGAGGTGGCCCGCAGTACGGTGCGGCATGACTGCTACGCGAGCAACATAGAAGGCATATATATAGCGCACGCCTGGCTCCTGATGAACACGAGCCCTGCCTCTAACGAGAGGTTGAAGCGCGCGACTTGTGACAGCGCGTCGGTTGCGCGCCGCACAGCCTCGTCCCATGCCCTGGGGACACACCAGTACTATCTAATCGTATGCACAAAATGCGGACGCCGTCTACAAATGCGATAGGAATCGGGATTGACTCCCGGAAACCCCCGAATCGAAGACCGTGGCTCTTTCCGCCGTTAAGCTAGGCGCCTGAGAGGGACGCGTATGTGTCGAAAGTGGTGAAAAAGGATTTCAGGTCCGGGCGTCCCGTAAAAACAAAGAAATGTCGTCGGCGTAAGCCGATACGACCACCGTTTCTGGCCCTGTCATTGGGAAGCCCCGGATGCGCTCATGAGAAGCCACACTCCGCAGCAACGGGCCCAACGACAGGTCGAACAGCGCCGGGAACAAAGGGCACCCCTGGTGCACACCGCGCGTCACCTGAAAAGGTGTGCAGAGGGAATGAGTACAAACTGCGCGAAAAGGACGGGACGAACCATACGTATATGGTACGTCGGCAGCGTTGCTCTATACATTTTTCTAGCCATATCTCTGTACGCCAAGAGCGGCGAGGAGGTGGCCGGGAAGTGTGAACGAGGCAGCAATTAAGCGGCGGCCGATTTCGCTCGCTCTCGCCGACGAATGTTTTATGACAAACCGTGATGGAACATGTTTAACGACATGCCGGCAGTGTAGTTTAAAAAAAACAAATTTCTTTCTCGCTGCTTTATTATTTCCAGGACGGTTATATGCACCGTTACGAAGGCGACCCGTTTTGCTAACCATAATCTATTAAAAGTCCTGTGTTTTAGGCAAACTATTCAGCATTATAACGGGAGCAAATTTAACGATGGTTCGTTCCCTTTCTTATGACAGGCTCAAACTTCTCCAAATGTTGTGATACGGCGGTGATGAAGGAGGAGACGATGATAATGCAGATGATGAAATTAAGAAATATATTTACAGAATTCACAGGAGTGAAAACTGCAAGTTAAATAAACGAAGTCACACAGACAAATACAATAATTGTAAACTAAATGAAAATCAAACTCACGAATAGAAACAACTCTACAGTACCTTACTTATCGAAATAAACACATCAGTTAAAGCCTAGGGGCTTTGAAAGTTACTTGCTGAGGACACAGACTCTAACTAGACTGATTTCCAATGCTTTTGCGCAGAATTTTAAGGGTTCCGAAATTAAAGAAGTTAAAGAGGTCTAGTTCCGAGGCGGACTCTAAACATCGCTCAAGCAATGCAGGTTTAATCCTCCTGGAGGTTGGGCACAACCTCGAGCCCAGTGTTTGGCTAAAAATAAAAACACACACAGCAAGAAAAAATTAGCGACACCCTCTATACGCGAGGTTCCTTGCCCTCTTCCCGTGATGCTCTCTCTATTCCGGCGTGTGACATGTCGCTACCGCACCCGCATTCCATTTCTTAAAGGTTGACGTTCCCCTTTCGGTAACTGACAGGACAAACAATTTCGTGGCTAATAGCGCTCGGAAGTGTCAGATGGGGACACGCAGGACTGGAAACGAGCATGACTGCCTGAAAACGATAGGGCGCCTCGAAAAACTCTTCACAGTCCCTCATAGTTGCGCGGAAGTGCACGGTATGCGAATCCGCTGGCGTGGGAACGCCTGACCAGATGGAGGTGCGTCGCCTGTACGCGCTAATACACAGTACCTCCAGGAGATTGACTTTGTCTGGATCGACATCTGGACGGATACCGCGACATTCTACTATAATATGTTCAATTGTATGTAAACAGTTTCCACGCACTGCCCTGTGTCATCTTGGTTGAATTTCTTTTGTAGCTTGGAGTTCTAAGATACCACATCATAGCTTCAAAGAAGAAGGCACAGCACCTTCAGATCCCAAAACTACTCTTTCCTGATCTAGTTTTTTTCCAATTTCTATATACATCTACAGTCTGGTTCTTTCCCTTGGAAGTAACCCAGTTCTTAACTTTTGCGCTTTCAGGTAGTCATTTAAACCTTCTTACTACTCCTTCATTGTTTCCTGCATACTTATGGTAGTTTCCTAGTCCATTTTCACCATTCTGAGTCACCGCCTTTTTTCTATAAATATGTAAACACCTTTAGTGTCCACCTGTTATCGTCCAATTTCCTCTCGGGTTCGTCATATAATAATTTGCACTGAGGTTCCCGTGCTTCAAACTATGACGAGCCCATGTCCCAGTCTACTTCTCAGTTTGTGGTTATGCTTTTAGCGGGTAGGGCCAATCTTCTAAGAGCTCTCTGATATATTTCTACTCCTGATTAAACTTCTTTCCTTAGACACAAAACCGCATTCCTTAGCTGAAATGAGACCTGCCACCATTATTCGTTTCCAAATAAGTGTCAGTACTTGATATTTGTACCCAAAGAATTTCCTATGCTTCATTATCGCATCCTATCCTCGCCCTTTTGCCCTAACAGTCATTTCGTGCTTTTCTATGAGCTGCCGTTCGTTGAACAACCCGAGATATTTGCTTTCTTCTCGTATGGGTAGCTAATAGCCTTTTATTGTAAGCATCAGATCCCTGCAATTTTTACAAATCATCGCACGTGACTCAATTGTCCTAAACGAGAAGCCTAGCGCATTCCATTCATCTAAACAGGAATTAACCTGTCTGGCTACCAGCTAACTGTAGAATGTCGTCCGAAACATAAAACACAAAAGCCACTGCTGCACGTCTAATTTGTATGATTCTTTACAACCTAGATTACTGTCCTATTACCTTATTTCAGTATTTATCTTATAAATCACGAACCTCAGCGGTGATTGAAGACAACGCAGCCTTAATCTTTTTAATTCCTTCGACAGTTGTCATATTCCTTGGTCTTTCACATGCACTGTAAACACAATTTTCTCTTCATATTTCGTTTAGGAAATCGATTGTCTCATGACTGATACCTTTACATTTTAGTATGTCACACAGGAATTCCTTATTTACATTGTCGTACACGCCTTATGCCCAGGAAGCCTAAATGCAGTGTTCCGTTTGCCGCCTTAGCTATTTATATGCATTAGGGAAGCACAAACAGGCTATCTTCTCAGCACTTATCGCTTCCGAAAATGTTCTGAACTTCTCCGGGCATCTTGTCTCTTTGTATCTACGTCTGCATTTTAAATTTCGTCCCCTGCATGCAACAGATGTCCTCGCAATAAGTCTGAAATATTAAATGTTCATCCCATCTCCTTTCGTTTTGTAAATTAGAATCGTTCGGGTTGGTCGTCAGCTGGTAGTAATTTGCTTACTTTTTGTGACCCTTCTTGTATTGAACATTCTTGCATTGAATTTCTTCTACCGCTGGAGTTGTGCATTTAGGAATATTTGTATCCGTCTTTTTGCAGTTAAGATATGTCATGTCTAAGCTTCTTTTCGGTATGCTGTCCTGTGCTGCTTCGCAATTCGGGAAGACTACCGTTTTGTAACTCCGAGATCACACAGCTATAAATGATGTAATGTATTTCGCAGCGACGCCTTCTTCTAAACAGTTTCTCTCGTAATCTTGAGTCCGCTGCTGTTTACTTTGATTATGTTTACCCACACTTGTTATACAGTTCCAGATTTTTACCAGCCTTTTTTTTGTTGCACTGCAAGCTACAGCCATCCAGATATCAGTGGACTACTTTATTTTACACTCGTCGAGGATCTGTACTTCCAGTACCTGTAGTCGGCCGCCGCGTTGGCTCAGTGGTTATGGGGCTCGACTGCTGACCCGAAAAGACACTGTTCGCTCCCCGCCGCGGCGGCCTAATTTCGATGGAGGCGAAATTTTAGAGGCGTGTTTACCGTACCGTGCAATGTCAGTGCACGTTAGAAAACCCCCTGTGGTCGAAATTTCCGGAGCTCTTCACTACGGCGTCCCTCATAACCCATGTCGCTTTGGGCGCTAAACCCCATAATGCAGTACGTTTTATAGATAAAATTCCAATCAAAGGTCGGTTTTTTCTTGAAAAAACCTGCGCCTTTGTCGCATATCTGTGTTCTATTCACGCCACTCTTGATTTTTATATGGCCACTAAATTTCATATTTCTTCCAGCTTCTGAGTCTACTCTTTTTTTTTCAGCGGTTTTCCACTCATAGATGTTTCATTTTGTATTGATGATTCGTTCTAGGTGATCATAATCCCATTTTTCCACGGGGCGCTTCCCTGTTGCTTGGTTTAAACCCGTTGCTATTAGAGCTGCTTTCTCGTCGTTTACATTTTTGTTCAGTTTTTGTGTTTGCTGCATTTCTCTTTCGGCCGGGGCTCCAACCTGCAGACTAACACTTTTATATTCACATCCGAAGCTGACCTCTCTCTCTTCGTCTGTTTACATTTTTTAAAACTTGTTCTAGATTTCCTGCTACATCAATCTGTAGTCAGTAACCACCTGCCTGTTACGGAGTTCCAGAGTGATTTGTCCCCCACAGTTAGTCTGTTTACAATAACTAGATTGCGCTTCTCATAGAGTTCTAGCATTAACTTTCTTTGAAAATATGTGTATTCATCCAGATCCTTTAAGTGGTGATATGCTTCGTTCTATAGAAAATTATCCGTATTGCCTCCACACTCCTTTATATGGTAATTGAGGCAATTAACTAGGTCCTTGTTTTCTTCCTTGCATTTGCTTATTGTCCATAAATAGCCTAACCCTAGCCAGATCCGCTTTTGCCGCCAATTGTTCCTGATACCCAGACGTGTCCTTTGCAAGTTAATTTCATATTTCTTAATTTCTTCCTTGGCGTATCAGCATCCCATAACTCTAGTGATAATGGCGCCACCTGGTTTTCTTAAAGAGGACCCTGTCCACAATTATGAGGTGTTGCTCTTTCGGCTCTAGAGCTTCCCAATCGTTCCAGGGAAAAAAAGTGGTGGAATTCATCGTTCATTCCGTTTGTAGTCCGCAAAACACGACAAAGCGGAAGTCTTATAACCAATTAACGGAGTCTTAATGTGCCGAAAATGCGCTAACGCCAATGAGTTCACTGCGAAGCGAAAAGCTCCGCTTCACAGCCCGAAGCCATATAGGCTGTTTGTCTCATTGAAGTCTTTGGGCATATGTTATCTGAGCTTGCGCCATGTCTCTGACGTCACCGCCCGGTCTCTTCAACGCCTATCTCCGCATCCGAGCCGCTGCAACCCTTTTCTGCGTTTAGAGCAACCGGCTGTGGCTGATTACAACGATACTCAAAATACGGGCCGATGTGATTCCCCAATGCCGGAGTGCGATGTGGGGTGAACAAATGACGGAGTTGGAGGCGGCTGTGGTGTTACTACCGCTAAATGCTTTCCCCCAAGAAGTATACAGGATATCTTAGCAACCTTAATAAATGTCACTTCCTGAAGACGAATAAAAACCAGCATGAAATAATTTTACAGAACCCAGGAGTCAGAAGGGGTATTCTTCTCTTCCTAGACGTGACCTTTTTCGTCTACACTTGCCAGCTGCCTTCACAGGAGGACACCAATGTCGGTTTTCGGCGTGAACATTGCGAGCTGCTTGCGCTAGAATTTGCACTTAAGCAATAACAACTCTCTCGCTCACTTGAAATGAGGATTTTATTTTGAAACCAAATGCTACATCGCCTGCAGCTGTCATGCTATGGAATCCACACCACAGCAGTTGAGGGTGATAAAGTGGAATATTTACACAAGCTATTGTTTCGAAATATGTTCGGAACCGAGGCAGTGCGGTTGCTGCGTTAGTAAAGAGCATTTTGTCGGGTCCAACCACAGTAGAGTTGAATACAACACTCATCTGCGTGGAGCTTCTGTCTGAGCTGTGGTTTTGGCATTTGTCTTATAGCATGATTGAGGGGGGGCATTTGATACTATGCGAACTCATGATGCTTTGAATTACAAACATCGAAATGCTGCGGAGAGTACGTGCAGGCAATTGTCAACCACTTGTTATATGTATACCAGAAAAAATGGAAATACTAACCAGTACACAACATCGACTTACTGAATTACATGGCAGATGATTACGGAAGTATAAAAACTAACACAATAGAAACCTTACCCCCAGCTTCTACGTTAAGCCTAATAGAAGCTTTCTTCGTGGAGAAAAAGCACGTTGGTGGAAAAGGTAAGGAGATCGAGTAGCCTGGTGTTGAGGTTCGCGGTTAAGACTATTCATCACCCCAATGCGTGGAGTCAGAGTGAACAGGAATTCACCTTATTTGTGACTTTGGGTACTAAGTTTGGTGACAGATTCTGGTAGCAGCCTCTAGTAAAACATCTCTGATTTGTGCTAAAATGCAACCGGCATCAACCACGCGTACAGCTTGAGTGGTATCAGTGTGCATCGTATAGCCCGAGAGATAAGAGTTCATCGGAGGATTTTTAAGGCAGGCGGCATGAGGAGGATCAGTGCAAATACCGAGAGTCTGGGTCACGTTTTGGCTGTCACGCGTAATGAATGCAATCAGTGCTGAGTCTCTATTTCTGTTGCTTGTAAACACAAGAACATAAAAAGGTCATTACCAGAACGGAATAGGAAAAAAAGCGTACAGGAATCTCAATTTCTTTTGCGGAGGAGCGTTGGTGTGATGCACAATACACAACTCGTCTTCACGCAAAACAAAACCTGTAACATGGAGGCGCTCTCATGACGATTTCATGCACTGTAGAAAAAAGTATTCATATGCAGATATCCGCTGCATCCTTGGCCATAAAAATCGGAGATTTTTTCTAACTTTATACTCTATACCAGGCGGGTCATATCTTCTATAAACATGACTACACTTTGGATCGACTGCTGAGATATGGAGCGAAGGGTGATTTCGGCATTTTCTTGTCGTTTGTTTCGGCTGAAGCGGGTGATTAATCATGGTGGAACTCTTCCCAGTTGGTAAAGGAAGCCATATGATTCTTGAACCATGTCTTCGCTGAGCATTGCAACGCGATATACAAGTTTCGTAGCTTCCGATCGTCGTCCCACTGGTTAAAAGTAGCCACACGGTCAAAGCTGGCCAGCCAGTCCTCGACATCCTCGGGCCTACCGCTGTAAGAGGATGGCGGCTAGTGAGGTGTAAGGAGTACAACTGGCGGGACAGTGCCAGAAGGCTGGCCTGTCTGACTGCCAGTACTGGGCGTTTTAACACGCACAGACGTCGTCAGTGGCTGAAACTCAGGTTCCAGGACTCGCAGGCGGCGGACGACCTTGTGGACGGGTGTTGTTTCCAAGCGTCGGGGATCAGCGTCAAAATTTTCTTCGGGGTGTGTATGCATGGGACGAATCCAAGAACCTTCATCAAATTGCACCGAAAAACTTAGCGCAACTCAAAGAAGGGGCCTTCAGTCGAACGGCCAAGCAGACCAGCAGCACGCTCCCGAACGGAAGCGTCGTCTTCCTTGCTCCGTTACGAGCCAAGTCATGCAGTTCGACCCCATGGCGGCGCCGGCATAATATGAGCAGTGTGGAAATATACACGTTTTCGAAAATGTAAAGATTGACCCACTACAAAGTGCCATTTAGATTTTGATGTGAGTTAACCCATCAAAAACTTAACGATATTAATCAATTAAGTCGCCGACAATCCAGCAGGCTCACGTACCTGTTCATGACTGTTGTATACGGACCCGCGAACGCAAAATTAGCCGTGTGTGGCTGAACGGTGTCCGGGGAAAAGGAGAACGTGGTGCTTGAGCGGAAGCGGAGTGTTGGGTCTTTAACTCTTTCGGCCCTGGTAGAGCCAATTGACAACACAGTACAAATATTTCGCTCGCGCCTTAGTAAGAAAAGATTGTAGTTAATTTTTACTAGGTCGGTTCACCTGGGATCCTTGTTGCTATCGGCATCACTGTTTTTACATTGTTAGTCAGTGTCCTGTCGGAGAAAGAAGTAGCAGCACGGTAGCCTTGGCTTAAACAACCGACGTGTAGCAAATTTGTAGATTGATATCTAACTAACCATCCATTCTTCTTTTTTGTGAAACGCCTATTCCATGCTCAAATCCGCGTTTTAAATAATATTGAATGCGTAGAGACATAGGAGCACCACGGTTTTCACGTGTGTGAATTTAGACTCCACCAGGGCTCAATGGTTGCCAACGGTGGCCATTGCGGGATGATGATTATTCTAGGCAAATGGAAGGCATGTAAAATTCCGCAACAATTTAACAAAGTAATTTTATGCCATCTTCGCATCGGACACATACACCTGAATATGATTCCTTGCTATAAACAAGAAAAACTTGTTTTTTAAAATGTGTGGGTATTAAGTTGTCATTAAACGTATGTTAATGTCATGCACAAATATAGAAGCATAAAAATTGTATATTTCTGTGTATTTCTTAACGAGGGAAATCCCCTTTCACCTAGTGCACCTCTAAGGTAATTGCCGACTTGTTGGCGGGTCATGATTAAACGAAATTAAATATTATTGCCTCCAAAATTGCTACAGCATGTAAACTATACAGGCGAGGGTTGCAATGTAAAACGACTGCGATGGATGGGACCTTCAATGAATATTACTGAAATAAATAATTTGTTTCTGGGTGCTCAAAAAAACGAGAAGTCCTAAAAACGTAAATCTGAAAACCTCTGGTCTATTTTGCACAACTAGAAATTAAACAAGTTCTTTGCGCATGATAGCCTTGCTGCTTATATGCCTTAAAACACAGCGTAACACTCCTTAGGATAGTAATAAAGCAGCGACTACTCTGGGTATTCGTGTGTTACTACAAAGCGCAAGCTAGACAAAAGCTTCCTGACATATATTAGAAAGGGCGAGAAATAGGAAGAAAGCTACCTGACAGAATATAGTTTGAGGTTGTTGAGAGCAACCTCGCCCGCTCCACTATTGTACCGCGGGTGCTATCTGACAGTCGTAGACTGCGTGACGACAGCTAGAGTGATGCGTGGACACAGAGAAATTTACCTTAACAGCAGCCGAATGTTTCACACAGGTCGCCGATGATATGTGCTCAGGCCACCTAACTTTGGAGAGGAACTCCGTACTACCCATCAGTCTGTTGGCTTTCTACATATATTTAAAGCCTAACACTCTCAGTCTCCTGCTTTATAAAATCATCTTAAAATTTATCTGGAGCAGTACCTTTCATGCTTTCACATGCGCCTGCCTGTATACGCTGTGCACCGTCTGATGTCAATTGATTAGGAGCAGTACCAATGTCACTTTCACGCGCACTGCCTGTACCAGAACGCCTTCTGAATTTACTCCGTGCCCTTAAAATTTTTCCTCGCAACTACTCGCATATAAAACTGGTAAATATGAAGCAGTCAAAAAGAAGTATTAATACCTTAAAACTTATGTCGAGGATATGCAGAGCCCTGTGGTTGAGACATTCTTTCACACAAGCAGCGAAGGACTAGTATGATCTGCCCGAAGAAGCCGTGCGCCACTCCAATGCTGCCAAATTCAGGACTGCCATTAAACACGTCATCATTCAGTGAAGATGCCCGCCCCTCATGTGAAACCTCTACTTAGGTGCATTTGAGGATTAATAAATAAATAAATTAGTGCTTAGTGCTCTTAAGCGTACTTATAAACGTAAGTATGCAGGATTTATTAGTTGACACTCCACTGGAATGCGCTCTACAACTGCCGTAAAGATGAATATCCTAACGGGGTTGATGTATCTCATGTACAAATATCTTGCAAATTTGACAATGCATTCTTCATGGTAATCAGTTTTACCTTACCCTATCAGGAACCGAATGTTTCACACACCACGCTGATGATAAGTGCACAGATCAGTCAGGTAACCTTGCATGTAATTTTGCTGAAGAAGGCACATAGTACAGCGAAATTTCGAGCATGCACGCTATTAAAACTGAAATCTGAAATTTTCTCTAGCAACAGTTTGGTATTAGCTACGGGAGGCGCTTCTTTAAAGCAAGGAGCAATATATCTAGTAGGAAGTGCTAGCCATATCACAGCTTTTCTGATTTCTGAGAAGTGTCTCAGTGAATTAACTAGTAGGACATTTTCAAAAATTGGAATAAGCGTGTGCTGTGGAGATAGAAATGCGAAAGACCTATCACAAGTTTTCCACTGTCGATACTCAAGTACGAAAATACTTGTTCTGTAAAGCAGTGTAATTTGCATAGCTTTTCGTTAATCTTGTTTATTGCGCTGATTATCTCGCAAATAAAAATATATTTCGATGCTTCTGCGGGACACAGGAATGGCGGACGAAAAATGGAGGTTACCAAATATAAGCCATTGCGCGCTTACAATGCCCTGTACTCACTTTTTTTGTTTTGCACTCTTTAAACAGTCTTCGACAACACGCCAGTGGCGTTGCTGAAACGACAATAAAGTACGTTGTAAGCCTACTTTTTCTGAACAGATATTATTAGCCTTTGAACTTTTATTTCTCAGAAATGTTTTTCTTACACCGCGAGAGAGAGAGAGAGACTCTTTAATGAAGAAACAGAGAATTTAGCCGGCGTTTCAATATCGCTAACATGCTACTATGTGTAGGGAGGGGAATTTGGGAGAGAAAGACTGAAGGAGAGCAGCGTGGAAGAGGTGGAAAAAAAACGGAGATAAAATGCAGCCATGAAATGGATACTAAGGATGCAGTGGCGAGTATTGATGTAACCTAAGGAATGATGGAGTGCATAGTCCGACGATTGGGCTGACGAAGTTCACTGCAAGAAGAATGCATGAAGGTAACCTGCAAGTGAATTTAGAGCTTATCGAGATGTCCAATGTCTTTTAAATGTGTAAAAAGAAAGTTCATTGCAAGTCTCTGTTGCCTGAAGCAGGCTAAGGGGCCTAAAACTTTGTCCATTGTTAGGGGCACTGGGCAGAGCTTCTGCATGCAATGTTCATAGTACGCACGCTCGTTAGCATACGCAGAGCACTCAAGCAGGATATGTTCCACAGTTTCTATCGAAGCACAGTTGTCACAATGCGGACTGTTCATTTGTCCAAAACGGTATCGCAGGCCATTTGTATATGCAGCATTCAGACGAAGTCGGTGATAAAGTGTTTCGAGTTGTCGAGGAATTCTGGGTGAGAGTCTTGATCTAAGATGTGGGTCGACTGAGTGAAGAAATTGGTACTGATGTGTCGGCAAACTCCAATGCCGATACGTTTCTTCGTACGCAAAACTTTTAGACATTTGGGACGCATCAGATTTCGTGAGAAAACTTCGAATGTATCTCTGATATTGATGGCCCTTACGGTCCGCTTCATCTGCTTTTTCATTAGCCATAATGCCACAGTGAGCAGGTACCCACTGAAATGTTATGCAGTGGCCTGCGGCAATAGCTAAATAATGGATATACCCAATGTCCAGAGAAACTAGCTGGGGATTCGCTGCGTATATTCTTCGATTACGTAGGCGAGAGTTGCTTGCAGAAGTGCTGCCTGTGGCATGCGGCTCTTTGCATTCACACCTGGAGCAGACTTCTTCACCTTTAGAGGAGAGAGTGTCCATGGAGGAAAGGCCAGAGGTAGTAGTTTCTGAGGCTGATTAATAGTAGGAAGGGGCAGGAGCTGCACTGCCTGGCCAAATCTAGAGTTGCTGTGAGTTAGGTGGACACGGTGTAGGAAGTGCTTCTTCCCTCAGGACATGGCGGAGATGGGTACGCATAGTTTCCTGGGCGGCAATTACCTCTAGTGGGAGACATCCTGCCTCCGCTACTGTTCCTGATGCAGAGGAACCCTTTGGGAGGCCAAGACGTATTCTCAGGCAGTTGTTCCGTGCGGCATTGAGAGTCTTATTGCTTGATGTAGGTAATCTTTGAAGCACTGGTAGACAGTAGCGCAAGGTTCCTTCAACGTAGGCTTTTTCAAGCAGAAGCATTGATCGGCAGTTGCTACCCCACCTTGTTCCCGCCATGAACCTGAACACTTGCGATGCTGCAGTAAACCTCGCACGGAGTTTTTTGATCTGAGGTGACCATGACAGAGTATAGTCGATTACAACACCCAGGAATCGCTGAGATCGTACATATGGCAGCGATCGTCCGCCTAGGAGCAGCGGATATCGTGTCATTGTTTTTCTTGTAAACGCCATTGCAACACTCTTTTCTGGCGAGAGACGAAGACCTCTGGAAGCCAGGTACATCGAAATGTGCAATAGTGCTCTCTGAAGACGTTGCTGGGTAATATAGCGCGAACGTGACGCGGTCCAAATGCAGATATTATCAGCAAAAATTGTTATGCGGACCCCTCGCGGAAGGTGTCTTCTTATGTGAATAAGGACAATATTGAACAGGAGAGGGATGAGCACCGCTCCCTGTGGTACGCCCGTCTCCACTGTGTGAAAGCGTGTTGGACCGTTTGGAGTGGTAATAAAAATTTGTCGTTCTTTTAAATAATGCCCAATTCACTTGTATAGCCTTCCTCCAAGGCCAAGACTGCCAAAGGCTGCGAGAATTGCATGGTGAAAGACGGAGTCAAAAGCGGCCTTGATGTCTCGGAAAACGGCTGTTGGGATGTACCCAGCATGAAGGTACTCCTCAATTGATGAGACGAGGGCGATGATATTGTCAGTCGCAGAACTGTTTTGACGGAACCCGTTAATTTCTTGGGGGAACTCATTTCGGCTTTCTAGGAACCAAGTTATGCGCTTGCAGATCATGCCCTCCATGAGCTTACCTACGCAGCTCAGTAGGGCAATGGGCCGGAATGATGCGTAGCTTGTTGGCTGCTTACAGGGTTTTAAAACGGGCACGATTTTCGCCAGCTTCCATTCCGTGGGGACCTCACCAGCCATCCAGGAAGAATTGTAATACTCCAGGAGTCGAAGACGGGAGGTGTGGGGTAGCTTTGCAATGGCGTCATAGGTCACCTCATCATGACCCGGAGACGTGTGCCTGTTTGTCTCCGCGATAGCTGTGGATAGTTCTTCTATTGTGAAAGGCAGGTCTAACGCTGGCGCTCCCGCCTTTGGGATGCCTGTTTGTCCATCTGCGGAGAGTGTCGAATGCCCGGACCCTGCCGACAGCAGCTTGCAGTATTCTTCTGAGACTTCTTTTATAGATTTTTGTTCGTGAAGGGAGAGTGCAGCGAAGGGGTGGAGTTGTTGAAGTGGCGTGCGCATACCTCTAACTATCAGCCAAATATTGGTTACTGGTTTGCGCACATCCAGCGTAGAACAAAAGTCACGCCACTTTTGCCGACTGAGTTTATCCATGTAGCGTCGAATGTGACGTTGTGCCCGTCGGCATGCACGTAGGTCATCGAGGCTTTTTGTGCGCAGAGCTTTCCTTTCAGCTCGCCTGCGTATAGCGCAAAGCCTTTGGAATGTGTCATCATTTGAAGGTAGGTTATCATTTTTAGCTGTAAGTTGTGTACTCGCCCTCAGGCAATACGCAATTGTCGATGCTAATTCCTCATTGAGAGTTGCCGCAGTAACTCCTCTGCTTACAGCGTCCTTGTATGCGTCCCAGTCTGTAGATTTTATAAGGAATTTCTTTGGGTTCCTCTGCACATGGAAAGCCGATATGAGGATTGGGTAATGGTCGCTTCCACGTGTCCCCAAATCAGTGCACCAGCCAAAGTTGTGGGCGAATGAACTTGTGACAAATGTCACGTCGATGCTGCTGGTAGTCGTCGGGCCTCGGAGGTAGGTGATGCTGCCGTCATTTAATGGCTGAACTGAATGCTTGGAGAGAAGTTTTGCAAGCTTGGCACCTCGGGAACATGTATGTGAGCTGCCCCAAATTTCATTATGAGCATTGAAGTCTCCGCAAATAATAAGTGGAGAGGGCGTCCTTGCTATCAAGTCTTCAAGTCTCAAAACATCACCGCGGATTATATCTCTCGAGCAAGCATGCCGCCAAAAACTTGCATTTCAGCCGCCTTTAAGCGGGGACTATTCTGTCTGTCTTCTGCATGATGGATGTTCGAGACTCTTGAAAATGCCATTGTTCATTGCTTGTACAAAGAACCTTTTGCCGAACAGCGCAGACATACTCGCTTCCTACACCTGCTATGATATCTGCTTCTTGCAGATGTTCTCTTCTTTCCAAAAAGCAAAGAAAAAAGAACCTTGTTTTCACTATGTTAGGAAATTATCTCGACCTGGCTTCCAACGAAACCGAGCTAAACTTGTTCAATTTCAACGCACTACGAAAAACTCATCTATAGGGTTTGAACTAGAGGCGAAAGAAGAGGACGCCAATTTGCTGGAGAAGCAAACTCTTAAGGCGTTTTCGCTTGCAATTACTGTGTCGATGGACCCAAAGAGCTAAAAAAATACACATTCGGCGACCATGGCATGATGCCACCCGTATTGTAGAAAAACTATTTATTTGAAACGCGTTTGCAATGCTGCGATCACGTGTGGAACTTTTCGGTTATTCTGCATGTCTCCTGATTTCCTAATCACATTCACAGAAGCATATGGCTGTTAGATATTTATTTATTTATTGTACGCTCAGGGCCAAAGGCATTACAGAGGGGAGTGGGTTTAGGATAAACAACGAAATATAATACAGTGAAAATTGGTATTACAAAATAAATTTCCTCCAGAATAACAAATAACAACATCCAGAAAACGTAAATAGAATAGAAACAATGTATACAATACAGTGGAAGCAGATAAAACACAATTAACTTTGTTCAGAATAAACAATATTATCTACAGCATCATGAAAGATATTATTATCAGGAATGCCTTCAATGTTACATTCCACCGATGTGCGGGGAAGATAAGACTGAAAAGAAGATTTGGTGTGGCATGTTGGGATGCCAATCTTGTGGCGGTGATTGATGCGACGTGAAATGTATTCGGGGGTTGATATAAAATAGTTGTGAAGCGCAACGTGATGATATAGCTTGTGAAATAGCGTTAGGCGACCAATTTTGCGGCGAGATTGTAACGGTGGGAGTGAGATTTAGATTTCATGGCTGTGATGCTTGCCCTACGGTTGTAATTTGAAAGAATGAAGCGAACGGAATTATTTTGGTCTAATTTCAAGGAATATGGGAGGTTTTCACGCGTAGGGTCCCATATTGATGCTGCGTATTCTAGTTAAGGACGTATGAGTGTTTTATAGAGTAGAAGTTTAAGGGATGAGGAAGCGGTAGAGAATTTACGACGTAAGTATCATAACATGCGGTTAGCGTTATTAATCACGTAGTCAATATGAATAGACCATGTTAAGTTTTGAGTGATATGAATTCCTAAGTACTTATATGTTTTTACCCAATCAATAGGAGTGCCATCAAGATAATATGAAGAAAGAGCGTTAGATGTCCGGGAAACACGCAAAGCTTTACATTTATTAGTGTTTAATTTCATATTCCATGTAGTGCACCAGCTTGACACCAAATTAAGGTCTGACTGGAGAGTGTCAGTATCGTTGACGTTATTTATTTCCCGAAATATTACACAATCGTCAGCAAAAAGGGTAATATTAGAAGATATGGCAGAAGGAAGGTCATTAATATAGACTAAAAATAGGAGTGGCCCAAGGACCGATCCCTGTGGAACACCAGATAGCACGTTAGCAATCGGGGAATTAGTGCTCTTAGCATGCACAAATTGCCAACGGTTTAGAAGGAAATGTTTAATCCATTGGAAGACGTTAGGATCGAGATTAAGATGGCTCAGTTTATGTAGTAGCAATTTATGGCATACTTTATCAAAGGCTTTGGAAAAGTCCTAAAAAATGCAGTCAGCGCAAAATGAGTTCCCAAGTATGCGGTATAGCTTATCAGTAAAGGCAAGTAATTGAGTTTCACAGGAGTATGTTTGACAAAAACCATGTTGCGCAGGCGTGAAAAATGAATTCTCATCGAGAAAGGTAACGACATTCTTGAAAATGATATGTTCTAGTAATTTGCAGCATGTGCTGGTGAGCGAAATGGAACGAAAGATTTGAGGGCAGTGCTTACCACCGGACTTGTGAAGTGGAACCACCTTCCCAATTTTCCAGTCGATAGGAAGGCTTGCTGAGTCAAGTGACTGTTTAAAAAGTTTGGTTAGTGTAACTGAACTATAAGCACAAGTATTTTTTAGGAATTTAGCGCTAATTGCATGAGAACCAGGTGAAGAATCATTTTTAAAGATTCGATTAATTTGGCTACACCAGGTGGATCGACAGTTATGGGTGGCATTGTCGGGAACCTGTGGTGCGGTATGAATGGAAGATTAACGCTTAAAATGGAGGAAAAGCTTTCAACGAATGTGTCATTCAGCACGGAAGCACAAAGATCATTGGGGATAAGTTTACCGGAGGCGTCTTGTAGTCTAATTAATGGGTCGTTCGCAGGATGTATAACGCGCCAAAATTTTTTAACACTCGTTTTCAAAATTGTTGATAGTGTGGCAGACAAAAAGTTATTCTTTGTAAGTTTAGTCGCGTTGACGTAAGCATCGGAAGCAGACTTGTACTTCGCCCATCGCGCATTAGATGGTGAAAGCTTCGCGCGGCGGTATAGACGTTTCTTTTTGTTAGATAATCGTCTGATGTGAGAGTTGTGCGATGGTGCTTGTGGATTAGAGGTGACGATGCGCTTTGGGATATACTTATCAGTTAGTTCGTGAACCTTTGTTTTGAAAGATATCCAGTTATCCTCTACAGAACAGTAGTCTGAGTTTGCAATGAAGTAATCAACAAAAGTGCCCAGCTCATTGTTAATAGCGGTAAAGTTGGCGCGTTCGTAATCTAGAATGATTTTTTTATTTTATTCACTGTTGGACGTGGTATACTAATGCAAAAATTGAGCAGAACGTGATCGCTTATGCCACGAAGATATGTTATGTCAGTAGCTAACTCTGGATTAGTTGCTAGAACTAGATCGAGAGTGTTCGAAACGTTATTTACCGTCCTAGTGGTTTTCTAATTAATTGTGTTAGCGAAAATGTGGCGCATAGTTCTAAGAATTCTTTAGCTTGATGCGACGGGGGAGATGAAGAAGGCGGCTGAGCAGTCCATAAAATAGTTGGGAAATTAAAGTCCCCAAGTAGAAAAACCGGTGATGAAGGAAATCGTGCTCGAACAAGATTTATAGCGTCGTAAAGTTCGTTAGTGAATGTAGAAGGATAAGAAGGAGAACGGTAACAGACGCCAATAACTAATTTGAGATAACCTATCACTATTGACGCAAAAATTAGTTCTAGTTCGCTGAAGACTTCGATACATGAAGATGGAATGCCTTTGGAAATGGCAAGCAAAGCATCACCGCCACGCTTGGCTGTTCTATCGCAACGATATACCGAATAGCAATGAACGTTATGGAAGATTTCGGAATCTGACACATGCGTTGGGAGCCAGGTTTCCGTTAGCGCTATAATGTCAGCTGAGCAGGTGTCTATGGCGGAAGATAAAGTATGCTTGTTAAGTAGGCTTCGGACGTTAGTATAAAGAACTGATATCGATGATGACAACTGTCCACTACCCCTCGCGATTCTTCACGGTGAAGCGGAAGATCCAGCCACGGAATCCAATGCAGACGATTCCAATGCATATTATTCGCCACGTGCCACGATTTCTTCAACAGTGTCCGTGGTAGGGTTATACATGAAGCATTGTATTGATGTGCAGCTTGTTATATCGTATCTTAAAAGAGTGAGGGCCAGCGTGATGAGATCCGAATTCAAAAACTTTTTTTCGAGCCTGGCCCGTAGCAGGTGAGAAATCTTCACTTATAGTGATGTTATCTGTTTTAAATTGGTTACGAAGGGTTATTATCTTCAATTTCATTTTAGTGTCCGAAAATTTAGCTATGATTGGTCGAC
This sequence comes from Amblyomma americanum, assembly GCA_030143305.2. Lineage (NCBI taxonomy): Eukaryota > Metazoa > Arthropoda > Arachnida > Ixodida > Ixodidae > Amblyomma > Amblyomma americanum. The sequence goes on along the minus strand of JARKHS020004563.1, from coordinate 488,395 downwards.
ACTTCTTTTCTAGAAAAACGCCGAGGCGATGTGCACGTTGAATTGGACTCGAGGAGCATACTTCGACAACCTTAGACAAGGCTACCAGGAGTTTAGATTCAGTATCTGCCCAAGTCTCTTCCGCATCGGGTATACTCCTAAATATTAAATTTTCACGTTGCGATATATCTTCTGCTTCATCAAGGCGAGACCGCAGCAAATCATTTCGAATGCGTTGGTGTTCTACAGATTTCTTTAAAGATGAAAGTTCTTGACCCATTTCGCTGAATTTCTTTGCCTTTTCCTCGACTTCATCAAGCCTCTTGCACATGCCAGCTCACTTTGATTCAATGTTCTTCTGGCTACTCCTAATGTCTTCTATATCAGCTGCTAATTCGACCTGATCTTTTGACCTTTGCAACGTACGAGAATGTACATCCTTGAGCAGCCTAAACAGAACTTTCATTTGTTCAGACGGATTGTCTGGCAGGTTGTATATGTCAAGGGAGCGAGTCGTAGGACACGAGTTAGATTAAATGTCGCCGGAGCGCAAAAGCAGGAAAATCATTGAAACACATTCACAAGCAACATCAAAGCACACCCGTGGGCACGGGAACAGAAGTAAACAGCGATCGTCGTATTTCCTAGCGTGCAAAGAATTGTGAGCACAAACCTGCACAGTGAAGAAACGAAGCATTGGAGGCATGCCGATGTCACTGTTCCCGTGCCCACTGAAGGGAAAGCCAGAGTGTTGTCACTTTAAATCCGGTGTGGGTGGCGATGCCATCGTCGATTCGATGAGCAGAAAAGTTTGGCCGGGTAAAAGGCTGAATTTGTCGGTGAACCGAAGCCTAGAACTTGCAACCACCGGACCAGGGAAAGACTTCGAGTCAGTGCCTGCAGCCGGCGAAGTTGATATGCCGAGCGCCAGCACAGCCTGCACAGTGAAGAAACGAAGCATTGGAGGCATGCCGATGTCACTGTTCCCGTGCCCACTATTTGAATCACATATGTGCATCAGTTTAGTTCTTTAGCGTATATCAAAAGGCATTCCAGCCTTGACTTGAACCAAGGCAGATATTTGCTGAAGGCGGTCCACAACATGCATATTTGCGATTCTTCTCGAGGACATGCTCTAGAGATCTGTATACGCACCAGAAATCGCCTGTCAATGTCTCATGGCGCTTATTTAAATAAAGACGTGGTAGCACACATCCCTAGATCAAAATCTCAGTGTGGTGTGATCCCTGTAATACGTTCAAAGTCGGGATCATGACTGCAGCCAAGTCCTCACCGCCCAGAATGTTCGCGCAGCATGGGGCCATAAAAAGCTTGTTACATACCCGCTGGCTTGAATGCGTCACATGAAATGTTCTGTCTACGCCTTCGTCATTGTTCCGCCGTGCAACATCACCCGATTTGGTCTTTGAATGCCATCCGCGCTTATGCAATGGTGTACATGCCCAGGGTTCTGGGACATCATCAGCTCGAGTGCTGCCATTACTCAGGTTACTCCTGACAAGAAAGTAGTCATGCGGTGACGCTGGAAACAAGCGATAAAAACTTTTTTCCGCATGTAGTGCGGTGAAGCGCACATCCGGAGCTTTTTGGCGTGCCCGTTAGTCTGTGCACTACGAAGAAGCTCCTCGCCTGTCAGGAAGAAAAACGCTGACTAGTACTGCCTAGTTATTTTTAAACATTATAATCTTGCCGTCGCAATTTTCTCAGCACACTCTAGATTTTTACTTCTGTGTTTTGAATTTCCGTGATTTTTTCAAATCAGCATAAACAACTTCTTTTCAACAGCTTCCTCATTTGCCGCCTAAGAGATTTTTAGGCATGGTATATTCTATATCTCTTGTTTGAGAAAACACCAGGCATACACCAGCTTTCATATCTCCATGTTTTATGAGGAAGGTTATCGACACCACCAGCCAAGCTGGCGCAATGGCGTAAACAAGAATTGAAGTTCTGGAAGCTTACGAGATCAGGAATGCCGTAAAAAATATTCTTTTTTCAATGAACACGTTGATTGTTTTGATCGGGAACTTCAGTGTTTGTAGAGATTTGAGCTCACGATGTAATTCTTTCTGTCGTTGTCTCAAGAAAGTTTTGCAAGTCTTTTATCAGCTATGAAATATTTTGCCAGTACGCGCTTCGTTAAGTGATCATTCTTTCTGGGGTATTTTCCTCTCTTGGAACAACTAACTACGCCCCGTTCTTGCCTCTTTAGCTGGCTAAGTGGGGTTGCGTAGGGATCGAATGTGATTTGCTTCAGTGGATTTTTTGTTTAGTTTGAGGACGACCGGAAAATTACTATAAACTTCACTCTTAGCGTTCCAAGGCATATATTTTGGTTATGGTCGCCCACCGGCCCCCAAGACGGCACTGCTGTGTGCCAACGTTGCAACACATTCAAACAATGTTTCGAGTGGATTTGTGTAGAATGATTTATCAGACTGCTTCGTGCTTCCCTTGGAGTGCGGCGTACTATTTATCCGAGAGGCTTAGGTAGCACTTAAGATTAATCCCCAGATCTGAACCGCCAGGAAATCTTCATCGCATGACAGAAGACGATAAATTTTCTCTTTACTCCTTCAGGAACGCAGGTTTTTTGTCAATATGCTACTTGAAACGATAAGGCTTATATATCATGTTCTGTTGGTTTTGAGCGGGTGCAATGAAGGTTTAAACGAAAAAAAATGTTAACAAGGGCCTCCTATTGAAATTCAATGCCGTCCGAGGAATCGACCGAAAGATGGAGCAAAGAGCCCAGGTCCCAGATTCCTTGGCACGCTCTGGAATTTTTGATGTGAAAACAGAGTGTGTGGCGTGCTTTGCTCCTAAGAAGCTAGAACAGACGGACTTGCTACGCCGTTGATGGCGAGAAAAAAGAGGCTGCAATGAACACAAAGGGAAAGTAACCACAGAGTGATACAAGTCGCTCGGAAGAAAAGACGGAATTGCGCAGTGGTGACGGATAAGTAGCAAGCAGCGAATTTTTGCGCGAAGTGCCTCATGGTAATTTTTTGCGCATGCCCAGCTTTTAGGAGACGATTGTCTTTTCGCTCATGCGCAGTATTTTAGAGCTTACGTGTACAGGCGGCAGTTGAACTCTGTATCACAAAGACGTCGCGCTTAAAGCTGCCGCTGTAAGTCGCAACCTACCATAGCCTTGTGCGCAGGCTGGAGATGGCGACAGATTTGAGCCTCTTTGACACAGCGGGCATACTTGCGCCAGTCCAACTGTTGTAAAGTCAAATAATCGCCTCATGAAGGTGCTAAAGCGGAGCAAACGGATAATAAAAGTACGAAAGAGATTAACTTGAGATAATGTGCAGACGGGCGTGCTTCGGAGTGTTTAATCTGTAACCAGCAACTTCATTTAGACGCTGCTTCGCTGTTCTAGGTCACAAAGCTTGCGTTTATAAGGAATAATATTATTATTTAAACAGCGTATCTGAGTTAACCCTATATAGAATTGATATAACGAATTCTCCGCGTGCGAGTCAACAACGTGCGAGTCAACAAACTAAAAGCGAATTTTTCGCTACTTTACACTGCATGTAAGGAAAGCGCTTGATTTATCTCAAATGCTGCGCGGATAAAAGCAAGATAGAAAAGTCTACGAGTCATTATCGCCTGAGTTCCGGCCGATAAAGAAGTTCCATTCTATGTTTCAGCTCATGTGTTATACTCACATGCTGCATATATTCTGGATTCCCCAGTAATGCATAACCAAGCTTTTAGAAAAGGCGGAGAGTCCTAGACGAGTGCAGCCAACTGATTGTGGTGGCTGCGGTGAATGCGGTGAAGGCTGACGTGCTGGTACTTAACTTCGGGGGTCACACTCTTGTATTTCGCCATGGTTCAACCCTAGGCACGGCAGACGTTTTAGCCCCAGGCTTACCGGTCGCCTCTCTGCGGCCTGCGGCTCCGGCGCCGATCCCACCAACACCTGATGCCCTACCGTAGGAGTCCTTCAATTTTGGCCCCAACCTGACCTCTGCGGAGCTCACCGCACTGAAGGCTCTACTGCAGCAACACCGCAGTTGTCTTGCTCTCCGTGGCGACAAACTCGGGTGTACTACGTGGGCACACCACCGCATCCACACTGCCGGTCACGGCCCATCAGCCACCAACCTGGCAGTTTCGCAATAGCCGAACGGCGGGTTATTGAGCAGCACGTGGCCGACATGCTCGATGAGGGCACCATTTCTTCATCGTGTAACTCATGGTCCTCTCCCGTCGTCCTCGTGCGAAAGAAGGATGGGACGATCCGCTTCTGCGTGGACTACCGCAAGCTCAACGCCATCACCCATCTCGACGTCTATCCGCTACCTCGCCTTGACGACGCACTCGAACGGCTGAAGGGGTCCCAAAACTTCACCACCTTGGATCTTCTTTCGGGCTACTGGCAGGTACCACTTCATCCAGAAGACGCAGAAAATATGGCTTTTGCGACCCCCGATGGCCTCTACTAATTTAACAGAATACCCTTTGGCCTCTCCAACGTCCCAGCCAAGTTCCATCGCCTTATGGACCGTGTGTTGGATCACATGAAGTGGACCATGGCGCTTGTCTACTTAGGCGGCGTGGTCGTCTACGTGGCCACGTTTCAAGAGCATCAGCGACACTTAAAGCTTGTTGTTGAGGCTCTTACCGCCGTGGGGCTTTGCTTGGCACCAAAAAAGTGCTTCTTCGGTTTTTCCGAAGTAACGTACTTGGGTCGCGTCATTGATCGGCATGACATTTATCCCGACCCTGATAAGCTGCGGGCACTCATGGCTTACAAGGCTCCAGTCATGCCCAAGGAACCGAAAAGTTTCCTTGGATTTGCGTCCTACTGTCGCCGCTTTATTCCGGACTAAGATAAACATAGCGTGCCTCTAATCGCCCTGCTGATAAAAAACGCAGCGTGGACTTGGAGCCCGGCCCAACAACAAGCTTTTGTGCCATCATGCACGCACTCCTCGAACCCCCGAGCTTGCTCTATTACGATGAGTGTGCTCCGACCATCTTGCATACGGATGCCAGCCAAGACGGACTTGGAGCTGTCCTTTTGCAGGAAGACGAGCCCGGCGACCAGCGTGTCCGGGCTTATGCCAGCCGCCAACCCTCGGATGTTTAAAGATGCCGGCACTCGTCAGAGCTCGAGTGTCTCGCCGTTGTCTGGGCGGTCGCGAAGGTCCGCCCAGCCCTATACGGCCGTCACTTCACAGCAGTCACGGACAACTGCGCGCTGACTTGGTTGTCGTTTCCCACGCATTTGAATGCGAAGCTCGCGCTGATCTCTCAAACTACAAGAACATGATTTCAACATCGTGCATCGCCCTGCCTCCGCCCATCAGGACGCTGATTTCCTTTCTCGCCATCCTTTATCGGTGACGTCTTTGACGGACCTGCGTACCACAAAGGGCGGTGATCCTGACCTGGCTGCCATAATCCGCAGCCTCGGAGCCGGTGCCGGGACGTGCACCCGGCAGCTGCACCGCGCCTATCGACTCAAGGACTGTATACTGTACCATGTAAAGCGGCTCGATGATCGGCCGTCCAAATGGTTGCCCGTAGTCCCGGCCACTCTGCGGCCCCATGTCTTGCGCGGTCTACACGATTCTCCTACGTCAGGTCACCCTGGTCGCGCCAAGACTGTTGGGCATGTCTCGGAACGCTTTTGGTGGCCCAAAATGGGTAGTGATGTCCGCCAACACGTGGCGTCGTGCCAGACATGCCAGTACCGGAAGCCATGTACAGTCAATCCCAAGCCGGCCCTGCAGGCCGTCCCGCCGCCCACTTTGCCTTTCGGCCTGGTTGGGCTAGACGATTTTGGACCGTTTCCCAAGACGGCTGCCGGCAACCGTAAACCTCGGTTGCTCTTGACCACTTCTCTAAGTCGGTTTAAGCCCTGCCCGACCCGAACACCTCCTCCCGTCGTGCTGTCTTGTTTGTGGAGCGGCAGCTATTTTTCCAGCACGGAGTGCCGGGACGCCTCATCACGGACCGTGCAGGCCTACGACATGTCGAGATAATTTGAGACAGCCCTCCGCTCTTTCGGCATTCGGCAATCTACCACGTCCGTCATCCACCCTCAGTGCAATGAACTCGTGGAACAGGTCAACCCTACCCTGAGTGACATAAGGGCGGCTTACGCGGCTTCTTCCCAAACCGACTAGCACCGCTCTGTTCCTGCCGCAGCATTCGCCGTCAACACCGCACCGCACGACACAACAGGGGAAACGCCTTACTCTGTCGTCTACGGCCGAACACCCGCAATTCCTCTCGACACGCAGCTCGGCCTGCCCTGCCCTGCCACATCTTCAACAGAATCTTCCCGCCGCTCTCGTCTTGCCCGCCTGGACGCCCGGTGCAACCTCCGACAAACTAATGCACGGGCGCAGGCGTCGTCAGCAGCGGGGGCGCGACCTATTCCTTCTTTTCTACCCGGCGATCCGTTCCTTGTTCGCCGCAACCTCCGCTATACTGGACGTGCCGCCAAGCTCCTTATTCGGTACAGGGGCCCTTACCGTGTAGTTGATCGGATCGGCCCCGTGAACTACCGTCTTGAAGATCTGCCTGAGCATCACCAGCGCGGAATGCACTGAATCTTTCCGGAGCACGTTTCACATCTGAAACGATACGTCTCTTGCACCTCCGGCATCACTTGAGGCTGCTGAGCCCACCAGCTGGCGTACCCGGATTCGCCATGGACTGACCTCTGACTTTCATTGGACTTTCTTGGACCGTTTCCTCCTTCCCCCCTTCCGATGGAAAGAGGGATAGAGCGTTCGCCAGACAGCCTACCGCCGACCGAGTGCCCTGCTTCGACGAAGAGGAGGTGCGGAGGGAGCCCGGGAAGGGCCGTTGTACGATCGTTTCGGAGCGCCTTCCGCCTCGTCCGCATCGCGAGCGGGCCTGGCGGATCCGCCTCGTTCGGCGAACGGATGGAAAGTTGGTCAACTTCAACTTTCTGGCGGACGAGCGCATCCGGCCGGGGACCGGATTGCAGCTATTGGCTGCTTTTCCCGTGACGTCTCGAGCGCCTCCGCCCTCCGCCTCGGTTCATCCCTGCCGGGGCAAGATGGCCATCCGTCGACTGAACTGGGGAGCGCGTCCTGGGCAGTGGCAGCGATGTCGCGAAGCATATTATATTGGACACATCTTGATATTACCAGTGTTCAGAGCGACTGCAAACTTCGCCGCGTTCAGCAGTAATCATCTACGCTGACGGAGTTGACAGAGCGCCTCTTCAAACCGATGCAAGACCTGTGAAGTGGCGGTGTCACGAAGTGTTTATTTCGAGCTGTTTGTGGTTGTTGCAAGCGTTTGTAATTCCTGCGAGGATCATCACGGACAGCGGCGAGTAACAGCTGCTCACGGTCAATTTCGTGTGCGTGCATGAGCTGCATAGCACAGGGAAAAGTGTGCGCGTAGTGAACGTGACTGCGATCGGAGCGAGTGCTTTTACGTCAAGGCAGCGAAATCTGTACCTGCGAAAGCTCACGACGGACGCCATGCTTTCCGAATGCTGAAATGATCGTGGCGTTACGCAGCTAGTCTCATTCGTTGCGATGGTTGCAGTGATCGCGACCACACGATGTTATTTTTGCTACGTATCCATTACCATTTCCTGCCCGCTGTGCAGACATTTGTCTGCAATAAATATTTTCGCGATGAATGGGTGACTGAACACTTCCTCTAGCCATTTCGGTTTAGGTTGTGACAACATGGTATTACGCGATTAGGAACAAGAATCATTCCCGCATTTAAATCACGGCTAGTTCACAGTGTAGAATCTCTAATATGTGTTAACTCATTAACTCATGAATCTACTTTTCAATGTGCATTCCACTCTGTTGCACGGAAAAAAAACTGTGGCAGCAGGGGTAAAAACTGTCCACAGAACAAGTTGGGCTTAACGAGTCTTGATGAATATATATATATATATATATATATATATAATATATATATATATATATATATATATATATATATATATATATATATATATATTAAGAAAATCTTTCAAATTGCTTTTTTTCTCTTTTTGCTTTGTCAAATTCTTGACAATGTGAAGTTGAAGTGGGATCTTGGTTTCCACTGTAATCAGAAAAATTTGGTGATCTTGAAGCGCCTCATGAAACATGACACTGTTGTTGATTTTGCTCACGGTCCCTTTCGATCAGAAGATCAGCGGTAAGAAAGTGGATGTGTGCACAATGCTATTGTTGCAGAGCAGCTCGTGAACTCTGCTTTGCTGGTGTTAAGTAGTTATTCAGCAGCACTCGCTGGGACAGCCACACCAGTTTGTTTAACAACACAATTTCGAAGCCTTGAGAATGAGATGTCAGAATGCACATGCACCCTGCTACCTTCATTTGCCTGTGACTGCTTGCTACGGACATGATTACTTGTCTGCTGAGTGACGGCGATGGCGAGCACAATCGGCTTTGTATCGAAAGTGTAGAACGCTTCCCAGATTTCCTTAATCCTCCTTACATTTTACACTAACAAAAATTTATTTGCTGACATATAGACGCCTATTTGCACCTTCCCCAGTGATCGGCTAGGTTTCCTGGCCCACTTATCCTTTTACATTTGTGTGGTTACGACAGTACCATTCCTGCCCAGATTCAAAGCTACAATAACAAGGCTTGTTTCAGTTCTTTGAAATGTGCTCAGCATTTTTGCATGGTGGTTGGTCCTGCAATACCGACGTTGCCCTGTTTCTGAGAGTCCTGTAGTATCAATGGAACCACTGACCTGCCAAGGCAAAGGCCACATTTAATTTAAACCCGTTCCATTACTTGAATGAAACGGCTGTTGCTGCTTGGATTAGCAGATTCCCCGCTTTGCACCGGCGCCTAGTTCTGTTCTTGCCCGCTGAGCATGCCTGAATCAGGAGAATTGCATTTTTCTTTTCTTCTGCGGTGTACTCAGTATAAAATGTGCTAACCTAGCATTGCGGGCTGCGGGGAGGCATATGTGAGGTTATAATATAAGCAAGCGATTCTGTTGTTTTAATTTTAAGCAGGTTATTTCATTTTGTGCAATGAGCAATCCAAGCCAGGATGTGAGTCGCCGAGCCCTGACAGTGATTTTTACAATAGAAAGAGAAGCTCTTTGGCAACCAGAAAGTGTATGAGCTGGTTAGAAATCAGTGTGCCTGGCAGTCCACGGGTTAGCATAACAGTCTGTGCAGACAGTGGGGCAAGCATTGTGATGGCAATTCCAGTGTGCAAGAAAGGTATATGATTCAGGCAGCGTTCGATTTTTCTGCTCAAATCCAAAGTTTTAAGTCTTTCCCCTCTGCACATTAATGGGACAAGAACACAGGCGACAATGGGCCGTACGCATTTTCACTCTGTCCACTATGATCAGCAAGTTTCTATGTTAGCAAAGCGTAAGTAAAATGAAAAAAGTTTTTCCCCAGAAATACTGCTAATAGTTTGTGTCCATATTAACGAGGACTGCACTAATGAGGAATGGCTGTATATGTGAAAGTATGGTTAATTTTTTTAGTTCTGATGATGACACAAGCAATTAATCTGTGTTATTTTGAATACGAGACTAAAGAAGTACATTTATCTTGCAAATTATGAAGATGATTAGAAGGATGTGCTGTATGGCACAGTAGTTTTTTTGGTTGAAGAATAGGGATTGGCTTTACCTGACACCACTTAAAACTGCAGAATGAGCCCTGTAGAGCTGGTAAAGTTATGTTAGGAACAAAGTCGACGGAAAACAGCACCACTGCACATAGTAACAATTCTTGCTCTGTTGTCCTCGTCCCTTAGCGCAGTTTCAACATGAAAACTTACCGCCGGCTCACCCGACAGTACACTCGTACCAAGTTTTGTGAAATTTGTAGCAAACATCAACAGGACAGGAAGCACGGTGTATGCATATCTAGTGCATACTGTGCAGATAGCTTCCTGCCTCATCATAGTTAGGCCCTTCTATGTTTCTTACCCATCATTTCCCAGCGCCTATGGCCCTATTTATGCCATTGCCATGTGCTGAAAATCACCAAACACAATTTGTACTCTTGCCCTGCTAGATTGTTTTGGCTCATTAAGTTGTTTCATCCAAATTGGCAAGCTTTTAGAAAACATTCCTGCAATAGCCAACTCGCTCTTGTTGTTCACGACATGCACCTTGACTGCAATATCCCCCTCGATGCTTTTCTTCTTGGCTTTGAAAAAGCATGTGATTCGCTTATTTATGTATGGCATTTTTGTCGTGCTTTAACTTGTATCCAATCGCTCTAAACTGGATCCAAGCCAGCCGTCGGCAGATTTCCCTTGCTGATTCTTAAGCATCCTGCCTTTTCCTGCAGTCTTGGATGTCCCCCAAGGCATTGCCCTTGAGCCTCGGCTTTTTACTACCTACATTATGGCTTTCCTTTCAGTGTTTTGTTATATGCCTTCATTGATGGCTATATTAAGGGGTCTGCCATCTTGCAATCAATACCCATGTTTTAGTTCTCCAAAACAACATTTTGCATGCTCTAGAATGGCCTGTTGGCTAATGTTACTAAGAATGCATTCATATTTTTTTTTATGTAAGCAAAACTACATTTTGCCTACTTATAAGGGCTTACCGAGAAAGGTATATTCACTGGATACTGGTTGAAACACTCAGCCATTCACATGGCTCGCATGGTCTCACCTCATAATGCTTGTACGCCCTCCCACAGCCTAGGATATTTACGCCATAACTTGTACTTAGCATTTCCGTCTTCCAAGTTACTTGCGTTCAGATCCTCTGTGTAGCATCACCTTGGGCGTTCTAATGGTGCATGGCACAAACCGAACTTAACTAAAATCCTAGAATGAGTTCAGACCTGAGCCCTTGTTTTATTTTCTCAGACTATTGTTGAAGCTCCAGTTTCACAGCACCAAAGGTGAATCTTCAAATTTATTCATGTCGTGCAGAAACTGCAGGTTTTTTTCACTCTTTACTGTCACATAACCAACTAATCTGTTCTGCCTCATGTTTCCTTCTGCACTAGCTGCACTAGTACTGTAGTGCCTAGTTAGCTCATGCCACTGCATTTCAATATTGATTTTTGTTTTTGCCACTAAAGGCTGGAATGGCCTTCCACCTCACAAGGCTTACTAACCTCTTGTCGCTTGAGCTAGTCACTGCAGAAATGCACGCAATAAATGATGATGCTCGTCCACTAATTAAAGTAATTCCCTCAAGGCAGAGAATATTTGTAATAAGGGAGTAAATACTCATTAATGTCCACCCAAGTGCAGCCATAAGGCTACAAAGAAGAGCTACAAAGCTTTTCTTTGTAGCCGTATTGCTGTGCTTGGATGCTAATGGTTGATTACTTCTACACAAAGCTGACCACTCAAATATTGTCATTTAGTGCTGTTAAGGTATAATAAATGTCAAAATAAATTGTTCTAATGAAGTGCTTAGTCGCTTGCTCAGCTCGGCAAGCCAATGGAATGTTCTCTTACGCGTAAGAACTTTCCTCACAATCTATTTCAAGTAATATTGGGGAACAAGCTTGGTCTAGCCAACAACCTGTGCACTCAAAAGCTAAGCATGCATTATTGTGCCTATCTGTGTCAGCTTTTTTTTTGGTTTCTCTCTCTTATCGTCTCTTCAGCTAAGCAACACACCGCCTTCATAACATGGCTCAGTGAGAATGCCACGAATGCATGTTTATGCGTGTGACTTTTATATTGTTACAAGTGGACGAATCATGAACGAAGAAGCGGCGGTGCGCTGAACAACGACGACGTTGACAGTTGGTAGCTGGGCGCTCGGTTCTGAGCTGAGTGCTGGCCATCTCAGAGCAGCCGCCAATGTAGACTTACCGCCGTAACATCCCCGTAACATCTTTTGGTGGAGGTGCGGGGTATACAACCTGACCCTGATAAAGTTCGTGGCGTCAGTGCTTTTCCCTGTCCCCGCTCGCCCAGTGATGTCCGCAGCTTCATCGGTCTCTGTTCCTACTTTCGCCGGTTCGTCCCGAACTTCGCAGCCGTCGCTCGCCCTCTCACCAATCTGTTGCAGAAAGGCGTTCCTTTTTCCTGGGGCCCAGAGCAGGCTATTGCATTCTCCAACCTCATCGCCGTCCTCACCAACATTCCTGTATTGGCCCATTTCAACCCGTCTGCCCCGACTGAACTTCGCACCGATGCCAGTGGTCACGGAATTGGCGCCATCCTTGCTCAGCGACAACGCGGCCAGCACTGCGTGATTGCGTACGCCAGCCGTCTTCTTTCTTCCGCCGAGAAGAATTACTCCATCACAGAACGCGAGTGCCTGGCTCTTGTTTGGGCCATTGGAAAATTCCGCACATACTTGTTCGGCCGCCCATTCACTGTTATAACCGACCACCACGCCCTGTGTTGGCTCTCATCTCTCAAGGACCCTACAGGCCGTCTTGGCCGGTGGGCATTGCGATTGCAAGAATACACCTTTTCCGTGGTTCACAAGTCCGGTCGCCTCCATCAAGATGCAGACTGCCTGTCCCGCTATCCCGTCGATCCTCCTTCTACAGACTGTGAGTCGGATGCCTGTGTCCTCTCCATCTCCGACCTCTCCCACATTGCCGACGAACAGCGCTTGGATCCCACCCTCACCTCTCTCATCGACCGCCTCATCACCGACCGCCGCGACACTTCTTTGGCCCGGTTTTTGCTGGACGGGAACACGCTGTACCGCCGCAACATGCGACCTGATGGCGCTGAGCACTTCCTCGTTGTTCCCCGCCACCTACGGTCCACTATCTTCGAACAACTGCATGACGCACCTACGGCTAATCATCTTGGTGTCTGCCGTACGTACGACCGCGTGCGCCGGCGTTTCTTCTGGCCTGGTCTGTACCGCTCCGTCCAACGCTACGTCGCCGCTTGCGACGTCTGTCAGCGCCGAAAGAAGCCCGCTGTCCTGCCGTCTGGACACCTGCAGCCGATCCCCATCCCGACCGACCCGTTTTCTCGTGTTGGGCTAGATTTACTTGGGCCCTTCCCGGAGTCCTCCACGGGGAACAAGTGGATTGCCGTCGCCACCAATTATGCCACGTGGTACGTGATCACTCGCGCCATTCCAACCAGCTGCGCCACTGACGTCGCTGACTTCCTTCTGCACGACGTCATATTACACTATGGCGCTCCCCGTCAACTCCTTACCGACCGTGGCCGCTGCTTCCTTTCCCGAGTTGTTGACGAAATCCTTCGTTCGTGCTCCGTTCGTCACAAGTTCACCACTGCTTATCATCCTCAGACGAATGGCCTTACGGAGCGTCTCAACCGCACGCTGACAGACATGCTCGCCATGTACGTATCCGACGACCACCGGGACTGGGACATAACCTTGCCTTTTGTCACCTTCGCCTACAACTCTTCGTGCCATGATACCGCTGGTTACTCGCCCTTCTATCTTCTCTTTGGACGAGACCCCTTACTGCCCTTCGACACTCTGCTGCCCACAGCTGGCCCTGTCACTACACATGCGCGTGATGCTATCGCCCGAGCAGACGCCGCCCGCCAGGTTGCTCGACACAAGCTCTCCGCCTCCCAAGAGGCTCAAAAACACCGCTACGATGGCCTGCACCGTGATGTGCGATACCCTGCCGGATCTCTCGTCTTGCTGTGACTCCCATCCCGTCGTGTGGGGTCATGTGAAAAACTTCTGCCGCGCTACACAGGTCCTTATCGTGTATTACGGGCAGTGACCGACGTAACGTATGAAATCACGCCGCTGCACCCAAAGTCGCCGTCCGCTCCACTGAAGTTCGAAGTCGTTCATGTAGCTCGCCTCAAGCCCTATCACCCACCAAAGACATCTCACGCCTAACACGCACCGGGACGTTGCCTTCAGCCGAGGGGGATAGTGTTACAAGTGGACGAATCATGAACGAAGAAGCGGCGGTGCGCTGAACGACGACGACGTTGACAGTTGGTAGCTGGGCGCTCGGTTCTGAGCTGAGTGCTGGCCATCTCAGAGCAGCCGCCAATATAGACTTACCGCCGTAACATCCCCGTAACAATATATTCAGTATAGTGTTAACAGGGCTGTTGGTTCATCTTGAACACAAAAGCTGTCAACTTCAATTTGCAGCAAAGAGACACCAGTAAAGACAGAAGTCATAACTGCTTTTCTGGTTTTTTTTCGGCTTTCTTTGGCCTAATTTCAATTGGCCTTTTCCAAGTTTTTAATGCCTATTCATGCCTCAATTAGCTGAAACCCAGAATGGCAGTGAAATAGGTATATTTTGCTGAAAATGTTGATAGTCGGCAAGTAATAGCACACTCTAAAATTCAACACATGGTGAGTGGTATAAACATGAGTTAACAGTAAGCGATGGTCACTTTTGCTAGCTGGATTGTGAACTGGTCACCTTTACGTTCAATCAGTCTACATTTTACTAATGAGTGAAAATAACTCTTAAACATTGCTTTAAAGTTGTGTCAGAGAATGTACACTTATATGCCTGTCACATACTTAAATGGCTCAATTTCTATTTCATTTTCTTGTGCAACATCATAGTCCTCATACTGGAAATCCAAGTTTACAAATTCTGCTTGAGTTGTTGGTGTTTGCTCGAGATAAGCAGATTATAGGGTCATTGTATCCTGTTTCCCTGACTGTACAAAGTATTCTTTCCCAGCCTAAGCCAGGAGCCATTGCAGTGTAAACCTTCCAAATTGGTTCTTGTATTTCCTCTACCTGTAATCCACTTTACTGGCTCCCACATCTCATTATGTTTATAGTAATAGAATGACATGTGTAGACTTTTATGCATTACAAAGGCACCCACATTGTTTTCACTCACAACGACATTTGAGAATGCTTTGGAGTTGCACAGAGTATATACCAGCTAATTTTGTACATGGCAACAATGACATGTCCTTCAGCAGAACTTCCCATACTTGTTTTCAGTGCTGTAGTCTGACTTGTGCAACGGCGATATCAGCTCATGAAGATATGCTAAACGACTACCTGATGGCGCGCAGTCTCTGTGGAGAACAAAGCACCTTGCACTACAGCCAAGTGATGCATGTCTAAGCCCCTTTGCAGCCACACAGTGGTATTTCTATTTTGGCTTTAATAATGGACTGAAAAACAACAAAATAAGTCACTATTGTTACATTGTCAGTGTTCTGTAAAATGTAAAACTGCTTTAATTAGAACTGATTATAGCTAGCTATATTCCAAACAACTTGAAAAATCATAATTTGTCATGTGCATTTGCATTTGTCGTTTGACAGCAGTGTGCTAAAATGTGAATTTTTAATGCATACACAATTCAGGCACACACACACACACACAACTTATATATTGAATAGATAAGCATGTCTTTTGCATTAGCAGTCAGCTGGCTGTAGGTAGTTGGGGGGGGGGGGGGTCGGGGGTTGTTTACATATTAAAATGAGAACTATGCAAAAAACAGGCCAACAGTCGCCCGATTCGGTCTGCCAAAACCATGTCATCGTGATGTCTGGCTCTATGTCACACTGCGCCGATGAAAACAGTCGGTCGACTGTCGACGTCGGCGCCACGTCTCCCACAAGATGGCAGTTGGCCGATGGTTCGCCAACTCCCATGTCACACTAGCGAGACAACGTGCGAGACCTCCCGCCAACTTGGCCCTTTCTCGTTCTCACTCTTCTTTTGTCATTTCCTGCTATGCGAAATTCATGGGCTGGGACGCTTTACTTTTAACTCTTTTAAATAAATCCCACCTTAGTAAAACAAATTCTTAACACTCGTGAGTATGAACCTAGATTGAGTGCAGCCTAGTACTGAGCAGCACTTATTGCTGGGTTAGAAAGGCATGGCTCGAAAAATAAATCCAGTCGCTCGTGGGTAAACAAGACGGGGGAGATTATCTAAAACTAAAATAATAAAAAGAAGAAAAAAATCCCCGACCACGCGGATTCGAACTAGGAACCTCTGAAATGCGAAGCTACTGCTATACCCACAATGGAATGGAGAACAGAGCATTTCGTTGTATTCAGAGGTGCTGATAAGAATCACTCAGCAGTGTGAGACTCGCGACTGAAGTAAAAAGCAGGCGACCCATGTGCGAAAACTCGGCCGGCGCGCTACACCGGTCGCTGCTTGCGAATTGCAGCCCCACTGCAAGCAGGGACACACAGAGCAGCAAGCATCGCTGCGCCGCTCGAATCAAGCACTCGAGCTCAAAGCGTACGCTTTGCCACTCGCAGCGGTCTGATTACTGCTTGGCTTGGTGTTGAAGTTTGCACCATAAAAGGCAAAATAGCCATATTATCAGAAATACCGCTTGCTATACACGAGCAGCGACAAAGCATGCTTGCGCTAGTAGCGGGATTTCGGCAACGGCACCGCCTGCGGTCGCGCCAGGCGACGAACTGCGCTGCTGCACGGCGCAGCACACGCCGCTTCGCGAGTAGCCTGCGCTATAATATCTCTTAATATCCCTTTGCTGTTAACAGTATAATCTCACCATAAACTAAAATTATGGTCAATTTCCGCGACACCTTCGGCTGCGGACCCAGCGGACCGCTGCGAGCGACAGGCGAGCCGGACGGCAGGCCAGCGGCAGCTTGCGAGGCGATTCTGGCGAGAAATTTTGCTCGTATGAGTTGTTGCTTTTGCCAGCAACTCGGTGTTGATCAACGATCCTCAGGAATGATACATTTGGCACATTTCTCTGTCTAAGCGTTTACTGCTTACGTCAAAAACAATCTTAAGCTGATTTTTATTACGGCGGCGGGCGGGATCCAGGCTGGCCTGCCGGCGAGCAGGCTCGGTTTACTTCCCGTTCGCACCAAAAATACAAAACAGCCATGCTATCAGAAAGGCCGCCTGCTATATTCGAGCAACGACAGCATGCCTGCGCAACAGCCGTGCTTTCGTCAACGACGCCGCCTGCGGGAGCGCCAGTGCGACGAACTGCGCTGCTTCCCGGTTGCCGTGCTCGTCGCTAAGCCTAGCTGGTTTCGCATCGATGCCGCAGCTCAGGGCGCTTTGGAACTAGCCAGCGCCGTAATAAAGATTCTTCTCTAGTCACCCCTTTACTGCCAACCTGTCCCATAATAAAATAAAGTTATGCTCGATTTCCGCGACGCCTTCGGACGCGGATCTAGCAGACGTCAGGCGAGCCGCACGAAGCAGCAGCAGCAGCAGCAGGCGGCTGAAATTTGCTTGTATCGTAGTTATCACTTCAACCAGCACCTTGGCATTGGCCAACGATTCTCAGTAAGGATACTTTTTTGGACATTCATCTATCCCAGAGCTTGTTATGAACTTAAACAGCACTAGAGCGTCGTTGT
Source organism: Amblyomma americanum (assembly GCA_030143305.2). Classification (NCBI taxonomy): domain Eukaryota; kingdom Metazoa; phylum Arthropoda; class Arachnida; order Ixodida; family Ixodidae; genus Amblyomma; species Amblyomma americanum. Next base: position 471,131 of record JARKHS020004563.1, on the reverse strand, counting down.
TCTGAAATCCTGAGGGTAGCCTAACTTTCAGAGGGGGCAGCCTTCTGTTATTTTGGAAAATCGTCGACCGTTGTGAAAACATCGCGACGAACGAGGAGGAGTTCGCGATTGCGATATTTTTCGGTCTCTTGGATATAAATGGTCCATATGTCGTTCCTCACACATCACAGCCGACCACGATTGTACCTTCGACGAAAATCCTGCGACAAAAAAAAAAGCGTTCACGGAACGGATGTCTCGAGTACGCCGCAATTAATACGGGCTATTCCTACTGAAAGATATATGCCTGTTTTGCTACAAGCATGCATGCCTGTACCGCCGCACGCGATTAGACGACAGGCACTGCCGGGCGCGCCAATCGGAAAGTTGGGACCATCCGCCTCGCTCGCAAGCGCCAAAGTGATCGTACAACACCTTTACGCCTCACGTCCGCCTGGCGGCCGAAAACTGGCGGACCGCTCGCGAAGCGGACGTGGCGGTAGGCGCTCCGAAACGATCGTACAACGGCCGGAAGGGAGCGCGGGGAGCGAGCACGAAAGAGAGAGCGATAAAGAATCACCGGGGCCGATCGTGTTTCTGCTCTCTGGAGTCCTCCTGTGGCTTTATCTGGACGGGTCCGCCACCCCGCTACAATATATATATATATATTGTTACGGTGTGGGATGCCACGGGGTGGCCACGGGCCCGCCCAGAGAAATATAGCAGCAGTACGGAGGAGAGCCGGCGAAGCACGACCGGCGGCGGCCAAGCTTTCTCGTTCTATCTCCCTCGTGCTAGAGCCGCGCGCTCGCTCTCCGCCTCTTCTTTTATTCCCGTATCACCTTTCCACCGGGGGGGGGGGGGGGGGTGGAGAAGTCAGGCCGTGCTTTGATGCAGGGTTTCCTGGGGCGATGCAATGTGGGCTCGCAGATAGGAGACGGTCACACTCTTCGTTGAATTCGAAATGTGTGAGCTGGGCGAAGGTGTCTGCAGTCGCCGAGGAAGGTCCCACACCGGTTAGGCTAACTGCAGGGAGTCTTATGCATATTGAGCGGCGATTCGTTTATGGGACTGTATTGCGTGGGGAAGGCATGGAGCCAGCAGGCGACGACGGCACTGATGAGGACCCGGTAGCTAAGTCGGAGTCACCGCAGGCGCCGTAGACATATCGCTTCATGTTTGAAACATGCTCTGGGAAAATGTGGTGCACACCACATGGTCGATGCTCTGGCAGGTCTTCGAGGCGGTATGTCACGGGGCCGAGTCGGGCAACGACACGGTAAGGGCCGCGGTATCGGGGCAAGAGCTTTGCGGCACGGCCAGTCGCACGGATGGTGCGGCGAACGAGGACCAAGTCACCGGGCCAGAAGGGGGGATGTGGTGGTGCTGCCGCGTTGGCCGCTTGCACACGCGCGTGAGCCGTGAGGAGGTTGCGCTGGGCGTCGAGGCGGGCGGAATGAAGTCGTTGAGCAGATTCAGTTGGTGACGCTGTGGAATGGGGAAGGCCCAACTGCGCGTCGAGAGGGATGGAGGGCGTTCTGCCATAGACGACTGAGAACGGCGTCACATGCGTTGTTTCTTGCGCTGCAGTGTTGACTGCAAAAGCTGCAGCAGAAACAAAACGATCCCAGTTTGTGTGGGACGGAGCGACGTAGGATGCGAGTATATCCGTGAGGGTACGGTTAACACGCTCCACGAGGCCATTGCACTGCGGATGATTGACGGATGTAGTGGAATGCGCAATGCCGAAGGAGCGGAGGGCTCGATAGAATTCATGGGACATAAAGCAGCTCCCACGGTCCGTGATGAGGCGTCGGGGAACACCGTGCCGAAGAACGAGATGCTGTTCCACAAACGCGACGGCATGAGCGGACGACGTGTCTGGAACGGGCAGTGCTTCGACCCACTTGGAGAAGTAGTCGATCGCAACCAGAACATACCGGTTGCCGGCACGCGTCTTCGGAAACGGGCCCAAATGATCCAGTCCAACCAGCTCGAAAGGTGAACTTGGTGGCGAAAAAGCCTGCGGGGGTGGCTTGGGTACACCTGTGGACGGTTTTCTGTACTGGCATGTCTGGCAGGACGCCACGTGTTCCTTGACATCTCTGGACATATTAGGCCACCAAAACCGCTCCGACACTCGTGCGTAGGTCTTGCCGCGACCAAGGTGACCAGCCGTGGGAGCGTCGTGTAAGCCGCGCAAGATTTGCGACCGCAGTGTTGCCGGCACAACTGGCAACCAGACGGGTGGTCGACCACGGAGCCGCTTCACATGACACAAGAGGTCGTCCTTCATTCGATAGACCCGGCGTAGTTGGCGGAGGCCTGCGCTGGCGGCGGTGCCAAGGCAGTGGATTATGGCAGCAATGGCGGGATCTTGCGTTTGTGCAGTCCTCAGGTCCGTCAAAGCCGTCACGGAACAAGGGTGGCGAGAAAGGAAATCGGCATCTTGATGGGCAGAGCCGCGCCGATGCACTATTGTGAAATTGTACTCTTGAAGTTGCAGGGACCAGCGTGCAATCTTGGCATTCAAATGTTTGGCGGACTGCAGCCAAGTGAGAGCGCTATTGTCCGTGACTATGGTGAAGTGACGGCCGTACAGGTAGGGACGGAACTTCTCGACGGCCCAGACAACGGCGAGGCACTCGAGTTCTGAAGAGTGGCGGCGGCGCTCAACGTCGGAAAGCTGGCGGCTGGCATAAGCTAGGACTTTGTGGTCACCAGACTCGTCTTCTTGCAGGAGGACAGCGCCGAGCCCATCTTGGCTGGCATCCGTGTGGAGGACGATGGGGGCCGATTCGTCGTAATGGGCCAATGTAGGAGGCTCGAGGAGGGCGTGCTTGACGTCAAGAAACGCGAGCTGTTGGGCCTGCGTCCAACTCCATGGTGCATTCTTCTTCAGCAGGGCGGTCAATGGAGCGCTGCGCTTGGCAAAGTCCGGAATGAAACGACAGAAATACGAAGCAAATCCAAGGAAACTTTTGAGCTCCTTGGCGGTGGTGGGAGCTTCGTAAGCTGTAAGCGCTTTTAGCTTTTCAGGGTCGGGACGGATGCCATGCCGGCTCACAACGTGACCCAAGTATGTCACCTCCGCGAAACCGAAGAAACATTTTTTTGGTTTCAAGCGAAGCCCAGCAGAGGTAAGGGCTTCGAGGACGAGTTTGAGGCGTCTCTGGTGTTCTTCAAATGTAGCCGTGTAGACAATTACGTCGTCCAGGTAGACCAACGCCATAGTCCACTTCAAATGGGCTAAGACTCGGTCCATGAGACGCTGGAAGGTGGCTGGAGCGCTCGAGAGACCGAAGGGCATACGGTTGAACTGGTAAAGGCCGTCGGGAGTCACGAAAGCCGTCTTTTCCGCATCATCGGGGTGAACAGGCACCTGCCAGTAGCCCGAGAGCAGATCTAGCGCGGAAAAATAACGGGCCCCCTTCAGGCGGTCAAGCGCATCGTCGAGGCGAGGCAGCGGGTACACGTCGCAATTAGTAATAGCATTTAGCTTCCGATAGTCAACGCAGAAGCGGAATGTTCCATCCTTCTTGCGCCCAAGGACGACAGGGGAGGACTAAGGGCTACAAGAAGGGGCAATGATTCCCTGGTCAAGCATGTCGCACACGTGCTGCTGGATGACTCTCCGTTCGGCTGGCGCTACACGGCGAGGTTGGTGATGAACGGGCCCGCGGTTTTCGGTGTTGATCCGGTGTTGAGCCCAGGAAGTGCACCCAAGTTCACCGGCGCTGAGAGCAAGGCAACTGCGATGCTCGAGCAGCAAGGTCTTCAGAGAGGCGAGCTCCGCGCAGGTCAGGCTGGGTCCAAAGTTAATTTCTTCCCATGATAGGATCGCCGGCGCTGGAGGGTGGCGAGGCGGGGCTTCAGGTTGCAGAGACGCCACTGGTGACCCGGGGTCCAAAACTGAGGCTGTACCCAATTGCGTGCCGGGAGTCAGCGCGAGAGGTACGCTGCTGATGTTGAGTATAAATACGTGGGCCTCTCCTTTGAGCACAGGCAGAAGGCTTCGAGGGGAGGTCATCTGACGGGCTGGAGCTGAACACCGGATGGGTTCGAACAGCACGTCTGCTGTGACCGGACTGTCAAGCTTGGCATACACCCACGTTGCCGCACCCGGTGGCAGGGTCACGGCGGACGCCACAGTCACGGTAGTACGTCGAACGGCTTGACTCGACCCGGCCACTTCGTCGCGAGGTCACGCAGAGATGCTGAGGCACGCTTGGTCGCCGACACCAGGGACTGCCACAGGGCGACACCGAGGCTGGAAACCCGGCCAAGCCAGCCCGGCCCACAGAGAGTTCGGCTCACCCGTGGTTTGGTTCTAGTAAAATTAAGGACGACTCCGGCTTGCTGGCACCACCCGCACCCGAGGACCACTGGCCAAATAGGGCTGTCTGCGACAACAAACTCGGTGGAGATGGTTTTTCCGAGTGCTGTCAGGTTGACGACGACACGTCCGACTTGCTCCACAGGGGTGCCGTTAAAAGCTAAGAGCCGGGTTTTGGCGGCTGGTAGAAGCAGGTGGGGCGCGTTAGCAACAAACGATTTGTGCAGTACAATGACAGCCGCTCCAGTGTCAACCAAGGCCTTTACGTGCCGGTCAAGCAGGGCGACGTCGACGAGCACGTAAGGAGCATCAGTGGTAATCGGAGCCGACGAAAGGAGGGGACGCGGAGAACGAAGGAGTGTGGGGACGGACTTCCGCCCCCGGAGTTCCGCCAAATCGTTTCCCGACGTTGGAGGGCCGGCACAGTACCTCGCGTAGTGTCCCCGCAGGCCGCAGCGGAAGCAGGTCATGCGGACGTCGTTACGCAGGCGTCGGATAGAGGCCGCAGTTGGGGCTGCGGACCGAGGAGCCTGCACCCGGACGCTGCGCTCGGCAGACGGTGGCGACCCCCGCGTGGCCAGCAAAGTCAATTCCGCCTCGATGGCGAGCGCCATGGCGGCGCGGACGGAATCAGGACGGCCAGAGCGGACCAAGCGCTGCACCTCGGGGAGTCGGATGGCGTCGACAAACGCCTCGGTGCCGACCAGGGCCACATCGTTCTGAGGCGCTCCCGGCAGCGACTGCAGAGCCAGGCGCTCAATGGCGGCGGCGAGGTCCTGGTACGTCTCCCCGGGCTCTTGACGGCGGGCTCGCAGGCGGTGGTACTGCACACGGGGTTGACCTGAGGCACCATAGTGGTCGGCGAGGAGCCCGCCAGAACACTGTAAGAGCCCAGCTGGTCGGGCGGCACGTTCTGCAGCAGCTCGGTGGCGCGGCCCCTCAGTTTTGCAACGAGCATCCATGCCTTCATTTGCTCGTCCCAGCCTCTCGCCGCCGCAATACCGTCCAGCTGGATGCGGTAAGCATCCCACGAGATGGTGCCGTCAAATGTGGGCAATTCCACAACGTCCAACGAACACTGCGGCGAGGACGCACCCGCGCCGAGCACGCCATTGGCGGCCACGACCGCAGGCCCAGCGACGGCAGAGCCGTAAACAGCGGCGGCGGGGACGCCCAAAGGCACCTGACCTGTGCTCGGCTCGGCTGGCACCAGGCGACGGAGTTCGCGCCGGAGAGCTTCCATCTCCCCAGCCTGGGCAGTCAGACGGGCCTCCCATGCGTCCATCCGTTGGGTGACTGTATCCAGGAGGCGCTCAACACCGGCGTCCGGCTGCTGCGAAGAGCCGAGCCCCTCCGAGCGCCTAGGTCTAGCGGCGCCGGCCGCCGCGTCGTCGGCGCTATCGGCTGGTGGTGGACTCCTGTCGTCTGGCACGTCGGGTGCTTGACTCTGGGAGCGGGTGAGCGGCATGATCCCACCGCTGCCACCAAAATGTTACGGTGTGGGATGCCACGGGGTGGCCACGGGCCCGCCCAGAGAAATATAGCAGCAGTACGGAGGAGAGCCGGCGAAGCACGACCGGCGGCGGCCAAGCTTTCTCGTTCTATCTCCCTCGTGCTAGAGCCGCGCGCTCGCCGCTCGCGCTCGCTCTCCGCCTCTTCTTTTATTCCCGTATCAATATATATATATATATATATATATATATATATATATATATATATATATATATATATATATATATATATATATATATAGTGAAAAGGTGACAACTCGTACGATTATTTACCAACCGTCCTTCACCTGGGTTTGAAGTTGAATGAATACAGAGATTGCGAATTCTCAGAACAAAATATATGGAGGAACTCTCTCTCTCTTTCTGTTCTTTGAGGAGGAAAACATAAACACACACCACGGAGTAGAATACAAGAATGTCGGCGTCTATCAAGGGCATAGGAGCAGGATTGTGAAAGAAACAAGTTAAAAACAAGTTAAAATACAGAGGTAACAGGCAGAGAGGGGTATCAGAGGCAGAGAGCGGTGAGTTTTCGCCGAGAAGAAGACGCAAGCAAGAAAGTTTTCATTCAAGAGAAGAGAGAATTTCGAACACAAGGGAAGAAAATAATGGAAAAAGTGGAAAAACAAGAAAAGAACAAAATTAACAATACCAGAATAGACTAAAACCGAACAACTGAACACAACAACGCACATAGCATGACCCGCTTCCCAGCGGTGCAGGTCTTAAGAGTCTTGGAATGTAATTTACTGTAAGCTGCCAAGACCGCGTCATTTCGCCCTGCTCAAGAGAAACCAGTGCCCGTTACGACGGCGGCGTGTAGCATCAGCGGAGGAAAAGCGGTCGTCCAGACGCCTTGCGAGAACCCGATCCCACAACGAGGCGCTGGACACAGCAACCACTAGCCGTTCGTCGAAGGGCGCCTCCGCCGCCCGTCCCACTGCGAACAATTTTGAGAAGAAGGCTAGGAGGACAAGGGGGAAAAGGGGAACCGGCATGGTGAGCAGGATAAAAGAAAAACAAATGGAAAATAACAAATGGAAGTTTCTTTCGCCTCGTTCAGTTGTTCAGTTGGATAGGTTTATGAGGAAGGCAAAATTGCCCAAGTTCTCATTGATACCATGGGTTAATGTCCTAAATTTGTGTACGAAACACGACTCTCTTTGTTCTCTTTGGCGGCTTGTTTCCCGGCTGGAGGAGGACGACCCGGATGCTTTCCAATGGATGTTGTGGCAGTCATAGGTGTTTACAAAAGGGTTGGTTTGGCAGTGTGTGAATGTGGGCCTTGTGGTTGTTGAATCGAAACCTGAACGGAGTTTCTGTCAGGCCGATGTATTGCATGCCGCACACACCGCAGTGATGCATGTAGACCACATTTGCACTGTCGAAATTTAGAGTTTCTTTCATTGTGAAAGTAAAGTCAGAGAAGGTATCTTTTGCAATGTTTGTTGTCAGCATGTGACTTCAAACCTTACAGTATGGTTTTCGGCAGGATTGACACCCAGGGTTAGGGTAAGTATTGGGCGATGCTCTGGATTTAACTAAAATGTATTTGAGGTTACTACCGCGCCGGTATACCGCTCCTGGTGGCTGTCTAAGAATGCGGGACAGGTGACTGCAGGGTAATGTTAAAATACTTAAAGCGGATATTGTTTACGCATGGTATGTTTTATGAATTTGAGAGAACGAGGTTGGTTTGCCTTTCACCATGCTGTAAGTTTTGGGAACTCAGTATTTTACTCCTGTCTAGACCGCGTGCTTTCATGATAGCGTCCTGAACGATGGAAGATGGATATTCTTTCAGTAGAAGATTTGTCTTTAGTTGTTCAGCATAGCGGTCAAAGTCATCGAGCTCAGAGCATATCTGTCGGTATCTATGAGCCTGCGAGGAAGGTATGTTCCTTTTGTAGTGGTGCGGGTAGCTGCTCCTAATATGTACATACTGCGGGCGGTCGGTGGGCTTCTGTAGAGCAATGTCTTAAGTACGTTTCCTTTATTCCGTACTGTTCGTCCAAATGTCTTGGAGATGCTGTGGGTGATCGATGTCGATGGGTGAAATTTGTGGTAGTTGCGTGTAAATATTAATAGGGTAGCTTCGTCGTGGGGCCAGATGAGAAAGATATCGACCAGAAAGCGTTTATATATATATATATATATATATATATATATATATATATATATATATATATATATATATATATATATATATATATATATATATATATATATATATATGCAGAGAGTGAGAGAGAGCGAGAAATAGAGAGAGTTTACATTTATACATATATGAGTTTACAATTTATTAAAGATATCCTTTTTGAGTTAGAGGAGCACTTTTTTCGGCGTAGCATTGTCAGCGGTATAGTAGATCAGAATTCAGCTAAGACGTGCTAAATAGCAGGCTTATTAACTAATATCGAATAAATCATTTTAACTATAACTGTTACGCTCCTTAATTATCAGAGGCGCGCAGCCTAACGTAGAAGCAATATCAGGTTTAAGATTTTAAAAAACGCGGTTAACCTGGGCGCTGTGGCCCAGCAAATTTGGGCTATTTGGACAAGTTACGTGCACTGGCGAAGTTGCTTTCCCTGCAAGCTTCTCAGCATCGCATGTGTTGAGGCGCGGTGTAGGCAAAATTTGTTTGGCCATAGAGCCGAAGGTAACAGTGGTTTTGGAAATTCTAAGAACTGAAAATGATATTACTTATCGTGGGCTACACGCCACTTATTGTATAAGAGGTCTAACGGTAATAGTTAACTATTCTGTATCAATTAATCAGTTGTATTCTAATTTACTACTTTGCTGATAATGCAATGTCGGAAAAGGCCTTCTTCTAACTCAAAAAGCGTATTTTTAATACTTGCGTGAGGTTTTAGGTGAAGCGCCCTGTACATTATAGGCCAGCGCCCTGCGCATAAATTAAGCGCACATCGGATCTTTCTTGTAACCGAAGCTACTCCTGCGATATTTAATAATGCACCCACCTTGTATTTATATGCCTGTCCTAGCCTAATGGGTGGATCCGAACTTTATTAATAACGGCACTTTTACCCCAACTCTTCTTCACTGTCAACCTCAAATTTAGACGCCATTCATGTTTACCTTCAAGAAATAACAATCTCCACAATTTTACAACACTAATTTACTATGGAACCAATGAAGCGCACCCAATTCTCAAACAAGCATTTTTGAAGTCGCGCATAACTGGCTCCCTGGGATAGCGGATATATACATCGCGCTTTGAGGTACTTGGTGGTGTTGTACACCTGCAAAAAATATTCATGGGGGCACTTTGTTGACCTAAAGTGCGGTGAGGCGAAAGCCTTTAACGCGCTGTTGCTGCTTGATTCACTGATTTGTGGTTAAGATGTTGATTAAGAACACAATTGTTTGCTAATCTTAAATACGGGAGACACTGGAGGGCGTTCGGGAGGCATTCGCCTGATTCGACGCCTTTCTGTAAACACCCTCTAGCGTCCATGACAAGGAAAATTACATTTGCGTTGGCAGGAAGCAGCGTAGTCGTCAGAACACACGGCTGTGGAACAAAAGGATGGTGTTTCGAATCCCATCGTGCACAAAGGTTTTTATCTTATGGGGTTGAAGAGCGTAACGGACGGACGGACGCGAGCATGAGCCATTAAAGGCTTTCTCCTTATTACTGAGCTTTCGCGCAGTATTTCGTACTTGGCAATGCCGAACCGCCAGCGAATTTTATTTTTATTGAATTCGACTAGAATATCAATAGCTCGTGTTTCTACTCGCACACATTCTGTTATCTGCCAGTCTTTTAACCGAACAGCTATAAGTTTCCTTTTAAGAGTAATTCCTTTTACATTAAGAGAAATTTGGTTTAACTTTGCAATATTAGAGTAAATGTTCTGGTTAGCCTTCCCGTTTCTGACCCATGGGTGAGCGGTGGTCTATAGTTTGAGCATGCACCTGGCATGCGGGCGGGCAGGATTTCATCCTCAGTGCCTCCGGGTAGCGACCGGTGATGCAGTGGGTACTAGCTTTCTCCTGGCCTCGTGCTCGACTCATTTAGGGCAAAATGCTTGGGAATTGGGTCTTTGACTCCGTCTTGAGTACTGAAAAAACGTTGAGCTTTGGCCCGCTTGAGTCATAAAAATTCACCACCATCATCGTTATCTTCACTTTCCTGTTGGCAGGCACTGGCAAACTGTCATTAATTAGCTAAGAGAGCTTGCCAAATTCACTCCGTCACTTTCTTATTCCCCTAGCCATTTCACTCTTGTGGTGGTGATGGTCTTGAGTAGGTGGGGGGTACTTAGCGAAATAAGAACCATGCAATCTGAGATCAAGGTAATTAGCTGAAAACACTGAAACACGAAAACAGATGCCACCACCCTCACCTTCCCGCCTATCCTCTCCTAAAAAGTCCCGCCATTACCCTGACATGGCGTTGCGCAGCAGTGCGATAGTAGGAGCTTTGGATGCTTTGGCGGTGCTCGGACCGTGGAAAGTCGCCGCTGGTGGGGAGGAGGGAGTTGCTTCAGGATAGGCAGGCGCGTTGGTTTCGCTCAGCTCAGCGGGCACGGTTTGCAGTATTATGTGGAAACTTGGCCGTTTTTCTTACTTGGTCACGTGTACTTCGATTTTTGGTGAAATCGTGCTTTTTGCTTCGTTCTCCATATATGAAGACATACTCTTTACTATTTTGTCCTTTAATTCTCATTTTTGTCGCGCTGCGTGTCTCTCTTTCTTTTCCTTTCCTGAGAAGAGAGTCCTTGCTTCATTTCTAACAGGAGCTGCCATCCAGTTCCTTTTTCGTTTCTTTACTCATTGTTTTCTAATTCTTTAGGGGTTGCTAATGATCGGTTCCTATGGATTATCACAAATAGTTTGCTAGAAAGTATTCGTTGATCGAAATATGAATGAAATGAAGGTTGAGAAAGTGAAATTTTGGTTCGGCGACCGTACAGAGGGCTGCTTACCAAGGCAAAGAAGCACAATCGACCAAGACGAAACCGTTAACCTGCTCTGTGGATTTATTATGACAGTAGTCATACATTTAATGGGGCACACACATGGCAGCAGTGAAAGAGCAAATTATTCTGCTACTGCATTGTTTGAACTTAGCTTGCACATGCAGGTTTAATAAATGCTTGTGGTGTGGAATCATTCCATCAAAAAACAGTTGAGCATGCAGAATCCTTGACATTAAGAACAGTTTATTCAGATGGAGCTGATTGATTTCATGACTGTGTGCGAAGCTGGTTTAACAGTATATAAGAACGGCGATTCCTTGGCAAGATCATGGCAAGACCACAAGGTTCGTCATATCTCTCATACCCTATCCGATTCAAGTAAGTATAGGTAAATGATTAATTTGTATGCGAAATTTTAGCACTCTTCTTTTTTAATTTGAAGTTTTTCTGGCCCGCTGAACGCTCTTTTGCCCCAAATGGTCTGTACTTTTTAAAAATACAATGAAAGAACCTCGCATTGGCAGCGCAGCGCAAACTGTATGGCCAAAATTATAAAGTTTTAATGTTCAAAGAAGAACAAGTTTTAGGCACTATAATGCAGCTGGATATACAGATAACTTTGGCATTTACTGGTAAATCTAGGGAAGCAACTGCAGCTTTGGTCTAGGTATTTAAAAGATCAACTCCAAATCATCGTTAGAACCATCTTTCTGGCATCATTGCATACATAAAGCTTTTCAAATACAATAGCACACAACTTAACAGGCTGCCATCGTTACGGGAAAGTTAGGAGATGAATTAATTGCGCACTGTGGGCATGAGAATTGCGTTTATAGGTCTTCTTCTAACTGCCGCGGTGGCTAAGTGTTTAGGGCACTCGGCTACTGATACGGGGTACCCTGGTTCGAACCCGACCGCGGCGGCTGCGTTTCGATGCAGGCGAAATGCAAAAGCGCCCGTGCGCTGTGTGATGTCAGTGCACTTTAAATATCCGCGGGTGGTCGATTATTCCGGAGCTCTCCACTACGACCCCTCTTTCTTCATTTCTTCTCTCAGTCCCTCCTTTATCCCTTACCATACGACGCGGTTCAGGTGTTCGCCCATATGTGCGACAGATACTGCGCCATTTCCTTTGCCAAACAGCCCCTTCCAGCCAATTCAGGTTTTTTTCTGATGAATGGGGTGGCTTTTTGCTGACGGCGCTTGCTATTTTGCCCTTCCATGTGCATAAAAAAATGACACGAATATATCCAGCTGATATTCAATACAATAAATGCTGCCGCTCGTGTCCAGTGACGTGAGACATCTCCTGGTGTTTTCCCCCCAAACACCGCATAGGATTACAATTACAAAGTCGCCTAGCACGTCGAATTATTAGAACACCTACCCTTAAACAGGAGACGAAAGGGATAGAGCAATGTGCTTGACTGCAGGACAATTACTGCAATTTCTTTTTTCACTAAAGAACGCATAGCGGTAAAACTTTGGAAACCAATGGGATGTTGAATGTTCATTGTCTGCCTTAAAAAGATGTGGATCCTGAGCAAATATAGAAACCAAGTCGTAAAATTGAAAATGCGCGATGCCAGCTGCCATGATGTGTTTCTTCCTTTTGATTGGTCTTACGTGCGACTGAGAACAGAATCTGCGTAAAAAAAGAGTTTTGAGCAATATAAGCTTTGTAGATACTTTGTAATCATAGGGCCTTGTTATCGTAGATAAAAGAAGCAGTGTATGCCACATGGCATGGTATACTACTTTTGCAGTCTTCATGCTCCGGTATTATTTCTATTTGTGCGATAGGCACAGGGCAGTCGTATGAAGTAAGTTCTCTCATTTTATTTTTGCCGGGTAATATCTTAGAAGAAGCACTTGTTGAAAATTTCTTAGGACTACAAGCTCACTGTTCCCGTTTACTAAATTTTTCTTATCTTACCCTGATTCCTGTTTAGGTGAGCCTTGATTCTATCTTTGATATCGGTATGCGGAGGTATAGGTCGTAACAAATGAAATGCTGCTCCTTCATATATGTTCTAAAAGGCAAGCCGAATTTGAAAGGGAAGTGGAGACTTTTTATAGCAAAAATCTATTCGATATATCTTCACAGCAGGCAACCAGCACACCGTAACATGTACAAGTAGGTTTTAAAACTTGTCGTGTGGCGTAGTTTTGCACCGCTTTGTGGGGTCAATTTTGTGACTTTCAGTTTCGTATCGTTATTTCAAAAATATTTGATCGGTTTTAATAAACATTTTCATTACTGCTTCTTTTCACGTGAGAAAAGTTTGACCAGCATAGATCTGAGAAATTGCATTGCACTCGGGTGATCGAAAGCGGCCTGCAGGGGCTGTCTGAGGGAGCTTTTCGGGGCGCGGTTATGGTGTCAATGACGTGGGCAAACCACTTAAAGGTTGCCAGAGAATGGAGTGACATCTTTTACAGCCCTGAAGCGACTATGAACATACAACGTGTCGAACCTGAATGCGGCGCATGCCGTGAGTGGTGGCGATTTCGGCAGCACATTTTTTTTTATAAAACCACTGAACTCTTAATAATGCCTCATTGAGCTTTTCACCGCATTTGTTGCAATACCCTGCCAGGGGTTGAAGTTTCTGGCTATTACGTGATAGCGTTAAGGGCGCCGTTCAGAGAACAAACCGCCGTAGTTTGCTTTGGCGTGTGTAGAAATTGGGAGAGGTCGTGAGACTATGAGCATAACGAACATTTAGAACTTATATTAAACTGCTAGCAGTTCTCAATGTGAGGAAATGGCGATTTGTGGAGCGTCAAGCATTGATTCCCAGATATCTCGTCGGACACCATGCAGTCGTGACCCGAAAGAAACCGCGGCTGTCTAGTTATTTAAGAAATCTGAGTGTCAAATCCAGCTGCTATTTGAGGGGGCTGTGCTTTTATTCCCACTGCTTTACTCACCCATTCGCCAACGTCTTGTAGGGGCTGATGTATTTTCTCATGTATGGAGCTTGTATTGAATGAGTCTACTAGTGCGACACCTCCTTCCTCGAGCAGAAGCTTCTCTTCACATTGCATTTTATCCTCCGGGGATGATTTGACGTTTCCACATCGACCGAAGTTCAACCAAGTGTTAGTTCAAGAATGTTATTACATGCCCGATCTGTCCTCTTTGCAAGCCAAGGCGCCGTTATAATGTTCCGGAAAAAAGAAAGTATTGGAATGAAAGTATTCGCCTTGCAGTGTTTTCGGCCATGCTTGCACGAACGCTCATCCGCAGTCGTTACTCCCCCTCACTCTTTATGCTGGCTGTTTATAATTAAATATTCATTTAGTCCCCACAGCCAAATTATAAAACAGCCAGTTTATAAAAAAACCTTCAGGTTTTATAGAAAAAGATCCACAACACAACGACAAAGAAAGCTTTTACCGGATGCGCAAGCGTCCAGAGATTAGGACCTCGACTATTACACTGCTACTCACGACCCAATTTTTACTGATTTTACTCCTTTATTACAAAGCACTACAAGCTTTATAGCGTTTTCGAGGATATTCTGATTGAAAAGAAAGACTAACCCGTGCGCCCACGACTTCTGCTCGTTGTTGGTTTTTGAGGAAAAGAAATGGCGGTGTAATTGTCTCTCACTTCGGTGGAAACCCGAACCGTGCCGTAATGGAAGGGTTGAATGTGGGAATGAAAAAGAAAGAGAGCAGTAGGTGGCTAGTAGCACATAGTGTTAGCGTCTTAAACGCCCTACGTTGCTCGACCGTACCTGTTTTACCCTGACGCAGATGAGGGAGATGGCGCCGGTTTAGTTCCTCAACGAGCTTTAGCTGGGCACGCGAAACACCACTTGCAAGTAGGGGCTTTTTCAGGGACGTCGCAAGCATCGATGTTGCTTGGAGTCTGAGACGGGCGAAGGACTAATATTTGATGCTCGATTCTCCGCGAATAGCAACTATTTACCGCTGGCGACGCCATAGACAAAATGTGAGCGCCGACAATATGTGAGCTCAGTGGCCGTGCAATAAGTGGTTGTGATACGAAAGTGGATAGAGACCAACATAGGTGAGGAATATGAAGCAAAAAGCTCTCCTCCGGAGATCTACTTGTACAGGTGACGACCAAGAAACAGAGTGATGTATTACTCACAACGGAAACTTGCTGACCTTGAAATTGCAGTAACACCTGGCGGAAGTACTTGCAGAAGTACTTGCTGTTGGGCTAGTTGGTTCATCATAAAGTTCAGGGAGTAATTTCTGAGCGGCTGCTAATGGCGGGGATGACAATGAGCACCTCGAGGATTTGCGAGACCAAGGCGTAAGATCCCATCGCAGCATCACTATAAGGCTCAAAGGAGAAGAAACAACAACACCTCACATCGTTCTAATGTTTCACAGCACTCGCTTGCCTGAGTCTGTCCGGTTTACGTTAATCAGGCGCCCAGTGCAACCATACGTCCCTAACCCTAGAAGATGTTTCTATTTCCGAAGGTATGGCCATGGCAGCAATACATATGTAGAGGCAAGGAGACCTGTGTCAAATGTATCGAAATCGAGCATAATACAGACAAATGCCAAGCAACTGAAACAAAATGTGAAAATTGCAAAGGTCCACACGCAGCCTACTGGCAAACCTGTGAATGTTCAAAAAGGAAAAGCAAATAATCAGTCCGAAAATACGTGAAAATATATCGTACCCTGAGGCACCAAAAAAAGTTCAATGAACAGGCATCCAGGTCATATATTGACGCCGTGCGCCGGGGGGTGGGGGGGGAGCGGCGTCTGGTGACATTGCGCACACAGTACACCATTGTTGATGTGTGCCTTCCCCGTCCCCCACCGGAACGGCATTCCGGTGTTGACACCATTCGCTGGCCCCTGAGCCAGCAGTTCGCACGACTTCCCCCCATCGGGAGAAGCCACGAATCCGTATCGCCGCGGGTTCCCCGCGGAAATCTATTGCCTCCTGCGAGGCGATGGATATAAAGAGTAGCCCACGTCCGTATCAGCGGCAGCGCAACGCCCTTTAGCACAAAAAGGCAGGGAAAATTCGAATAACGGGCCCCAGAAAGCCGGGAATATAGGTTTTTAAATAGATCCCCACAAAGCATCATATTTAACGTTCCTAACTCACTAGAACTGTCGAGGCATGTTAAAAAACTACAGTAAAATAAAATGTATTCTAGCTTTATATTCCAAGGTTGCTTTGTGTCTCCAGAAGACAAACTGTTGTGTGCGTGCGAATCCACGCCATCGTGTTATCGCGCACTGCAAGTTCAGGCGCAGTCTCCGGCTATCGCCGTACTGGCTCTAAAAGACCACTTGCACGGGCCCACCGCACTCAGTATGCAACCTTCTTGCTTCCTGCCAAGAAGCGGGAATAAACGTTCCTTCGATGCTAAGTCAACGCCGCTCAGTTCTTGGAAACCAGACATGACATATTGGCGACGAGGAAGGGATTACCGGCGTATAGAATTCGCAGCATACGGAAACTAGCTTCAGTGTGAAGAGCGCCCTGCCTTGAAGATTGTCCTGCCGGGGAATCCCAGAACTCTGCATCGCGGCTACGGAAGTTTCAATTCAGTCATGAGTCATACTGGTCACATTGAAGCTTTCGACGAGAACCCGCGCGATTTGAGCTCGTATGAGGAAAAGTTGAAGCATTACCTTTTGGTCAACGATGCTCCCACAGCAAAGAGGCTTCCGGCTTTGCTGAGTCTCATCGTAGCGAAGACCTGCACGCGGCTCAAGTCGTTCAGAGCACAGGACGCACCGTCCTCACGAGAGTTTGACGATCTTCTGAAACTTCTGGGCGATCACCTGGCACTGCGACTGTACGTCGTCGAAGAGCGAGCGATGTTTTACTAGCGGCCACAGAAGTGGTAAGTCAATTGCCGAGTTTGTCGCAGAACTTCGAAAACTGGTGCAGAGTTGCGAATTTGAACGTTTCCCGGATGAAGCGCTCCACGACTGTTTCGCCTGAGGCTTGCTCCGCGAAGACATTCAGCGTGTGTTGTTCACGGAAGACGAAAAGCTGACGTTTCAGAACACTGTAGATAGAGCTGTAGCCATGGAAACCGCGACAAAAAGTGCGGCGTTTACGCATAACAGCGTACCCACGGGATCACAAGTGAACAAAGTTTGAGCAGAAAAACACCCTGCGACGTTTCGAAGCTGCTTTCGATGCGGATCCCCAGTCACTCAAACGAGGCGTCCCTCATAGCGGCGATATGTGTTCAAATGTCACCACAAAGGGCATATTCAACGCGTCTGCCGAAAAGGAAAGGCAAGGAAATGAAGCCTCGGAAACGATTGAAGATGTTTGGCTTCCGTTCGAACGAGTCATCGGTTCCACTTCAAGCAGTCAACGTAGCCTCATTTACTGTGCCCCTGAACGTTGACGGCGTCCTGATGAAAATTGAGTTCGACAGCGACGCAGCCGTGTCCGTCATTTCATGGCACGAATTCAAGAGGCTGTTTCCACGTAAGCAACTTCAGTCAGCTTTATTAAAGTTGCGCGCGTATACTGGTACCTAAGGGCCAGCACTTCTCGGCAGAGAATGGTTGGAAGGTATTCGGCTGGATTGGAATAACCTGGTTTTTGCGAAGCACCTTAGTTCTTCTAGAGTGAGTTCAAGATTCTGGCTACAAAAGCTGGAAGTCCTGCTACACATGTAATTCCGAACTTTTCAGGTATGAGCTAGGTACAGTCACGGAAGAGCGGGCTGTGCTCTGCCTTCGCGAAGGGTCGCAGCCGAAGTTTTCAAAGGCACTAAGCGTTCCATTTGCTCTACAAGGGGCAGTAGAAGCTGAACTTGCGAAAATGGAGAAGCTTGATATCATAACGTCTTAGGGCTACAAGCGCCTACGTGACGCCTTTGGTACCGGTGGCGATTATAAGACCACCGTCATTTCCTGTCTGTAAGTAGACAGCTACCCGCTGCCTCAGACAGATGACCTTCTAGCAGCTCTTGCAGGAGAAGAGGAATTTTCCAAAATTGACTTCAGCAGGGCCTACCAAAAAGTAGTTATGGCGGAGAGCTTCCGGAAACTACTGACGCTAAACACTCACAAGGGCTTGTACACCATGAACCGTTTGACTTTCGGAATTTCGTCTGCCCCAAGCATATTTCAGAGAATCATGGATAACATGCTGAAAGGATTGAAAAGCGTCAGTTCCAATGTTGACGACGTTCTAGCAACAGATATGCCAAAGAATTAGCCCTTCAGCAATTTTAAAGCAGTCTTGTCGAGATTGCTAGAACGTAGTATCCACATCCGGTGTGATGAGTGCTCCTTCTTTCAGCGAGAGCTCCGTTATCTGGGCCATGTCCTCAAAGTCAATGGTGTTTGTGCAGCTCCCGAGAAGGTATCGGCACTGCTAATTGCGCCGGCTCCAAGGGCCAAGTAGCAGCTGCAGTCCTTCCTCAGAATAATCAACTATTAAGGCAAGTGTGTTCATTGTCTCTAGATTCTGCCGCACCCATTGTGCAGGTTGCTGAAGCAAACAACGGAATGGTCGTGGGATCAGTCCTGCCAAGTTGCTTTTCAAGAGATAAAAGCAACTATAGCTTCTCCTTATGTTCTAGTTCGTTATGATCCGAAGCGACCCCTTCAACTCGCCAGCGACGCATCTCAGCACGGCATAGGCGCAGTTATTTCGCAGTGAATGACAAATGGATTGATACGGCTAGTCGCCTATACATCCCGCACTTTATCAAGTGCCGCAAAAAATTAGTCAGATCGAAAAAGAAGTCCTTGCCCTCGTATTCGGCATAACCAAGTTTCATTGACCAGAAATCGCTGATTGAGAGGAAAGGATTATGATGGTGAACAATGGGTTCTCCTACTGAAGCCACCCAGCATTTATGCTTTTATTAAACGTTTTTACTCCTCCTCCTACATTTCTACGTCTACGGAAGGTTCTTCATGTTCGTGACCGACTACAGACCACTACAAGCAAATTTCGGCGCGGAAACATGCATTCCCACTATGGCAGCGGCGCGCATGCAGAGCTGGGCGGTGACGTTGTCCGCCTACAACTACGCCCTTGAGTTCAAGAAATCTAGCAATAACGCGGAAGTGGACCTGTCGCGGTTGGCGATCGACAGCAATGAAAAAGAAGCGGCAGGAGAAAGCGAGACTTTCTACTCGCTTCGTTTAGAAGCGTTGCCCGTCACAGGCCAAGACATCGCTCGTGAAACTAGGCGTCACCCTTTGCAAATCAAGGTACTGCCCTACACAATTGCTGGCTGGCTGGTGCACGTTGCTCAAAAGGACTTGATGCCTTTCTTTGAAAAGCACTTGGAGCCTAGAGCTTATCAAGGTTGTTTGATGTACGACATGAGAGTATTTGTGCCTACAAAACACCGTGATTTCTTGAAGAATTGGATCAGGGTAACCCGTGTATCGCGAGAAGAAAAGAACTCGCGAAGAGCTACGTCTGATGGCCGGGCATTCACACCGACTTGGAACAACACGTAAGGAGATGTCAAGAGTGTTAGCAGCAGAGCAACGAACTGGCACCAGCTCCGCTTCAACCCTGGTCATGGCCTACTTCACCGTGGCAGAAACCCCACATGGACTTCGCTGGGCGTATGAAAAACGGTATTTTTATTGTCGCTGTGGACGCACACTCAAAATGGCCAGAATTCTATGTTATGCAGAGGACTACGGCGTATCACACTATCCAGCGTCTCACACCTGTTCTCTCGTTTTGGCATACCCGAGACCATCGTGGCCGACAACGGACCACAGTTCGTTTCAGAAGAATTCAATCGCTTCGTCAAAAGTTTCGGTGGTCGACATATCGTGAATTACGCATACTATCCAAGCACTAGCGGACGTGAGGAGAGATTTGTACAATAAAACAAATCTTCGTTAAGTAAAGGACGACCCGAAGAATTCTTGCACTCGGCCTTACAGACGTTCCCGCTGACGTATCGCCGCTACGACTACGAGAGAAACAACAGCAAACCTTTTCTTAGGCAGACGACTGCGAACAAGACTCAAAGCAGTCAAGCCTTCCATCGGAGCAAGAGTGACTCAGCAACAGCTCGCGACACCGTGCGATGCAAAGCATGTGAGCGACATTTCAACATCAATGATGAGGTCCTCGTCAAGAACTATAGAGGTCCCGAGAAATGGGTGCCCGTCACGATAGTATAGCAGTCTGGCCCTGTTTCACTCAAGGGTGAAGTTAGGACGACTTGTAGGATGCAGATCTGGCGTTGTCATCAAGACCAGCTACTGCACAGTGTCGACAGCTCCAAGGAGAGCACGATGGATGACATTGTACCCTATTTCAGGGATCCTGAAAGCGACACCGAGCCACTTCCAGCTGCGACCCTTGTGGCAACGAACGACCCTCCCATGGAGCGCCACAACCGACAGAGGCACCGGCGGCCTCCTGGCAGATATCAGCCATAGCATTATTTGCAGTGTATAATGTAGCAAAAGTACTTCGCGCTCATTAGGAGGAAGGAGATGTTGTGTGCGTGCCAAACTACGTCATACGTTATCGCGTACTGCAATTCCAGGCGCAGTCTCTGGCTATCGCTAATCTGGTAGCCCGTGCTAACTCTAAAAGACCCTTTGCACGGGACCATCACGCTCAGTATCCAACCTACTTGTTTACTGCCAAGTAGCAGTAATAAACATTCCTTCCATGCTAAGCCACGCCGCCCAGTTCTTGGAAGTCCGACATGACACAAACTTACGATCAAAACATAAAAAAATTTCAGTAAATATAAAGTCTTTCGCCACGACCGAGAGCAAGCAAATAGGCTCTCTGCAGGTACTGCCTTAGTCATCCACAGCAGTGTGGTCACTCGCGAGGTCAAGCTTCAGACTGCATTTGAAGCCATTGCAGTCCCTGTTATACAATTTAAAACAATTACAACATGTTCCTTATATTTCAAACCACACCTGACTGTAACAATTCATGTCTTAAAAGAACTTTTAAATGATTTAAAAGAGCTATGTCAGTGTCGGGGATTTTAGTCCCCCTCGAAATTGTGGGAAAGCGAACAACCGGACACTAGAGGCCGTATTTTAGAAGAGCTTATTCTCTGCAATAATATATGCCACCTCAACACAGACAAACACAAATACTGCTCTCTAAGGTCAGGAAAATGCAGCTGCATTGATTTGACACTTAGATCAACTTCAGTTTATACTGTTTTTAATTGCGTTGTTTTAGGCAACCCGTCTGGCAGCGATCATTTACCCGTTCTTATCAACCTAACATCTTCTCCGGAAATCATTCGCGCTCCCTTACGGTTCTCGATAGCCGCGGTGGTGTGGCTCTACAGTGAGCTCGCCAGTTAGCTTGCAAGTTAGTTTTCAGGCGTCAGTTGGGCATGCATGCACTTCGTACCGTGGCGAACCTAAGGAAACTTCGTCTGCAAAGTCTCCCAACGCATATAAGCAGAGAAACAAGGCAAGAATATTCGTCTAGCTCATCCTCTTTACTTATTTTGTGCAGAAAAATGAAAACCCTATCAGTTTCATCTCGCGGTTCTTGAAGTGCGTGCACAAAATGATTGAAAAAAAGGAACTACACAACCATCCAGTCACAGCACCAACTTATGAGTACGTTCCACGATGTTTCAGACAGCGAGTCTTCACGGAGTCTTGATGGTTTAGCACGTCACTGAGTGCTCATTATGCAGCAATTGAATGCATGCCCTAAATTTTTCTCTCCACTCACTTTTACCCTCAAGAGAAATGTAAAACGCCGTTTTTTGCGAACAAGCAAGCTGCCTTTTATTTACCACAGGCGATTGACGGCTGCGGCGGCCACCTTCTGTTACTGATGAACTATACGTAGCCGCGTACAATATTTTCTTCTTTAAATACGCCTCCAGGCCTTTACGGTGCAGAAAAGAGTATTTGAAATATTGTGTCTTTTTATTAATGTCCACTGCGTAAACAACACAGCTTATCATTAAACCTTTACAGTGGAATCCGATGCAAACCTAATCTTGTGGCTGCATTTTTCTTCTCTCGCGTTTGTCGCGTTCCATTACCCGTCAAAGAGCAATAGCGCCGCTGGACGTTTTGCTGCGGCAGCCGCAACGCAGTGATGTCCTGCCAGCGCTCACAGTCGCAAGCGAACCGACATCGGTTTCCGATGTTTCGACCAATTAGTTGTGGCCGCTGCATCAGATTATGACGCTTCTTATAGCGGCACAAACGCCGAATATGTACCCTGGCTGTCGGCTTAACGCACAGTCTCCAAAGCAAGTGACGAACCCCTTTCTGGGCACCGCACTGGTTTGCCGAAGGACTGTTGTTCAGAAAGATGCCATGCATGAGCATTTATTGTCTCATTTATTTTCTCGATACTCTTGTCTGGTAAAGACTACTAAGTCCAAAACAGTATGCTTGGCAATAAAGAACAGAATATCCAGCAGAGTGTCTTTTTTCTTGACCCTAGCAGTTGATAACAGGGCGGAACCCATAAGCTTCATTGAGGCTGTCGTTTCATATGAACACCTCTCCGCGCTGCGTTCAGAACCCTGTGTTGTTTTCGGATTTCCGTGAGGCGGCAAATTTTTCATTACTCGTCCTTTCTAGTGCTCCATCATCGCGCCTAAGTTCCTCGAGATAACTGCATTTTGCAACGCCCGACCTTTTTGCTCCCACTGCAATGAAACTGTTTCTGTCTCATTATTTCATGTAACCTGACTCCCATTGTGCTTAGTTCAGGTCTGGTTGGTTCAATTTTTTTTTGAGTGGGATACTCGAAGAATAACCGCTGAGCTATGAATATTTTGAAAACAACTTATCTGCGCATTTTTAAAATGCTTTGATTATCATGAAGCTTCCGCGACATGCATCAACAAAGTCAAAAAGAGGATATGGACTAAACAAGAACTTCAATTCAGCTGCCTTTGGTCTGGGCGCATATGCGAGCTTCGCTGTAGAAGCAGCAGAGAAACAGCATAATAGGTTAGACAATGACCTTTATTTTATTACAGCCCCACTAATGTCTTAAGAAAATCAAGGGTGTTGAGCAATCAATAAAGTAGTTAGCTCTTAACAAATACGCATGGCAAGCATGCAATAAATTAGTTGTCAGCAAATATTCTACCAACATTGGTACCTGGCTAACATAGCCAGAAATACTAGACAACCTCATTTCTTCAACTGTAAATAGTTTATGAACGCACTTTTTATATATCGTATGATTTCATGATAGCAAATAATATAACCGCAGATAGCCCCCCGGCAGGCTCGCATTTTTTAGGAAATAGCGTTTTTGCTAACGTTACAAGCTTCCCTCATTAGTTTTTTTGTGGCAGTCGTACTACTCGATGACAGCAATGTAAAAATTTTAACAGCAATTTTTCGATATGCATTGGAAGAATAATCCATTACTTTATATTTCCTTAACAATACCTTACAATATAACATAGTTCTCCCATAGTAAAAAATGACGTCCGATGAGCAGGAGGAAGAGGAGAAGAAAAGGAAGAGAGGTTAACAGGAAGAAGAAGCCGGTTTGCTACCCGGCACTTGGGGAAAGGGATGAGGGGATATAAGGGTGAAGGAGCAAAGAGAGCAACAGGAATATGAAGTCCGTATGCGAAGTCAGTAAGCGTGCGGTAAAATAACAGCCTATCGTCGGGCCCGAGGTTATCAAGAAGCGGAGCAGTCAGTGCCTGGGTGGCCTTCAGCGCCGACGATCGGTGCGGCAAGTGGCCGAGAATCTTGATCTCCGTCAGCGAGCGTGAATCAAAACGGTCCAGAGCAAGGCAGAGAGACTGCATTTCGGCGCTGTAGGCAAGGTATTCACAAAGAATGTGGGCTACGTATAGTCTCGTTACACCCGCAGATGGCACATGCGGGTCTATTAGCCATACCGATTACAAAGGAGTAATGCCTGGTGGAAGCTACACCAAGCCACAGGCGAGACACTAAAGTGGCTTGATGTCGTTGTGGGCCGAGGTGAGGCTGGGGCTTCAGGTCAGGGTCTAGGGATTTCAAACGGGAGGTCGAAAACTGGGCAGTATTCCACGAGGTAAACGTGATCCCCCAAGCAAGCGTGCGAAGCCTGGCTGCTCTGTCTGCTCTCGAAATGGGCATCGAAACACAATCGCCATCGTGATGGGCAGTACGCGTGACCTTGCCCGCGCGACGGCTGCCTGCTATTCTTCTGTGTACTGGTAGCCACTGGTAGATAATATGGAGCCCTTCCTTCATGACAAAGTGATGTAGTTCTCGGATATCTGCAATCAATTGTTTACGGGCTCCACGGCGAAGAGCAGCTTGCAAGCCTTGGAGGGCTGCTTTCGAATCAGTGAAAGTAAACCGCTGCTGGGGGGCTGTGCTGATTGATATGCTCATCAGCGACACGAAGACTGGTTAGTTCTGCACACGTCAAAGCAGTGCGGTGAGGTGTCCTAACTCTGATTTCTGCAGTCCTTGCCAGCATGGCCAGGAAGCCCGAAGAACTGATGTGGTTAACTGAGCTATAGGTGTACACGTGCATCCAGTTTGCATGGAGCTCCTGTAAATATTCGAGAGTGACTAGTTTTACTTCTGCCGGCGATAAATCACCCTACCTAATGCGGGGTATTGGAAGAAGCACTCGAGGTTGGCGCATGCGCTATAGTGGACAAGACATTCTAATGGCGGGTGTAATTTTAGACAGGAGAATAGAGCGGGCTGCAACATTAGTGTTTCTAAACGACGTACGCCGGCTGGTAATAGGAAGGCAGGCAAGATGGTGAGAGCAAACCCGAGAGATGTGTCGAAAATAAAGCCTCAGGGCGTCAACGTTTTCGTAGGTAATGAGTTTATTATCGTGGGCTGTTAGTATGGGTATGGTCTAGACACACATTAATGCAATCCCAGGCAAGTCGGGAGAGCGTTAACGCCTTGTAGACTTCGTATATAAGATTGTTTTAATGTTTCCATATGTAGCAAGGTTGTACCGATGTAACCCAATGAATAATGGGTTGTGCTGCTGGACCGCCGACCCCACTGACGTTGACCACGACGATTCCCTAAGAAAGGCGAGAACGTGAGCAAGCGCTGTCGGTGTCCTTTTCATGTATTAAATATGGAGGTCGCAGGATAGGTTTCAGTCGATGATTACTCCAAGAAACCAAATGCTTCTTTGGTAAGGTATTGCTGTGTCATCTATACACACGGCATATTTAAACATGTTCCTGCGTGTAAACGCAACAAGCGAACGCATTTCGGTTGAAATCTGCACGTCTTGCCGGTAGAAGTTGCACGCAACAATAGTTGCCACATTTTGAAGCCTCGCTCGAACCTGTGGGTGCTCTACTCTTGATGCCCAGATATATATGTTGTCGTTCGCATAGATTGAGAGTTGCGCTGACTGCGGTAGCAAGTCGACAAGTCCGACAATTGCAAGATTTAAGAGCATGGTACTTAGCACTTCACCCTGTGGGACTGCACGGGAAGCGGAATGAGAGCATGTTGGGCCCTTTTCAGACTTTACTGGAAGAGAACAGTTGGATTAATAACTAAGGATGCAGCAGAATACGCGACTGCAAAGTTTTGCAGCTTCCAGGACGTCAGATATTGCCTGATAGATTACGTTGTCATATGCGCCTTTATATACATGAACAATGTCATGGGCAAGCGCTTCAAATACGATTATAGCTAGATGGATGACAACAGGTCGACAACGTGGAGAATTGAAGAGCGTCCTCGTCGAAACCCGAAAATTACATCCGGATATATACGGTAGCACTATAGGTACCACTCAATAAGTGTAAGCGCCATCCTTTCAATTATTTTGTCGACGCAGCTACTCAATGCATTTGGACTGTATGATGTCAGGTGAAGAGGCAATTTGCCTGGTTTCAGCAGCGGAACTAGGCGATTGGACTTCCACTCGTCAGGAACTGCATCCTTAGTTTAGGATTTGTTGTAACATTCCAAACGACCACGTCTAGTTTCGTGTTCAAGGTTTTCAAGTGCAGAGTATGTCACAACGTCGGGTCCCGGCGATGTTGACAGTCTACAACAAGATAGTTCGGCAAGCTACTCCCCGGAGAAGTGAAGGTTCATCCGTCAATCCCTAGAAGCGTGAACACGCTTCAATGCCGCGTTGCGGATGAGTTGAATGGGCCTGCTACCCTAGCGCAGAAATCGTTGGCTGCGTCGACCTCGCCACGTCTTTGGTCGATTGCGAGCGAGAGACGAATTGGTGGAGCTGTTGAGGCGGTGCGAAGGAATGACATTCCGTCACGCATCTGGAATTACATTCCAAATGCGTGACAACTAAGAATCCTGAGTTTCTTAGTAAAATAAATCTATGAACTGTGTGTCGATATATTAACATAAGCATGATCCCGTATAGTCTTTATGTCACTCATGTCGCTAAGGTTACTTGTCTGTGATACTTATGAATGCATGGAGACAAAAACATACGGGCATGACTTTGGGCAAAAAAGAAGTTCGTAGGCATGAAATACATGCAATGAATGCGCCAATTATTGCCAATATATCTTTGTGACGTCCTTAGTGCACGGGCCACTGTGCAGCTAACTTGTGCGGAGAGATGAGTTCACCTTTCATTCTCTGGCACGTTACATATCCTATTTTCTTCTTGCGGCAGTGAAGAAATTTTATTGCGAAAGAAATGTGTTTTTTTTATCGCAAGCACATCGGGCAGCACATTTCAATAAATCTACGAGAACGCAGGTCGGCATAACTGTCGCGATCAGGAAGTTGTAGGTATTCTATATGTCTATATGATTTTTCATGAGATATGACGCAACTTTTTTCTTTGTGCAGGAAGGAAACATCGGCGAATTTTCTTCCTAGCGCAGAATTTAAAGAAAGGGACGGCAGTCCTTTATGTTGCTTCTTTGTTCTTTCTTTCTTTCGTCTCGTTGCGCTGATCTACCCAGTCTTCAGTTATTTATTTTTTCACGTTGTCGTGCTCTAACGTACGAAGAGAACGCTAAAAGACTAGCACACACAAGAACACAAAATTCAGCTCACCAGCTAACCAATTTCTTAGTGTTACAATGACACGAAATCCAGTTAAAGGAAAGCTTTAGGAAATTTCTCCCCACCGAGAGAATCTCATTGTTAAAAAACGCGGCGCTCTGGGGGCTTTTGGTGAAGGTAGCAAACGCTTACAAAATGTCCAAACTCTTTGCGGGAGCGGTATTTTTACTGATCAAGTGGTAGGAGATTGAATTGAAGGTGAACAGTGTAAGTGAGTATTATTCAGTGGAGAGAGTGGTGCGGAGGTAAAAATATTCTTGAGCGAAAACGGCTGCCATATGCCGAAAGGAGCTCACTTCCTTTGCACCGAAGCGTTAGAAGTGTGACAAAATCATGGCATTTTCCAACCCATTCATCTCGCCTGAGCTGAGAGTATGGAGCCTTGAATTTAGCATTATTCATATATACAGTAAAAGAAGGCATTCATTTTTATGTGATGAGAAAGGTTTTCACATTTCCTGGACGTTAAGCAGCAAGAACAGGAAGTTCATCGAAATGAGGCGCCAATATCGAGATTTTCTAACTGGAACTCAGCAGCAATATGCTCTCAGTTGCACTGGCCTCAGAATCATGGCTTTTTAACAAAGAACTGGTGGTGCATTTCATCTTTGAGCCATTATACAAACGTGTATGATGTTTTTGATATCTGCTGAGAACTTGAAAAACACAAGGTATGTTTTTCTGAAATCTGTATGACACTGGCTTCCTTGCTTTAATCTGACGGAGAGGTCAACAGATTACTAGTCAACATGAAACTTACTGTGTGCAGAGGGGCTGCCTTGACTGAACATGTTTTTTAGACTAAGCATTGAAGCTCCAGTAGTGGAAAGTTACGGTTTCTAATACTACACACTTTTCCTCTCCGCGTGGTTATAACAATATATTCAAGCCTGTCATATATACTGGCGTTGTTACCATTTACATGGCTTACGCCATTAGCCCCAATTTGCAGTTATAAATTAAAAATTGCATTTTATTGTTTTCATTCATTGTAACCCACATTATCTGAATTACGCAGATGGAATATAGCTCTGTGCATGGTACAAATTATTTAGGCCGATAGAAACTGCGTTATTTAGACGAACTCTGCGTTGCACCGTTTGGCATGCAAACCTACGCAATGAGGTGCACCAAACTATATTTCATGAAACTGAACTTACTTCTCTTCCTTTGCTTCCACTACAATTACATACCTTAGATCAAGCGCACTGCGTTAGCAAAACGGATGGTGGGAGAGCTCGTAAGACGGCTAAATTGTATACAAACAATTGCATTGGTAACCATTATTAGTAGTAAATACACTATGTTACGAGACAATGCATGAAAACCGCACAAAGCTTTAAACGCAACAATGGAGAACATTGTTTTGGCATGGATATTATGCCAGTACACCCTTCGAGACGGAATGCGGGGTTCTTAGGACTTGTAAATATATGTTGACAAGAGCTTAGCAGAGCAGCACTGCCAGCAACACACACAGCCGCTCTCTAAAAGCAATCTTCAAGGACAATTAGTAGGAACCCGGTACTGTAAGGCCTGATATGCAATTAAAATAACACTTTACGACACTTCAGCCAATGGCTAGCTAGAAGGTCATTTACAAAGATAAATACAACAGCAGGCAACATTTGACCAAAAAAAATACAGACTAGTGTCATCTAGTGAAATAGGAGGAAAAATCGAATCAGCAAACCATGATAAATATGTTACGAAAAAGCTTTTCGCTACAGCGGTTCACCGAAAGGAGCGATAAATCTTTTAACGAGCGCCCGACATCCCTCGCGGCTCAAAGAATGAGAGATTCTAGGGCGCTTGTAACGGTAGGTCGTTGATGGCGACCGTTCACTTCGGACACCGTATAGTGTGGGAAAACAGCGGTTCAATCATGGGGTCGTTCTCCTGTCCATAAATTAGGTGTCGACTTAACAGAGGGACTTGTTAAGTATTTACACATAGTGTTCACTCACATTTTGTACTATTGCCATTGCAGCACATATTTTTCCTCAGAAATTGCCCATGGATTTATTGCGCAGCATGACGGTTTTTCTGGCATTGTGCTCAGCATGGCCTAACGTAAGAAGTGAGTATTTTCTTTCTTAATAATGCGAAAGCATTATATGACTCATGATGCGGAAAATCCGGCGTTTTGACTTTGTCTATGACAGACGGTCCGAATACCGGTATGACCTCAAGAGGAAAAAAATTTAAATTTTATTGAATTTTTCTTGAAGTATGTTTCGAACCCCGGCCAGGGCGAACAGATCAGCTGCGCTTGCCATGTCATGAGAGCACGGCGATATGACGCTGTTTAAAACTTGGTGTTTATTACACTGAAAATATGTTATATTTGCATGAACTATTAACAGCAGCACAACACCACAGACGCTAAGCTGCGAGTCTCTCGTGCTGGGTTTGGGTATCGTCACCTTCATACACTTCATTCGGCCTGCGCGCACCGATCATTGTCGCTGGCCACTGCACTAGAGCTGTATGCCATCGCTACTGCCGAACACCGCACGTGCGCCATTTAACATTAACAGCGCATAAGTAGTGTTAAGTGCCGACAGTAGTGTTTGACGTAAAGCTGCAAACAGCACTGCTTCAAAAGTTTTGGCTGCGTGCTTAGCATGCGTTCTGACTTACGGCAGTACAACTGGTTGCCACTGCCATCATTACCACCTCCTATGCTAAGTCCCCTATTTGTCAAAGGCCTATTCCAAAATCACCAAATACCCATAGACTGTTAATTTTTAAGGCTTCCTAGTCTTTTAGTGAAGATTCTCACGGTCTCGTTTTTCACTGTTGTTCGCCCATCAGGTGCGCAGCATCGGTGTCCTACTTTAACTTTCTGCCCAAATTCTTTTTTTACCCTTCTCCATCTCGTATGAGCTGTCTGAGCCCCCTTTTTGATGAAAAAACCCAAGGGTTTCCTCCTCTCTCGTCTGTTTTCCTGCGCACTGCGTCTTATGGAACAAGTACGAGTAAAGATATTTACCATTGTGATTCGCGCGAACGCCAGTTACTAGGTGGTGAATTTCATAACCACATGACTTTGTTGAGCATGTGGCGGCGTCAGGCACTTTGCCCTTAATTTTGCATCCTCTCATCGCTGCGAAAGGCCACTGGTTATATACTGCGCGCATCGCTCGTATTGCCCAAGACCGCATGATTTGACAGGCTGCGCCAAACACTAGGAGGTGGCTAACTATCCTTTAAAATTATCCTTCGTTCCATCCCATGCTGTCATGACAGTGCACTGGCGCACAGGGGAGCTGTAAATAAATGAAAAAGGACAACTAATTACGATTGTAGCGAAACAAAAGCCTTTTACAAACGTGAATTGCTTAAAAACTGAAATTTTTCGTCCAGAACTTAAAAAAAATGAACACACTGGCGAGTTTGCGGAACTGTCTATTCCTGTTAATAATCAGACAAACGTTTTTCCTAATCATTATGAATAATTTCTTTGACACTTGGTAAATGTAGCGAACGCCGTGCAAGTCCCAGAGCTCAGCTCTCAGCGTTATAAGTTCTTCTTTGAAGCTCATGCAATGTCGGCCAGTTTCACCTTTCAGTGCACCTGGAAGACAACAATATAGCTCTATTCGTGTGAACCTATCAGCTTATTCCTTGAAAGCTTTTGTTTGACTGGACCCATGAAATAACTCTACAAATGCCCTGAAGGCGTTTTTTTCAATAAGTTACATTGACAGGACAAAACACTTATCACATTATTCCTTCATTTCCAGCTCTATTACAAAGTAATGGCGAAGATGAAAGTAAAAGAAGTTAATGCTTGAGAAGGTTCCACCATCTTTACAGAAAACATTTCCACGCTACGGTTGCAATTCCCTTAAGCTTGGACACATTCAGAGTACAGTTTAACATTTGGTTTCAGTAGAAGAGCAAAACCAACGTAAAACAAAAATAGGTAGAATATCACTAGTAAGACGCGCCGCCATTATCAACATCGAAAATTATTAGCATCGTTTTTAAATTTAGAGAACCTACATATTATGTATAGACAACGTTCGCCGGGACCATACACCGTGGCTTGATACCACTAAACTAATCTGTTTAATACGCAAACACAGCATGGATTTTGCGTAACTAGACACGATCATAAATGTTCAGTTGCGTAATCAAGGAGCGCTTATTCTATTCAGGTTTTTCTTTTCAGTACTATCGTGCCACTTATGAAATCCTAAGTGACCGTTTCCGATGAAGATTGGAAGCGCCCGCAAACCGCTGGCGAACGTAATGAGCTTCCCTGATTTATCCTCTCTAATAGGAGACGGAAGACACTTTTCGGAGCGGAGTCATTAGCGAACAGACAGAAACCTAAAATCCATTACACTGAAGTTGAACCATTTTCTTAGAATTCCAGGAGATTCAGACGCGAAAGAAATAACTCTGTAAGCAATAAAGACAAGTGTAGAGTCAGCGCAGGTTGAAGGGCACGCTTCTCGTCACAGCGTGAGCGATGCGAGGCGAAGCTCAGTGACGACGTCATGACAGTGAGATTGCAAAATTCCGCGTGAATTCACACACACCCGGACTCTGTATAGCATAGTTTAGAATGGGGTCAAAAAGCGCACCGCGGGCGTTGGTTTTGACCGCATCTGGTAGAAGAGGGCATCGTACACCTACCTCCCCCTTAGCCCCCCCCCCCCCCTCTCCACCCTCCGCGCCCAGGCCCCGTGCGCTGCGGAAGAACTCTAATAGCCGTCGAGGCTATGTTCGGCGAAGACGTGAACATGTCATATACTAGCAGGAAAAGCACTTCGCGCGCTTAAGATCAGACGTTTCACACACTCTGTCCCTTTATGCTCGTCATATTCCGAGCTCCCTATCAGTTGCCCTTTAAGTAAACTCTCTCAGCAGGAGGTGCCCTCCTCTGGGTCGAACAAAGACAAGACCTTTTCTCGGAATGTGCGGTCACCAGACTACTGTAGTTTTCAACTTGGGGCTTCAATCCTACACTGGAACATAGCGCCGTGCTCCGACCTTGTGTAGACTGGCTGCTGCATGCTGCCATTTGAGACGACAAAGAATCAGGAAAAATGAGGGCTCTATGGGCCTAATTTATTCTTTAGAAAAGTCGCTTCAGGACCCTTCAAGTAGGGGCGGTCCCGCTCGAAATGGGTCAAACGCGATTTAAATGAGCGTACAAGCGCTCTGGTTTCAGCGTATTCCTTTCTGCTCCTCCTTAGGTTGCTTCAATAAGCAAAGAACCGGCTTCTGCTCTAGAAGGCGCATTGTGTACCAACAAATGTGTCCAGGAGTACAGCCTTGGCCTTGCAAGATGGCGGAACTGAGATGCGGATGCATTAAGGGAACAGCCAGAAATGCAGATGGCCAGTGCGTTCCGCCGGAGACCAGTGTTGTAAGTGGGCGCTGTTCATTTAGCTGCCATAAGAGATGAGCTGAGATCATAAAGCTACCAATTCGGCAGACAGCAGCAGTGGCTGTCTTATGGGCAGAAAATTGATAGAAGTTGCCACAGGTAAGCGTAACGGGATCACTGAATGCCGGGTGACTGAATGGTCCCTAGTGCAAAAAAAGTAGTAGCACGCACAGGAATTCGTTTCTAAATCATTTCACAAATAATATACCAATTAAAACCTAATTCTCTTTAGGAGCGACTGAGATAATTTTTACTATATTGAAGTTGAAGAGCTTTGTTAACTTTTAGTACTTTCATTTCCATATACTCGTATGACACCCGCGAAAACTGAGTACATAGAGGTGGGATGCTGTCAAAGCTGCGGTACGCGCGGGTTTTTGGTCCAGACTACCTTTTTCTTGTGAGGAAAGGAAATAAATTCCGACTTCAACAAAACTACGCATAAACATCAAAGAAGGAGGCGAGAAAGACTCTACCTTTCGGTTCACACGACACCAGTCATGGCTGTAGCGTGGCGGTAAGATCCAGTTTGATCGAACCTCCTGTTGTGTGCAAGGCGTTTGCTTCCGAATAGTGTAGCAAACATATAGCATGCTTACGACTCGTTCATGCTGAAATTATGAAGGCCCATACAAAGCATAGGAAATTATCAGAGTGGCGAACCTCGAAGAGCTGCCAGCGTAGCCACCTCGATAATGCACGTCACTTTGGAGTTCCTCGAATATTTAAGTGCACCTTAGATTTTCTGATAAATTTATCACCATCCCAAAGAATTGTGACACGGATGACTGAGGTAACGAGGCATTATCTGGACCTTTTGATCTCTAAAACCGGCTTGGCTACAGCAACAGTAAAAATTGATTAAAAGTGGAGGTAACTATGTGTCCTGCATATTTTTCGTGTGAACTGTTCAACCGTAGGGTCGAGAGCTAGCGTAGTTTCGGATGAGTGGGAGAGCGACACGAAATGTTTGACAGAATACGAGAAACCGCCCCGTGAAGTAAGTGCAAAACCTGTCTCTACAACTGGTATCCACAACTCCGCTTCTGTTAAGGAACTGTACTCTTAATACAGTAGTTTTCAAATTTTCAAAGAGCTACGGGAACTTATGCGGTTCAAATGGGAATTGAAAAAATAAAATATTAGTAAAATCTCTACACTTCAAACGTGTTTAATAGCACTGTAAAATGACTACTACGGCTATTGGAGATTGCACCATTGCAAACAGCATTTTTAACAGCGCGAGGGTTTTCCGCAATCTGTCGGAAATGTGTTTTGCATAGGCTGATAGATGAAAATTTTCATTGCAGCTCGCGAGGAGCCCCCAAAATCTCCTAAACAACCCGAGGTCACCCTGGAGAGCACGGTTTACTTCAGCGGCGGTATGGGCGTTCAGCTTTTCTCTTTCCAAGCTCCGAAGACAGCTTAAGCGTGGAATGTCGCCGCACTAGTTGTCAAACATTTCGGAGGCGTGCAGAAAGAACGTACTGTAACTTTCACCAGAGTTTCGAAAATGTTCATTATTGAAGGAGAACACTCTTTCAGGTGAACATGGTTGCCCTGAAAATGAAAGTGGATGCAGTGAAGCGTGCAAGGAGCGTGGTTTTAATCAAGGTTACTGCGACCGCTCCTTGGGCAAGTCCTGCTTTTGCCATGGCCAAACTAGTGAGTATAGTGGCTTAACGGGCGTAACTAAATCTCAGACGTATCACGGTTTCTATGTTTCCACTCATGCGGCGCATAAGTCTCCAAGAACCATTTTTATTGCCCTTCGGGCCTCTTGGAGGATGCCAATTTGCTAATATAGCACTGCACTATATATGTGTTAGTAAGATGTCAGTAATAACGTTTGCAAATTCAAGACGTAGTTTATGCTCACCTCGTTGATCACACACGCACACAGACGTGAAAAGTGTGGACAATCTCGGATTAAGATATTGAATAGCTTGTCGTTATACGGTGGGAAAAAGGTATCAACATTCCGCCGTGTACAAGCGCTGCTTGCCCACCTTTAGCACTGCCGCAGCTTCTCATTAAGCACACTGTTACGACACATATTAGCGACATCGTTCTGAAAGGAGGTACCCGAGTGGTAACAAGGGGCAGGAATTTTTTATTGGTTCGTTTTTGTACCTACTCTTTCACTCCGAAGCAGAGGAGTAACAGAATGAAGGACTAACCGCGGATGCTCAGCGATTTAGAACGTATGCCCGTCAAAGCACACCTCACGACCTCGTCGTGGAAATATTGTTTCTGATCCGGCAGTTTTCTCGCATAGGCCCGGGCAAATACCTTTTCATTTCTTTGCGAAAAGAAGCCGCATAACGTAGTTAAAGCATTCACAATAATGCGGATATCGACAGGCATCTCTCTGCCCTGCCCCATTTCGAGGTGGTTTCTATGAGTCGCGTGGGGCCTCGCCTCAGTGGGCAATATTTTCCTGGGGCTTTGAATCTCCTGTGGGCGCTAATAGACACAGCGAGTGTGCCTGAATACTCAAATATAGAAGCATGCAGATATTTTCAGCGAATAGAAAGCCTAGAAGAGGAGGTGCATACAGAAACGAGTTTTATTCGTCGAATGTCATGAGTTTAAAGTGAAACGCACGCCACCTGTTTAAGCACGGGCATGGAGGATGAAAAAACTAGGAATGAGCATGACGCCACGCGCTCAGCCTCTGCAAGCCATCCTACTCTGACGCCGCTGGCGAGGGCCCTTCCGCGCACAGACTCTTGGGATTGGATTGGAGCAAACTTTATTTGTGCCTGCTGTTGGGCGCTTGCGCGCCCCGACGAAGGCCTACGTCGCCTACGAGGTTGCCGTTACTCGGCGCGGGTCTCCGCTCGCCGTTGCCGGCTCGCTGGGAAATAGGCCCTCCACAGCTACCAGACTGCCAACCAGCTTGGATAGCGGTGTTTTTTAGTGAACGTCCGTGCTCCGATGCAGCGCAGCGCCTGTCTTGCAGCTTTGACGGAATGCGTACCGAGGTTGTGTGAAGGCTCCGCGTCTCAACACTTCTGTTGATTACGCTCTTGAGTATTTGGGTGCACTGTAGAAAACTGCAGGTGAACTTTTCATCAAAGGGTTCGTCGGGGGCACTGCGCATTTGAACTAACCTCGCTGTACGCTATGCGTGTACGGTACTCCAGTAGCGACGTGAAGAGGCGTTTTCATGGTCTTGCAAGAAATACAAATTGGACATGCCCGCTTTGCATGTCGCTAGAATTCAGAATTTTTCCAGCAGCGTGCGGCCGTGGCATCGTCACTGTTCAACTGTGGTTCATAAAGGAAATGGAAAGCAATTCCATTCATCGTTATATACACACACGGGCGTTTATTTCAGCGCATTCTATAAGCGGAGATTGAGCCTTTAAAAGAGGAGGCAGAGGCTTCCAGTGCACTCACGGCGGACGAACGTGTTTAACGAGCGCTCCGGCGCGCTGCGCAAGATTCTATTTCTCGGGCAGGCGGACTTCGGCCCGCCGTTCTCCGCTACCCTCGGGGCACAAGTCGCGCCGAATACGCTCGCGCAAATACGCGGTTCCGACGTGAAATACAACAGTCAAGTATTTCTCTCTCTCGCTGTCGAGAGAGAGCGCCGACGGCTTTACGTCTGCCTGTCTGCCCCTTCGCGGGGCCTCCCGGCCCTCGGCGTTAGCTTGTTCGTCGGTTTCGGAGCCGATGCTCGGAGTTGACGCGGTGCTGTGGGCTCACGCAGTTGCTTGAGAACTGTATGCCCTTGTCGGAAGACGACGGCAGATACCGTCCGATAGAATAATGCAGCTTTCGTTACTGCGACCTGACAGGCGCTGCCATTAGTCACAGTAGCAAGCTTTCTGTTTGTGATTGTGGTGAGGCAGTTTCTGTTTGGAAAATGCACATATATGAAAACATTTATCCAAGCAAGCAGGTCATCATACATGAGCCACTCGTAGTAGGATAACTGCACAACGGCACAAACAGGTCATATGGTACAAAATATTCACGAAGTAGACACATATGGGACTAATCGAGATATGTATGAAAATACTTATACCAGTTCATCATACATGAGTCATACCTCGTAACGTAACTGCAAAAGGGCAAGAACAAATCATACGACACAAGATGCTCATAAGGAGCAGAAAGACATGATTTATCGAAGCGAACACGTGAATTTTCATCCAAACAGTCAGGTTAGCATCAACATAACTCGTCTACACAGCTGCCAACGATATTAGTAATCTTCCAACACATCAAAGCATTGACAAGGTACGATGGGACAAAAGCTTGCCAAGGTTACTTAGTAAACTTCGAACTATCAACAACATAAACTCTGTTGTTATATTCACCAAATATTATATAAACAAGTAGAGCACGCAAATACACAAAGGTCATAGTAGAAAACATAGTAGACGTACCCTAACGATAAGCCCACCCTATTAACATAACGTAATAGCGACCCTTAAGCCCGAGACCTAAGACCTATGACTTGAGCACTATGCAGAAGTTTTACCCTTAATAAACCGCAAATAGCTCACGCAAACATCTTGACATTTGCATGATATGAACATGAACATACTGCTGTCACATTGAATGTAAAGTTATTGGAGATGCTTGACTTACCAAGACATCTTGCGATGCTGACAAGTCACTTACACGTCCACAGTAACAGACTCATCCGAAATGTGCATATCTTCTGAAGCCACATGAGAAACGGCCTGTAAGGGTGCACAAGAGAAATGAATCCTTTCCACTGCAGGTGCGAGTTTCTTTTTTTTTTAAACAGCACTGCCTGGTGAGAGATTGAAAAAAATTCAGCATATATACTGTATCATCTTGAGGCGTTTGTCATCAAGAAAAGCCAACAGAAACGGTCACTTAATATTATATATTAAGATCGCATTTTTCTTATTAAAAAAAATGAAGCCACAAATCATCGGCTGTCTCTCAGCCTTACCATTCCAAAAAAAAAAAACTCTTTTGCACCTGGTTATTTTTGAATGCAATTAATGAAAAGTAAACCAAGTACACAGCAAAGTATGTTTTCAGTCATAAAACAGAGAGGGTGGCCTTTTTGCTTTATCTCGCGCACAAATAAAACCAGTGTGTATATTCCAGGACAGATGCTCAAGCGGCAGTAAAAAACGGCATTTTTCGAAAAAGACACACACACACACACACACACACACACACACACACACACACACACACACACACACACACACACACACACACACACATATATATATATATATATATATATATATATAATATATATATATATATATATATATATATATATATATATATATATATATATATATATATATATATATATATATTACAAACGCGATTCTTGTCGCATTGCAAGAGCAATAGTTGCCGCTTTGAACACTGCTATATTACTCAGCCAGATTGGTAATTGCGTTTCCGATGGCTGTTTGACGTGTTATTTTCATATTTCACAGACTTGTTCATCTCTCTGAATGGAGCAACTCTAGCAGGCAAAGGCAAACTGCTAGTCCAGCAAAAAGCAGAGGACCGGAGTGTATATACGTTCGCGCTCAGCCGAGACGTGAAAACCTGAGACTGCGCGCACTTTTGCTCCCACGAGAACCACCACCTTAGGAGTCTAACGTAAACCCGCAGCGGAGCGGCGGTGTCGCTGGAGATACATATGTGTAAAGCAACAAAAATGCGCCGTACATGCGCCAAGCTTTGACGCCGCTTATCGAAGCACTTGTTGCCGTAAATTTATGTGTGTATTTTTCTTATTGAAAAATAACTATTTCACTATTTGCTTGAAATAATCGTGGGCACAAGTGAAGACGAAAACAATAACGTAGATTCCACAAACCTGTGAAATTGACGGCACGATTCTTTGTTTCAGCCGACCTGAAACCATAAAACCTTCAGATTTGAAGTGAATAGAGCAGACACAGCTCCATATCGATGGTGTCCAAGTTTCTTCGCGTTCCAGCGCTTCTCTCCAAAGTGTTTTCAATTTAGGATCTTTTGGAAATCTCTTGCGAAAGGTGCAGCACGTATCAAGATATCTGAAATTTAATCGGCATTCAGGTTAAGTAACGTCATTTTTGTCCTAAGTAAAACTAAAACGATTTTCGTATTCAACATTACATAGGCATGCCCTAGTCGGCAATAGTTTCGTTTCTCAAGGAATGAGCACATCGTGCTTACTCACCGATGGAACGAAACCCCAGGACGGCTTTCTTCCGTGCGGCTCCTGCATCCCGGCACGCAGAACTTCATTGCGCAGCTCAGACAACCTAGCCGCACTTCGCACTGGCCTCTCGGCACATACGTGTCTCCAAGCTCCGTGGCCTGTGTGCGCTTCTCAAATTTCGAGCGCAGCCGTGTTGATCGTCTGACACAACACAGCGAGAGAGCGAAACCGAAACCGAAATTCGGCTAAGAGCTACCGCTGCCTTGTCGCGTGAGGGCCTATTTCCCATGATGCTTTCCATTATATTTTTTATGACTAGGCTTCATGATTATGACGTCACGCTCCCTCCTAGTTTTTTCTTCCTCCATGAGCACGGGTACTCACTTGAGAAATATAACGAAACAATCTTGAATTTCGTGTGCCTGCGAATATTTTTCTAAGATCTTAAGGACTACCAACTGTATCGGTTCTAGTTCGTGTTTATAAGTTATTCTCTGCATGCAGTTTGATGTGGTCAACTAAGATTCAATTCGCCAAATATGTATTCAGTGTGTTCATAATAACGTGGGATAATATTTTACTTGCCTATTACTGTGCGCGCCCTAACATGTGCCGTATCCGAACCATACAAATGCTTTCAGGAAATGGGCCAAGTTTCACGCTGATAATAATTACTGCACTGATGATAAGGTGCTTCCTCGCATAAGCGTATCTTTTTTAGGCTCAATTTATCTCATTAATCAAAATATCCTCCACAAATATCGGACTTATATACCGAGGTGCCTCAAGAATAGGCGACAATTTTGGTTAACGTGGCGGTTAACACTCCATAGCGAAATGTACCCCACAAAGAACGCGGAAGGGGAGGCTTCCTGAATCATTTACACCACAGGTTTTTTTTAACATGGGCTGACATCGCGCAACACGCAATTGTTGTTACGTTTCGCCTGCATTCTAATTGTCGCCACCACGGCCGGGATTGTGCGATCATTTTGATCATTTGGCTTTGAAGCGCTCCTTATGTAATAATCAAAAATGGACTGAAAAAAAATAACGAATCCATTTAGTGCCTTGAATGTTTTTAATCTGTTTATGCCAAAAATGTTGCAGTGTTAGCTTGGTCCGTCAAAAAAGGATACGTTTATCTGTCATTTCTTTAGTTGGCACATAATTTGCGCTATTTCTTGCACCTTTTCACTTGCAATGATAAGAAAACAGTACATTCGCCCTCGATTTACAATGTCTCTGTAACAAGCCCTAAAACGGCTCAGGCAGCGCACTTTTTCGTTTGCATCACTTAGGGGCTCAGTATTCAGGTTTTCTTTTCACCCATTCCTCTAGAGCAACCACAAAAGGAAAAGCCTTTCATAGGTAAAGGTAAGTCGAGTTTTTTTTAATGATCACAATGCTACTGTGACCACATCGTGAGTATGGTAGCTTGTTTCACACATGAGAGGAGCAACATGGAGAAACTAAGCTTTTAGTGGTTCTGAATTTTACAGCCTTCAAGAAATGTGGGCGTACAAAAGCTTCAAAAATAAAAAAATATCCAGCCTTATACTTTAAAATATTTTCGCATCAAAGGTACTGATTGCTGAGTACGCGCTCTGGAAAGAATCGCCAGTTCATTTTCTGCACTGTGCTGCACTGCAAGGCGTGTCAATCGTTCTTACCTTTTGTATTTAAGTCTGATAGTTTTAACACAGTGCTAGTAGCTCTAGAGTTCTTAAGTGCTCCTCAAAGAAAAAATTTATTACCTGACCAAAAGCTATGATGTCGAAAGAAGATTCCTTCAGAATAAAAATGGGCCAGTCTTTCCTACTGCTTTTTGACCAGCGTACCCATCACTTCTTAAGGCCGCGCTCTTATTTCTAGGTAGTAACAGTTATAACGCGCTAAGCTTAGGTACACTACTATCTTCTAATCTGGAATGATGTTGCGCAATTCACATTTTTTAATGTCACTGAAAGTGGCCTTGAATTGAGCGCCCATAAAGTGAAAAGTATGTATCGCTACTCTGCTGCTCAGTTTTTACTCCTAAAAACGCCCTTATTACCAGTCACTACACATTCCAACTGGATTCGAAGAACAGTGTCGTGGAGGGACTTTTGAGAATGGCGTGGGTGATTAAAGAAGAGAGTTGGGATAGTTGGCGCGGCGTAACCGGTTGTCGACAGATGAACTCGCGCGAAAAGGGCAGAAATTGCAACGAAAGAGAACCGACGGGAGCACTAACCAACGAGTGTCCCGTCCATTCCATTTTTTTCTGTTTCTTTCGCGCTTGTAACCATGTCGCAACAAGCTTAGAAGGGTCATGTTGACGCTTTTACAGAGTAGCATGACGAAAGAGCCAAAGGCTAATGATATGCAATAAGTTGAAACGAGCGTGCACTTTTTTTTTTTGCTTACAAAGCTCTCTGCGTGCGAGCGAAGACAAAAACTCAGCAGTGTAAACCAAGTACTAGCGGGTATATCGGTGTATATATTACGGCAACGCTTGCTAATTTCGAGTCAGGCTTGATTTAGACCTTTTTCATGTTTTTTTTGCTGCATTAGTATTTTATTCGTTTCCTTTGACCTCTGTTCTTTTGTTCAATACTCGCGGAGGTTTTATTTAACGCATTCATTTATTTGGAATCAGTTTGTTGGTTTTTAATTCCTTTTATTTCCTGACGATAAGCATGCATTTTTTCGACGCTCTAAATCGAAACAAGATCGTTTTCGCAAACAATCGCATTCTTTCGCAAGTACTGAATTGTATATGTTTGAATAAGGGCTAATAAAACAGCACGGCCTAATACACTACAGCAGTAAATGGAGTATAAAGCTGCTCAGTGTCATTGTCTACGTTCTCATGTTTGCTTAATTACGTAGTACGTCGTATATAAATGGATCTGTCAGCAAATGTCTTTCTGTTGCAGGGCAGATGCCCTTGTCTTGGCCCTATGGTCGAGTGGTCAGCACTGGTGATCTCATGAAGCAGTTACCAGGTAAAACAACTACATCGACGTTGAATGCTTGCCACTTTGCCACAAAGTTGAATGCTCGCCACTTGAACGCTTTGAAGTCACATGCAGGCTATGAAAGACACCGTAGTGAAGGGCTCCTGATTAACTTAGCCGCGTCGGGTTCGTTACGTGCGCTGACATCGCACAGCACACAGGAGTTTCTGTATTTTCCCTGCATCGGAATGCGACCGCCGTGGCTCGCGACTAACCGAGCGATCTAAGAAGTAGCAGTCGAACACCAACTTCACTAAGCCACAGTGATGCGGCGCCTTCAAACAAGCATGCACTATTGAACCTGACCGTTTTAATAGTTGCGCTAAAAATGTTCCGTGATGGTGTAAACTCAATATAAAAGGAGCTTTTTTGCGCATAGCATCATTATATACGACCTGAGAAAGATACAATGAGGCATGGGCGTAGTTTATGTTAAAGGAAGCAAAATAAATATGCGCCCTATTCCTTCAGTAGAGATGACGTTAGTATGAATGGGAACCTTAAGAGGGGAAAATAACTCACTTGTTATGCAAAGAAATCGATGCGCAGAGTAACGCGGCTTGCTACTGCTCGTTATGGAAGACATGCGGCAGCCATGAAGGAAAAAGAGAAGCAAATCTTTTTTAGATGGCTTTCCAGTGCGAAGTTCAAGTTAGAGGGGCATCGAGATTGGGTTCCAAAGTGAGTACTTTCACACATCGAGGCGACATGAAATCGTTCGTTGCCCGGTAAATTCCGAAAGCGCAGCCAATTTTGAGTCGCGCATTTCCTTACTACTTCGGTCTAGATTGTCATCGCTGCAGCGCTGACGATCATGCCATTGCGGAGGATAGTAATGTACAATGTGGAATACAAGAAAATGTCAGTCCCTAAAAAAGTGCGTAGCACTCTTGTGGTTTGGGAGCTTGCGTATGCGCTCACATGTATATTAATGATAACGTGCATAGGCCAGAGTGTAGCCTTATTCAAAAGTAGTAGTCAAGAGCATCATTTTGTCGACATGTATAATTGCCTTTCCGCGAATTCGTTTTCAGCCG
The DNA here is from genome assembly GCA_030143305.2 of Amblyomma americanum. NCBI lineage: Eukaryota > Metazoa > Arthropoda > Arachnida > Ixodida > Ixodidae > Amblyomma > Amblyomma americanum. The sequence continues at coordinate 428,763 of JARKHS020004563.1, read as the reverse complement.
TTGAGGACAACGATATGCTCTCACGACCCTCAAACTATTTCAGCACCGCATGGCTGTCCGAGCGAGCAAGAGAGCTGCTTCGCGGAGTGCCGTCGGCATTGGTGTCCAAGGCGCTTTCTGTGGACACCGTCCACCGCACGGCTGCTTCTGTGAAACGCATATTCCGAAATGTGAGTTACTGGGAGCGGTACGCCACATTGCGTGGTCCTGGCGCAGTGTATATGCAGGTGGAAAAACACGGTTATATTTTCGTGAAAAAAATTGGCTTTAAAACAATTGTAATGACGCACGTTCACAGTGGCTGCTGAAAAGCCATGCTGAGTACTAAAGCCTAAAGTTGGACACAAGTTAAGTGTGCGGGGCAGCTCAGCCCACATTCAGGACCGTGGCACAGAATTCCTCCCCGGCAAAAAAAGAAGCCCGTCGTTAAAACTCTTGCTGCTTACCTAAACGAGAAGGTACCCGGATCAGAAAAAAAAATATCATGCTCCAGAATTTTGACAGCTGAGCTTGTTCATTAACGCCAAACGGTTAAAAGCTGAAATCGCATAGCGCTGTAATTGGCTTGCGGAGAAACACAGGACGCCGCGGACCGTGGCGCAGGGTTAGTGCAACTGCAGTTTTTGCAAGTTGTATCCTACTACTAGGAGTGCTTGTTTTTGTCAACGCAGTAAAGCATAGCTGGCGGTTAATGTAAATTAGCATAGCTAATAGTTATTTTGCGAAATGTGGGCCCGCATTTAATATGTACAGACCCGATTATTCAATGGAGCACGAGTGATTTGTCTCTATAAAAGGACCTCTTTCTGTTATGTACACTTTCTGCACGAAGGCAATGAGAGGCAAGACCTAGTACTGTTGCCACTGCAGCTAAGACTTCTCTTGAAGGCTGCGTGGAGATTTGTAAGGGGTCTATGTACATTTAGTTCTCATTTGTACTGATAAAGACAAGATTCTGAGCGAATAGAGTCCCGCAGTGGGTCATATCGTGTGGCAGAGATGTTTCGAACTTCTAGCCGTGAAGAGTACGAATAGGCCCTGCTCTTAATGTCGTAACCCAGTAGTTCTGGAGCAGAGAAGGATCAGCATCTGTGGCAAAACATGGCAGTTCAATCCTTGCTGCATATTGACGACAAACTTAAAACTGAGTGGCTACAGCATAATTATTTGCGACCCAGAAACTCGTTGTGTTTAGTACAGGAGCACCAGCGATAAGCACTACGCCGCAAAGTAATGGATTGCGCCTTAGTCGTTGGCGTGGTTATGGTGAGGAATAATAAGAAATGTATAGCCTGCTGAAAACAGTTGTATAATGCAAAAACCTCATACAAGTCTTCGTCATACAAATACAAATGAAGAAATGTCTACAAATGCCAGTCCAAATGTCACACAATTTGTGTGGTAATGTAATTACATCTGCAAGAGAAGTGTATGATTTTGGAAAACTGAATGACATTTCCCTATGTTAGGTTATGTACGATTAGAACGATAATTGATAGGATATTTGTATGACAAGACTGTATGAGGCTATTACATCATTCAACTTTTTCAGCAGGGTATGATTGCTCTTATTTTCCGTTAAACGCTGTAGAAATTTCCAGTCTCCTCTGTTTTGCGAGTGAACGTCATGCACAGTGCCGCCAGTATCTAAATACGAAATATTCACACTGGCTTTTGATAAGATATGGTCAGTGTCAGGGACGCCATACAGCACTGTTTAGTTCTAACGCAGTTTATGATCACCAGCACCGCACAGCCAGAACTGACCGAGTGGCCGCGAGCCTGCTATACTGCCGTCTACTATAGATCCAAGCAATCAGTTTATCTCGATATGTTTTGTTGACTTCGCATCGTTTTTGTAGTATTGGTTATATTGGAAACAAGGAAGACCGCGATCTCTGACAGATGGCGCTGCTTAAAGCTGTGCTTTTTGTCCGAAATAGGATCATCGTCCAGCTGCTCTAACAGCTGGCTCTTGTCCGACAACCATTTTACGCATGCTTGCTTTCAGCGGACGCGTTGGTATATATATATATATATTTTGCTCGTGCAGACTTGTGGCAATTCATTAAAGATGAGGAATACACGCCGCAAACATCAGGTATGTTCCATCGATCTTCCGCATCGTGGTCTGTGCACATTTCCGGTTAGATACTGGTTTTGACTTGCGGGACTTTTAATAATAAAACAAGTCACTTAGGCGTTTGCGAACTTTAACAGATGTTTAAAAACTAAACGTTACCCTGTATACAAAAAACCACTTTCATCACAGAGATTGTGCTACGAAAGAGATAAAAGCGGAGAAGATAATGGTTTTCGCCGACCAACTATTAGCTAAAATCAATGCACAGACCTTTAGGCCACTGCAGTAAGCATACATGTTTGTATTGGATACTAGTGCATACATGTTTATATTAGAATCTTTCAAGCACACCTCTGCTGCATGTTATTTTTCTCAGAACTGTTAACTGAATCTAAGCGTTGGTCGAATGTTTCAGGGGAATTCCCCAAGGTTGAAGAAGACCCCAAGGACCGGGGCGAGTTTTTCTTTAGCTGCGAACGTTCCTGAGAAAGCTGCGTAGCTTTCCTTTGTAGCCGTATGGCAGCGCTTGGGTGGATATCAATGAGTAATTACTCCCTTATTATGAATCTAAGCGTAATTTCGCACGCAAGGTGGTGGCAATCGACGGAAAGCTCCTTCCTAGTCCGACGCAGCTGTTGCGTCGTCCGTTCCTTCCTCTCTGACAGCTTTAACAGTAGGCAAAAAAAAAGCTTAGCTTCAACGCGTGCTCTACGCCATTGCTTGACTAAATGCCATAGCGAACGTCGGTTGACGCTTGCAGAAATTTTGCGCTGACTAGCAATTTTTTCCATGTGCAATTCTGGGACCAGGCTTAAAATTTGCTGTCGATTACGTAGAATGAGGACCTTGCGTAGGGGAATTGTACAGAATTTAGTAGCGTAGTAATGCTACCACTGCTCAGTTTGTGATATAAACATGCACGCTAGCTGCACTTCGCTCAATATATTTATTACTAATTTTAAGTAACTAGAGATTCACAACGGGCATTGTTCTCGCATAATTAGAAGGCTCACTACGACAATTTTAGCCGCACTGGGGGTCCGCTAATGGCGAAATTATCATGTGTAAGTAGCTTTCTTGTATGTACAATCATTTATTCTTGAAAACTGGGGAAATACATTTGTCAACACTCTATACAAACTAATGCAAAATCATATTTACAAATATATGGCATGGAGGGCTGACGCATCTACCTTTTCTGAATGGGATTTAAATAAAAACTAGACTAATGCATATATTTCCAACAGCGCTTCCTCAACCGCTCCCTTAATTCTCGTTGAGATCTCTTGAGAGTCAATAATTAACTCCATAAATCCTTATATCATTTCGCTCGTACAAGAAACTACGAAAGTGGAAGCGTATGGCACACGTCACCGCTGATTGTAGCGAGGCGTGTACTCTCGCTGTGGTAAGTTCGCTAGGAAACTTTTTGAGTATTTTCTACCACTGCTTCTCTTTTGATCACTTCCGTTGTAGAATGCAAAATTTATTGAATGCTTCAAATCAATTTGAGAGCAAGCACAAAATCTCTGACACTAAAAGTACCACTTATTTGTTCGTTAGAATTCATTCCGTAATAAGTTGACCAAATGCCGGGAGATTATCGGCAAACAACCAACAGTACAAGTTTTAATGCTTTATAATACACCTTATAGAGCGTACACTGGGCTGCTACCTCCTCGTTACCAACACGCAGGCAATATATATCGTTTAAAATCCCTGTGGGGCTGTGTCAGATGTCAGGAGGCTCCATGTCAGGTTGGACCTCCTGGGGCTCTTTAACGTGCAATGACTTCACACGTCGCATAGCCATTAGTGGAATTCGTCTTCATCGCAATGTGGCCAGCGTTAATGACAGTCTATCTCACTACGCGCGGCTGAGCAGCCGAAAGCCACAAGCACTGAATTTTGAACGTTGTGAATCTGACCGTGCCTTGTGAACATATGATCAGATATACAGGTATCCCGAAGATAAAACAAAGCGCGCGAGGTGGGAAACACTTGCATTGTGGAGCGCTGTAGTGGTGGATGCGTATGCATGTAGCATGAACACACGTGCCATGTCGAGGTTACAGGTGGTATAAATTTTAGGTCCGCCATATTAGCGGCCCTGCCAAAGCAGGGGAGTTTGTTGGAAAACTCGTGCTCCGTTTTATTTTGGCGGCACATGTAACTCTTAAAGGAAATGTGTGAGCCACATATATTGCCAAAATTCACCTAATATTTCGAAGACAGCAGGCCAACTGAAAAAGAAGGGACGAGGCTTATGATTATAAATCTTCCAGTATAAAGAAAATATTAGGTATGAGTCCGTATGACATTTCGACACGAAAAAGCAAGGTTCATTAGGTGTTAATATAGTAAGGCAAAAGTGCATTATTGATAATTTGGCTGAGAGAAATGTAATAAATGAACAGAGGCTGGTCTTATTATGTGGAAACTCGAGCATCGCTAGAATGTAGGAGATTTATAGATGAGGCCAATAAACGCAAAACATAAAAGAGAATGATCGGTAGTGAGGTTACATGATCAGGTTGGCAATTTTGCCAAAAAAGAACATGAGCCTCCGTCGCCCCAAACTCCAATAAGGTAGACCATTAGAAGGCTTTTCTTCCTGCGCTTGAGATTACTAAGACGATGAGGAGAATAAGGACAATTTTATGTAAAACATGTTTGAAAGACTATGTTATATTTTGCGTTTATTTTTGTACTAGCAAAGATTTAATCGATATATCAAGCTGACGCTGAATAAATCTGCACGAATCAAGCAGTTTTCATCAATTTAATGTACATTACATGCAAGAACAAGTATATGCGTCTATGACATCTTATTGAACCACTAAAGCAGTACTGTGGCCTGTCCTTGTAGTGCCACCGGAAACCTTTCCTCTTTATTAGGTAGGAGAAAAGCAACTTAGGAAATATGCCGTGTTCCCTAAAATCGACAGCAATATTTTACTTAATATGAAAAGGATACATTGAAAAATGACATCTCGTTATTGAAACACATGAATATAGCGTTATGATGTTTGTGATGGAACTCCACATCAAGTGACTTTGAAGCTCTAAGTTGCGAAAAAAACCACTAGAATATTGTCGTTTGCAACCTTTAAAATTTAAACATTGGAACGGACTGCGAACTGGCGGATTACAGAAAGGTTTTTATGCTGCTGTGATTCAGCGACACTCACCTTCTTTTAAGTTCTTACTAATGACCTAAAGGAACGAAGAATGTTTGTAAATTTAAATAACAGTATGACTTTAAACGCAGATCAGGATTGCTTTACACAATTTTTCTATTAGTTTCTCCTGAATGACATTATGCGCGCCATGGTGGCTCAGTAGTTATGGCGCTGGGCTGCTGACCCGAAAGATGTGGCTTCGATACCGGCCGCGGCGGTCGCTTTTACATTGAGGCGATATGCTTCAGATCTGTGTACCATGCGATGTGAGTGCGCGTTAAGAGCCCCAGGTGGTCGAAGGGGGCAGAAGAGGCCTCCACTAAGGCGCCTGTTTTAAGCCTGTGTCACTTTCCAACATGAACCGCAAAAACTCAATCCCGAATGAAATGGGAAGAGCGTTCTTATAATTGTTTTGTATGAAATCGTTTTACTGAAATCAGAAGCTCTATCTACAACACGAGACTGGAAATGTCACCGAGGTGTAAATCTGAACGCCGAGAGATACGCCCCTGCAAAATGTCCCCTTCTGCTGGACTTCTGCGTGACTGTATTTCATATATTGGTTCTAAAATATGGCTCCTTGTTTTAATTATTCATGTTTGCCTGCGTAAGATAGGTGACCACAGAAATATGAGCCCACTTCTTTGAGAGCACACACACACACACGCATACCACCGGCGGCATGGTTGTTTTTTCTGTTGCTTTATAAGTGATTTTCTTTAAGAACCAATTGAGTGGCACTAAAAACAAAATAGAAACACTCCTTTATACATTTTGGTTTCGGTGACTGTTGGCTTCCTTAATATGTTTGTCAAACAAGCCCCCATTTCAATTATATATATATATATATATATATATATATATATATATATATATATATATATATATATATATATACGCAGACAAGTTAAAGGAAATGAGGGGCCCGTTTGACAAATTTATGAAGGGAGCCAACAGTCACCGAAACCAAGGTGCATAGGGGAACGTTAATTTTTTTTTTTTAATGTGTTATGCTTATCAGTGGGATATTATAGTACTTAGATTAATAAAACGCTTAAAGAAAATTACTTATAAAGCAGCAGAAAAAACAACCATGCCGCCGGTGGGATCCGAACCCACGACCTCCGAATATCGCGTCCGGTGCTCTTACCAACTGAGCTACGGCGACGGCTGTCCAATCTGCTGCTCTCGTGGGTATTTATGTTTACTGGGTGTAAGCGAGCCTTGAGAGTGTTCACCAGCGCCACCCTCGACCATAGCGGCGGACGTAGCACGTCCTGTAATACCGCGAGCGTGACGTAGAACGTCATCTAACGGCGAGGGCGGAAACTGTGCGAGAGCCCTCTTATGCTACCTTTTGGCATTAAGACTGCCAGAACCGAGACCCTCGTTAAGCTATCAGCAGACAAGTTAAAGGAAATGAGGGGCCCGTTTGACAAATTTATGAAGGGAGCCAACAGTCACCGAAACCAAGGTGCATAGGGGAACGTTATTTTTTTTTTTTAATGTGTTATGCTTATCAGTGAGATATTATAGTACTTAGATTAATAAAACGCTTGAAGAAAATTACTTATAAAGCAGCAGAAAAAACAACCATGCCGCCGGTGGGATCCGAACCCACGACCTCCGAATATCGCGTCCGGTGCTCTTACCAACTGAGCTACGGCGACGGCTGTCCAATCTGCTGCTCTCGAACACTCTCAAGGCTCGCTTACACCCAGTAAACATAAATACCCACGAGAGCAGCAGATTGGACAGCCGTCGCCGTAGCTCAGTTGGTAAGAGCACCGGACGCGATATTCGGAGGTCGTGGGTTCGGATCCCACCGGCGGCATGGTTGTTTTTTCTGCTGTTTATAAGTAATTTTCTTTGCGTTTTATTAATCTAAGTACTATAATATCCCACTGATAAGCATAACACATTAAAAAAAAAATTAACGTTCCCCTATGCACCTTGGTTTCGGTGACTGTTGGCTCCCTTCATAAATATATATATATATATATATATATATATATATATATATATATATATATATATATATATATATATTATGAAGGGAGCCAACAGTCACCGAAACCAAGGTGCATAGGGGAACGTTATTTTTTTTTTTAATGTGTTATGCTTATCAGTGGGATATTATAGTACTTAGATTAATAAAACGCTTGAAGAAAATTACTTATAAAGCAGCAGAAAAAACAACCATGCCGCCGGTGGGATCCGAACCCACGACCTCCGAATATCGCGTCCGGTGCTCTTACCAACTGAGCTACGGCGACGGCTGTCCAATCTGCTGCTCTCGAACACTCTCAAGGCTCGCTTACACCCAGTAAACATAAATACCCACGAGAGCAGCAGATTGGACAGCCGTCGCCGTAGCTCAGTTGGTAAGAGCACCGGACGCGATATTCGGAGGTCGTGGGTTCGGATCCCACCGGCGGCATGGTTGTTTTTTCTGCTGCTTTATAAGTAATTTTCTTTGCGTTTTATTAATCTAAGTACTATAATATCCCACTGATAAGCATAACACATTAAAAAAAAAATTAACGTTCCCCTATGCACCTTGGTTTCGGTGACTGTTGGCTCCCTTCATAAATATATATATATATATATATATATATATATATATATATATATATATATATATATATATATATATATATATATATATATATTATGAAGGGAGCCAACAGTCACCGAAACCAAGGTGCATAGGGGAACGTTAATTTTTTTTTAATGTGTTATGCTTATCAGTAGGATAATAATTCTCAGATTAATAAATTGCTTAAAGAAAATTACTCATAAGGCAGCAGAAAAAACAACCTGCCTTATAAGTAATTTTCTTTATGCAATTTATTAATCTATGAATTATTATCCTACTGATAAGCATAACACATTAAAAAAAAAATTAACGTTCCCCTATGCACCTTGGTTTCGGTGACTGTTGGCTCCCTTCATAAATTTGTCAAACGGGCCCCTCATTTCCTTATATATATATATATATATATATATATATATATATATATATATATATATATATATATATATATATATATATATATATATATATATAAACGAAGGTGCATAGGGGAATGTTTATTTATTTTTAATGTGTAGGGCTGATCAGTGAGATAATAATACCTATATTAATCTATCGCTTAAAGAAAATTACTTATAAAGCAGCAGAATAAACAACCTTGCCGCCGGTGGGATCTGAACTCACGACCTCCGAATATCGCCTCCCGTGCTCTACCATCTGAGCTACGGCGACGGCTATCCAATCTGCTGCTTTCGTGGCTATTTATGTTTAGCGTGTAAGCGAACCTTGAGAGCGTTCACTAGCGCCACCCTCGTCCATAGCGGCGGACGTAGCACGTCCTCTAATACCACGAGTGTGACGTGGAACGTCACCTAACGGCGAGGGCGGAAACTGTGCGAGAGCCCTCTCATGCTACCTATGGCATCAAGACTGCCGGAACCGAGACCCTCGCTGAGCTATTAGCAGACAAGGTAAGGTTCCATATGTGACATCGACAGAATGAGGTCTAGACATGACAAAGAGTAAATGAAGGAAAGTGAACCAAGTAGGAAAAGAGAGTCTATTCTTGCTCTTTCTATTTCTGCAGGAGTTACGAATTGTAGCAGCGCAGTGTACTGTGACAGTTACTGCACCACTCTAGGTCATAGCGGTGGGTTCTGCCCTCACGATGACACAGAGCTCTGCTACTGCTACGAGATGTACACTTACAGTAAGTTTTCTATTTTGCCCACTTCTTTTCCAACAATGAAAACAGCTGCTGGAGCAACAGTATAGTAATAAATGTAGTAATACATAATCCTATGACATATTAACGCAGCCTGCTTTAGAGTGTAAGTTAAGTACTCTACATCAGACAAGGCACTGCCCGAATATCCTCCATTGAAGCCCCAAGCCCAGGAAATCCGGACAAACTTTCTCAATATTACTTTGAGTATTGCCTTAAATTTTTTAAAGTTCTGACATTGATGAATTATGGGAAAGGCTTAAAAAAATGTGCTTCTGCTGCATAGGCAGTTTTGGCCCTATGAAAGTGAAGAAATATGTCAGGCAAATCATTGGATTAGTCAAAACACAGTGCATCTTATGAGGAAAATTAAACGGTTGAAAAGAAGAGCAACCACACGATTCATAAGTCAACCTCTCAAATCAAACCTTACTGAAGATATTCAGAAAGCAAAACGGTACTACTTTTAGCACACACTAACGAACTTTATTAATGAATCCCGCCAAAAGTTTTGGAACTATTTGGCATAAAAAAAGCCCATTAACCGAATTATGTATGCATGAGGGTGCAATACTTGTTGACAAAACTACCATTTCTGAACACTTTAGTAGGCACCTCCATAGTGCATTCTCAAATCCAAATCCATGTGGGTTTCGTAGTGATGCATTTTGTTTTCCTGATCCAGACATTGTATCACTGCCCGGATTAACTTCACTGTTGTTAAACCTTAAAACTAAATCCACTTCTGGTCCGAATAAAATGCCCAACATAATTATGCGTCGTTATGCGGAAGTTATGTTTCTTTCAATAATATTTCGCACGTCGTTTGCAACAGGAAGACTGCCTTCCGACTTGAGGACAGCTTGTGTTGTGTATGTGCCTAAAAAGGGTGACATGGCACTTGTTGCTAATTATCGTCCCACTTCACTCAATTCCACATGTTGTAAATTGGCAGAATATATTTTAGCTAACTACATAACCAAATGTTTAGATGACAATAGTGTACTTTCTTCTGTCCAACATGGTTTTAAGGAAGGCTTATCCACTGTGACCCAACTAACATCGTTTATTCACAGCTTTGCAACAGTTTTTGTCCACTCAGGGCAGGTCGATGCCATTTTTTTAGATTCCCAAAAAGCTTTTTCTGTTGTCTCACATGCTGAACTAATATATAAACTTGAACTAATTGGCCTAACTAAATTTGTAATCACGTCGGTTTCGTCACATTTCCCCAACCGTGTACACTTTGTTAACATTGACGGTTATCATTCAAAATCCTTACCAGTTATTTCAGGCGTTACACAAGGTAGTGTTCTAGGCCCGTTGTTATTTCTAATATATATATAAATGATATCATTGCTGTAATATCTGAGCCGGTTCAAACGAGGCTCTTTGCTGATGATTACATTTTGTTCAACACAATCAACAGCCCTAAAGACCTAATCCTCCTTAACTGTAACCTCCAGAAAACTGGCACATGGTGCAGTAATAGGGACATGCAGCTTAATGCCGCGAATACAGTTTTTATGAAAATCGACAACAAAAAATTGTACACTCATTTCCATACACCCTTTCATCGCATCCCCTGCTAGAACTTACGGAATATAAATACCTCGATGTTACCATAACTAGTAATCTAAGTTGGAACAGTCATATTGCCAATGAATGCTAATCTTTCTACAGAAAACTTGGACTTCATCGCCACAAACTTAAAAACGTTCCTTCCCGTATAAAGCATTTAGCATACAACAGCCTCCTAAGACCCAAACTAGAGCATGCTTGCACAGTCTCTGACCCTTATGTCAGAAAGAATATTGAGGCATTGGAGGCTGTACAGCAAAAAGCCGTGTGCTCCATCTTTCCTAAATATCGCACATCTACTCTCCATCCATTTTAACGAAAGAAAATGTCATCCCACAACTGCAAATATGTAGAAAAATCCACAGGCTAACATTTATATTTCAGCTGAAAAGCAATAAACTCGCCATGAGTCCTGAACTTAACTTTGCACCCCTTACAACTCGTCCCACAAGACATAATTATGGACATTCTTCAACTTCATATCAAAATAAAATTAATGCCTTTGTAGGCTATCTTTGCGTTGGGGTGCGAATTAACGGCAGGATGCCTTATTACTTTTTCAAGCTGTTTATTAACAAGGTTACGATTAGAGCGATTACATGGGTGCGTACGGTCCAGCGTGCATCTTGCCTCTCTCGTCTTCCTCCCCGGGGTTGCTAGCCGCCTGCTCGCCCAGGGTTGCCGGACAACTGCGCTTTTTCCGCTGCGCGCGCTCGCCGCGCATCGGAAGGTCCGCTAACATTCGGCCATTTTGGCATCAGAAGCGCCCTCGCTTTCGTCCGAAGGCTCTCAAAGTCTTCACCGTCTTTGTTCGACATGGACCATGTTTTTATCGTACTGATGTGAGCCGTTGTTGCATAGTGCCTGCTTCGTTTCCCCTTCAGTGCGGCGACTCCATACGTGTCGTTTGGTTTAACTTCGGTGACAACGAGCGGCCCTTTGTAGCGAGGCTGCGTCTTTGTCGGCTCGCCGGTGTGCTCGGGCGCACATCGCATGACGACTACGTCGCCAGCCTTGAGCGTGTCTCCACTGCAGTGACGCATGTCGAACCTTTTCTTGTACTTTGCCTGAGAATCCAGTATACGCGTTCGCACTTCAGCTTGAAGTTGTTCTGGATTCGTCCAGGAGACATTATCTGCTGTCTCTACAATCTCACGCAACGCTCCGTCATGAAATTTCGGGTTGTAGCCATAAAGCACCTCGAACGGAGTCCTTCCGGTACTCTTGTTGTAGGACGTGTTGAGGAAAGCTTCGACACCCTTTAATCCAATGTCCCATTCTCGCTGGTCGTTTCCGTCCATGGTGGTCATGATGGTCGGAACAAGGGTTCGGTTGACCCTCTCAACTTGACCGTTCGCGCGAGGGTGTCTCGTTGAGTTCAGCACGTGCTGGATACCCCTGGCTTTGTAGAATTCCTCAAATGCTTTTGATGTGAAGCACGTTTTTCGATCGGTTATTATCCTTTTCGGCAGACTGTGACTAAATGTGAAGTCCTCACAAGACTTTATCACAGTTTTTGCCGATGTGTCTCGTGAAGGGAAGAGCCTCACGTACTTTGTCAGGTTGTCGATGGCGACAAGGATGTACTTGTTTCCCTTTTTGCTTCTCACAAATGGGCCCAGGTGATCTGCATGAATGGTCTCGAACGGTCGCCGCCCAGGAGGGATGGGGTGCAGGAGTCCCTTCTCCAGTGCCACTTGGCACCTTGCAGATCAGGCACTCAAAGCACCGTCTGATGTGCTCACGGATGTAACTGCGCTTCCCTCGGAACCAGTATGTTTCGCTGATCTTTGCGATTGTGCGATCAAGCCCGAAGTGACCTTCCAAGTCGTGAAACTTAACACAAAGGCTTTTTCGTATAGACTTGGGCACAACGTAGAGCAACTTTTTCTTGCCGTTTGCCTCTGTTTCGCGAAACAGTCGTCCCTCCTTCAGCACGAAGTTCTGTGTCAAGGCGCGTTCTTCTGCAGTTCGATCGCATGACTTTTTCTCTAGAATTGTAGCTATCCGACGAATTTCTTCGTCTGACCTTTAATTTTCAAAGCTTGGTCGTGCAAACTGATTGTCATCCACATGTCTAGTTTGTCGGCGATGACGTTATCCCACGGATCGCTTGGCTCTTCAACTGCAGCGCGACTCATTGCGTCAACGTGCTCCATCTTCGAACCTGGTCGATGGCGTATGTCGAAGGTATGCTCTTGAATCATGTCAAACCATCTGGCTATCTGTGGCTTGAGCGTCTTTGTGGCATTCAGGTAGACGAGAGCCTGACAGTCAATCACAAGGGTGTACTCGATTCCAATCAAGAACGGTCTCAGTCTCTCGATGGTCCACACTATTGCTAGAAGCTCCAACTTACTCGAATGGTAGAACCTCTCAGCTGGGCTGGTCTTTTTGCTGACGTAGTAGACGGGGTGTAGGACGTCATTCTCGTCCGCTTGCATAAGAATGCCCGCCAACCCGTTAGCACAGGCGTCGGTGTGCACCTCTGTTCTCGCCTTCGGATTGTAGAGCTGCAGCACAGGATGTGATGTCAATGCGCTCTTCAGGGCCTGAAATGCGTCCTCCTGATCCTGGTCCCAGTGAAATGCCTCGCCTTTTCGAGTTAACCGACTCAGCTGTTCGCTCAGCGCTGCGTAACGCGGGACAAAGCATCTGAAGAAGCTGGTGAGCCCGAGAAACCTCTTGACTTCATGGAGGTCTTTCGGCACTGAGAACTCATCGATTGCCCTTACTTTGTCAGTTCCCGGTCTCACGCCACCTTCACCGATGACGAAGCCAAGGTACTCGACTTGGTGATCTGCGAATTTACACTTTGAAAGTCGGAGTGTCAGTCCTGCGTCGCGGAGAGCCCGAAACACTTTCGTCAGCCTTTCTAACATCTCTTCAAAATTTTTCGCAGGTACAAGGATGTCATCCAAGTAGCATACTGCTATAGTATTACGGAGATTTCCCAGAGCTGTGTTCACAAGGCGCTGGAACTCTGTTGGTCCATTCGAAAGTCCAAAATTGAGTCTTTCAAACTTCCATGTTCCGTCTGGGGTCACAAAGGCGGTCTTCTCTTTTGCAGATTCCTTCAAAGGGATCTGAAGAAAGCCGTGCGCAAGGTCAAGTGTTGTGAAGAGCTTGCTTCCTGCGAGCTGCTCGACAGCGTCATAAATTAGTGGCAAGGGGTACTTGTCCTTGACTGTCTGTGCATTCAGCTTCCGATAATCGACTACAAGTCTCGGTTCGCCGTTTTTCTAGCGCACGAGAAGTACAGGGCTTGCGTAAGGTGACTGTGACTCCGTCACAATTCCTGCGTCCTTCCACTCGCTGACAATTTTCTGTATAGTTTCACGCTCTTCTTTGCCTGTTCGGTAGGGTCTAGAAGAAACCGGCATACTTCCTTCCTTCAGGACAATTCCATTTCAATGAGGTTGGTGCAGCCTAGCTCCTCAATATTCGTTGCGAAGCACTCGCGGTGTTGGTTGAGGAGTTTGAGTAAATCTTGTCGTTCCTTCGTCGTCACGTCGTTGCCTGTTGCAACATCCTTCTCGTGAATCGGATCCGCAGTTGCTGTTTTCACTTCGGTTGTTTCGCTTGTTGTACTGAGCTTAGCCATATCTATATTTACTTCTTCTACTCGACCAAGGCTCATCCCTTTCTTCAGAACCTTCTCGCAGTTGGAAGTGTTTGCCACAGGTACACTGAGCTGCTTGCTGGCAACATGACACATGCTTCCAGTCATCGTACCCTTTCGCTGGTATAGGATGTCAGTCTCGCCTTCAAGGTCTACACTTGCCATGATGAAATTCACTGAACGTGGCTCGAGGGCTACGTCGTTCTTTGTAGTGATTTTTAAGGCTTGGTTTTGGGTGAAAGGTTCGAGATGCGCGAATGTATCGTCTCTCTTGTCCATGATCTTGAAGGTGTCGTCTACCTTGACATAAGCGATGTTAGGCAACTCCGTCCACGTGCGACCAATGATTACAGAGAAGTGCTGTGCTGTGCCCGGCACGACATGAAGCATGACGTCTTCGCCTTTTACGCCATCTATCTCTATTGTTGTTCTGAATCTTGAAAGGCATTTGACGGGGCTTTGGCCAAATCCATACAACTCCAGGTTGTCTTCTTCGAAGCAAGAGCAACAACCCATGGCGTCGGATGCCTTGATCGTGCAGACTGAACTTCCGGTGTCGACGAGCGCATCATAGCTCTTCTGGTTGACCACCGCAGTCTTCACGTACTTAATGTTGGGTAGCTCGCTACTCGATGACGCAGACATATATTGTGATGGCTGTCCAGCCCCCGGCTTTGTGGTTTCATTGTTGGTGCGGTGAACAGGCATCGGACAGTCTTTAACAACGTGACTGTATTTCCGGCATCTGTAACATTACGGTTCTGCGGCCCTTTCGGCGCTACCGTGCGCGATCTGCTTTGGCTTCGTTTCCACGCCTTCTGGTGTGGCTGACACACGCTTGCTTCCGCCCTGGCTGGGTGGCTGGTGGCTTCCATGGGAGCTGAGGTAGGCTGCCTCCCCTGCTTCGAGGCTTTTTGCCGCCTCAAGCAGCTCCAAGGATGTAGTGAAGCTGGCTGCTTTAAGCCGCAGTATCGCAGCGTGGTTTGCATTCTGCAGGCCCGCAATGATCAAAGTCTTCCATTGCGAAGTATCTTCCTTGACATCGCACTTTGTGCACAGGTAACTCTTGTCGAAAAAATAGTCGACAACGGACTCGCGCGGACCTTGCGTACGGCGGAGCATTCTTTCGTAGAGTTCAGTTCAGTTCAGTTTCAGTTTATTTACCTTAAAGGCCCCCTTGTATCGGGGGTATTACATAAGGGGTGGGATTTTAATGAAATGAGCAAACAAAACAGCGAATATTATTTAGCACTAAAGGTGATCGGTTACATGTTCTTGAAAAGTAGAGGATGAAGCGATGTTGACGATGTCACGGGGTAGGCCGTTCCAGTCCGTTGCTGCTCGAAAGAAAAATGAAGCAGAAAAGGTGGCAGTATGCGATGGAGGCCGGGCAACTTGTAGGGGATGACTGGTGCGGTGAGATATGCGTGCGGCAGTTGTGATATACGGTGACCGATTGAGGGAAGAATGAAATAATTTGTGATAAAGGGTGAGACTTGAAATGCGACGAAGGAACGAAAGGGGCGGTAGTCCTGATAATGCTTTCAATGAAGAAATGATGACGTCATATGAGTATGAAGAGTGGATGAATCGAGTGGAACGGTTTTGGACAGCTTCTAATGCATTAATTAAATAAGTTTGGTGCGGGCTCCATATGGCAGAGTCATATTCTAATTTTGGTCTGATGAGCGATTTATATGCGAGTAATTTTACGTGTCGAGGGGCAAGGCGGAGATGGCGCTTGAGAAAACCAAGTGTTTTATTCGATGCTGAAATGATGTTGCCAGTATGGGTGCGCCAAGATAAATCATAAGATAAGGTGACTCCTAGATACTTATAAGATGATACTGAATCAATCGAGGTGTTAGAAATGAAATATTGGAAGCGATGCGGGCTATGGCGACGAGAGAAGGATAAGAGTTTGCATTTATTAGGATTTAGGGACAGGAGCCAGTTGTTACACCAATTACGTACGCTGTTAAGATCGGTTTGAAGACTAAGTTGATCACGAGAGTTATTAATAGTGCGGTAAATAACACAGTCGTCAGCAAACATTCGAATACTACAGGAAACGTGGTCTGGTAAATCAATTAATATATATTAAAAACAGTAATGGACCGAGTACAGATCCTTGCGGAACGCCCGAAGTAACCTGGAGGCTGTTAGACAGGTGGCCGTTAGCAAAGACTGATTAAGAACGACTAGTGAGAAACTGCTCAATCCACTGTAGTATGTTAGGATGTACGTTCAGCTGTGCAAGTTTTACTAGTAAACGACGGTGGGGAGTTTTATCAAAAGCTTTCGCAAAATCTGGAAATATGGCATCAGTCTGTTACGGTCAAGATTAGTGTGCAAGTCGTGAAGTAACAACGCTAATTGGGTTTCACAAGAGAGGCCCTTACGAAACCCATGTTGTGAAGAATGGAAGAAATCATTTGAGTCTAAGAAATTTATAATTTGAGAGTAGATGACATGTTCCATGATTTTGCATGGTACGCTAGTTAGTGAAATGGGGCGATAATTCATGGGGGAGTCTCTGTTACCTGATTTGTGGACTGGAACGACCTTCCCCGTTTTCCAGTCATCTGGAATGATCCCTGAAGAGAGCGATTGCGAAAAGATCAAAGATAAGTAGGCTGCACATGTTGATTTCACATTTTTAAGCAGTTTTGTATTAATCATGTCCATACAAGCTGATGATGAGAGTTTCATGTTATCAATTATGGAAGCGATACCATCTGTGAAGAATGTGGTAGCTGGCATGATGGCTTCTGTGTTGAGCGATGGTAACTGTGAAGGCATGTCAAATTCACTCGTGAAAACAGATACAAAGGCGTTATTAAATATTTCTGCGCATTCATGGTCAGTAACCGCTTCGTGCAAGTCGTTAGTCAGTGTAATATCATGAGTGTGCTTAGGATTTAAAACCTGCCAGAATTGTCTAGGATTACTGATTAGTAGCTTCGGTAAGTCAGTGTGATAAAATGAGCGCCTGGCGCTACGAACTGCAAGTAAGTATGATTTCTCAGATGCAAGGTATTTTTCCCAAGTGGCTTGATTATCAGTGTGTTTGGCTGTACGAAACAGGCGTTTCTTTTTGTTTTCTAGACGTTTTAGATGCTTAGTAAACCATGGTTTATTGCGGTTATTTTGGAAAGATACCCTGGGGATAAACATATTAGAGAGCATATTTAACTTATTTTTGAATATCAACCAGTTTTCGTGAACAGAGTGAGTGTCGAATGTGGATTGGTGCTCTGAAAAAAACATGTTAAGGTCTTCAGTTATTGCATTGTATTTCCCTTTATTTTAAAGATTTATTGTTTTTCTGGATGGGTGCTTCTGAGCTGGGGTAAATGAAAATAGAGCATGTAAAATTTTATGGTCGCTGATTTCTGAAAGATAACTAATGGATGATAGGTACTCAGGACTATTAGTATTAGGTCAAGGGTGTTTGCGGTTGCAACTAACTTTGCGAGGTTAAAATTTAAACAGACATCAATGAAGTTCTTGGCCTCTGTATTGCATGTTAATGAGGAAGTGCCTAAACTCTGCCAATCAATGTCCGGATAATTGATGTCCCCGAAAAGGAGAATGCGCGCATTTGGGCATTTAACAACAAGATGATTTATAGTATCATTCAGATGTCGACAGAAGTTTGGATTTGACTGCGGGGGCCTATAACAAACGCCGAGAAGTACTGTTACAGGGGGAGTGCAAATAATTAGCCATAATGATTCCATATCAGATGTGACGTGTGCAATAGAGCATGATGTACCTCGGTGAGTTGCAACAAGAACACCGCCCCCCCCCCCCCCCCGTGAGTTTTTTCGATCGTTTCGGTAGACGTTGAATTCGGGTAAGTCAGTTAAAACTTCAGCGTCGGACACGTTACTGTTTAACCAAGTTTCAGTTAGTATAAGTATATTGCTCCTTGATGACGAAATTACATTGGATATGAGTTCACGCTTTGGGAGGAAGCTGCCGATGTTAGTGAATATCACGGAAAACGAGAGAACATTTGAGGGAACATTTGACGGTGTCGCACGCTGACGTTTTATTGGTGTAGGGTGAAGGGACGATTGCTACGCGAGTTGCTTGACGGTGTTAGATGAAGTGTCAAAAATATAACGGTTCAAGCCGATGTGAAGTGTTTTGAATCGCAAGGAAAATTTGGCATACCTGGCTTTAGCAAATGCAACAAGTTGTTTTCGCGCGTGACGAATGGCATGCGAGAAGTCCTCTCCAACACTATAAACCGTGTCTTTCAGATTTCGCCCATTTGATAGGAGGGATTCTTTAGTTTTGCTACTTGTTAATTTCACGATTATGGGACGATTTTCGTCTTGTGAGTGACGACCGAGGCGATGAGCTCTTTCTATTTCGTGAGGTTCCACAGTTATTTGAAGATTACGGCAAACATCAATGATTAGTTTTTCAGATTCTGCCCACGTTTCGCTATCAGTAGTGTCAGGGATACCATAGAAGATGAGATTGTTACGGCGTGACCTGTTTTCAGCGTCCTCTATGCGGGTTTCTAGTTCCTGGATTATACGCGCCACGTTGCTTGTGTCAGCCTGCATCTTTTCAATGTCGTTTCGAAGGGGAAGTAGTGCTTGGTAGTATGTTTCCATGTCGGCCATACGATTAAATCAGTTATGGTTTTATTCGTAGTAGTGAGCTGGGATTTCAGACCTTGTACTTCGGCTATTAGTTGGGTTTGGCCTGCGGTTAGTTTCTGGAGTTCCGCGAGTACTGCACTGCTGTCGTTAGGACCAGGGTTAGTTTCGATATCTCCTGATAACAATAGAAAAGAATGAACAACAGTGACACACTCGGCGGCAATGGCAACACAGCACTGTGGGCTCGGGAACTGCACCAGAATATAATTGCTTGATCTTTTGGCAAATAAGGTATATGATTTACTAACCTGCATCGCAAAGATCAGCGGATTAGATGGCTGCGCTGAGGTGCAGTCACCGAGCCCACAGAACGGTGCCGGTGGCGGGGGTGCTTTTATATGGGGGGAAGCTGTTGATGTCCGTGATGATGCGGCCGTCCAAAATTCCTTCGGCGCCGGCAGCCACTGTTCCTCTGTTGTGGCAGCAGTCATCCGGGGCGGGCATCTGACGAGCGGCAAGCGGTAGCGTCCCGGCTCGTCACTGGAGCATGGTGGTGCGCAGTCAAACGACGCACCCGAAAGAAGGCTTGCCAAGGTCGGCCACAGTAGGCTGACGAACAGCTGGTTGATCGTCTGCATCGCAAAGATCAGCGGATTAGATGGCTGTGCTGAGGTGCAGTCACCGAGCCCACAGAACGGTGCCGGTGGCGGGGATGCTTTTATATGGGGGGAAGCTGTTGATGTCCGTGATGATGCGGGTTGCTCTCGTCGTCGGGAAAGACCTTCTGCAGCTCCTCCGCCAATTTCTCCCAGGTCTCCAGCTGCTTCCCCCTTGCTCTGTGCCACTTCAAGGCAGTGCCGCTGAGCTTCGACGCTGCAACAGCGAAAACGACACCGTCCCTACAGCCGGCCTGCCCCGCCACCATCTTGACATTCGATATCCACTCCCTTGCGCTCTCTCGCTCCGGTCCCCGCTATGGCGGTTCCCGAGAAGGCGGGAATAGATGCCGACAAGTCCGGCATTGTTGTAACTTGTGCGTTGCTTTGGTTTTGGGCTGCCAACAGCTGTACGTGGGCTAGTTGTTCGGTGAGCGTCGTCAGCGACTTGATTATTTCCCTGTCCTGGGACATGGCGATGCTGTAGGGGTTGCTGCTAGCTGACCGCTTCAGTTCGAAGAATCAGAGTACTGGAAGGAGGCTCACCGGTGCCGTCTTCCCGCAGTCGGCGTCGTTGCGATTGCCTTTTTCCCGTTGCTCCAGGCTTTCGGAGGCGGTAATCCCACTTCTGATTTGTAGGCTATCTTTGCGTTGGGGTGCGAATTAACGGCAGGATGCCTTATTACTTTTTCAAACTGTTTATTAACAAGGTTACGTTTAGAGCGATTACATGGGTGCGTACGGTCCAGCGTCCATCTTGCCTCTCTCGTCTTCCTCCCCGGAGTTGCTAGCCGCCTGCTCGCCCAGGGTTGCCGGACAACTGCGCTTTATTCCGCGGCGCGCGCTCGCCGCGCATCGGAAGGTCCGCTAACACCTTTAAATAACCTTTTTATCCACGCACTATTCAGGAATAGAACAAGGTGCCTTCTGATGTCATCATGTTCATTGATTCATTTGACAAATTGTTGGCGTCTACCTCATAGTCGTGTTTCGTATTTATTTATGTTTTCTTGTAAGAGTTGAACGTGTCTCAGTGTATTTTGCTTACTTATGTTTCGCGGGATAAATTAATATTCACAACGCTGTATTTTTTTCGCCCCTCCTGCTAGGGCCCACTTAGGGCCTGCAGTATATGTTAAATAAATAAATAAAAAAATAAATAACTCTTAGCACCGCTGTCACCAGGTTCCGCGTGGAATTCAGCACTTGTAACAACCACGAAAACTTGAATATTGGGCACTTTCTATTGACTTTCTATAGCCGTTGGAAACAATGGGTTTCAACGCAGGGAGCATCTTATATAACATACTTTGAAATAAGGACAAAGACTCGGATATGATAATAACCATGTTTGCGCACAAAGTCTAGAAACTCTCCAGTTTTCTCTATATTATCAGTTTAATATACAGCCTTTGAGTTACTCGCTGTTCACTACTAGTTGTGAACAGATGACGCGAAATCCTGATCTCCAGGAAAGCTGGGCACGAATTGTTTTGAAAGCACTTTGGTTAGCACAGCACGTTAAGCTTGGGTTTATAAGACTGAGGTGTTCCATATTAGTCTAAATAACGTTATGGATGCTACTCGCAGAAGTTTTGACTACGGTCCCTTCCGAGACTATAGCAATGTAGTTTGAAAACCGTCCGTTCCTCCTTTCCTTGTAAACATTTCGCCTACAGCAGCTGCAGATGCACTACAAGGTTCAGCGAATATGAGAGCATGCGGAAATCAACAAAGCAAATACACTTTTTACGATGCCGTTAAGGCTCTATTCTCCGAAACAAAGTTGAAAACCATGCTCTTTTAAACATATTCCAATTATGCTTATAATTTGTCACCTTTATCGATATAAAACAATTCAATGTACTGAAACTTCGCCTCTCAGGAATTGAGCGGTATACAGGGTTGCTGTGGTAGACTGCACTTATATCTATACTGCGTTTTTATGGTGATGGGTTCGGCGAGCTGCCGCTGCAGCTTCTCTCTGTTCCACACACCGTCGTCCTAGCGTTGTTTTTTGCATCACCACTGCAGCAGTCACCCCGTAAAAAAATTCCTTGGAGGCACTTAGATATCTCTTCTCTATGGGAAGGCGAAAGCCGCTTAGCGACTTATTGCACTGATTTGAATTTGCCGTGCTTGAATTCATTTCACCACAGTGGAGAAGAGCAGCTTGCGCGAGTGTGGCGCCACGTGACCTAGTTCACGTCACGTAACCGGACGGACGGTCACCGCGAGTATGAGCCATTAAAGGTTTTGGCCTTAAAATACCGAGGTGGCTTTTTAAACGATTTCAACCCAGCGTAGCATTATGGCAGGAAATGCAGGGTATGTGTTTCTCCTCTAAAAGACCAAAACAGAATTCACACTGCCATATTTACTTTCGCATAATCTGGAGTGCGTTTGAAGGCCCCTTGAAGGATAATTACAATAGGGTTCTTTTTGGTAAATACTTTCGAAAGGGATGTCTGTAGAGGGAAACAGCAGCATGCAGAAGAGGCAACGGCCTCTTGTGGCGCCGTAGTTTAGGACAATGATGAGTAAATACTTCTGTTTAATATTAACGCTTGCTTTGAAGGTGCTAACAGGGAGCAGTAAGGTGCGAGCTGTGTGTCGGCGAGATGTGTGCTGGCGAGGAACGGTGCCGATGTAATGTCAGAATACAGATCAATAGCATAGGGGAACACAACAAATGAAGGAAAGATTTTTCATTTACCTGAAACACTGAATTGTGTTCCATAGAATTCATTAGAAGATGCTGAACAGGCAATACATGCACGATGCTACTACCTCGTGGAAGTCTCTTGCAATGCCCATGTATGACCGAAGGCTTAGCGAGAGCTTTCGTGGTCATCATTTCAATGCAGTGCGCAACTTCAGAAACATCAATGAAGATATACACATGTTAGACATGTTTACGACAGCAGAAGCAAAACTCTTAGCATACTGACTGAATTAGCGTCAGCTGTTCTCTGCATATTATGGCATGATCCGCGATGAGCAATGAATGGGGGCGCAGTCAAAGCCTGTCTAGATTAATGTAGAATCCACTGCCACAAAAACGTTGGTGCGATCGATTATGGGCGGTTACAGTCCCGGTGGTGTACAGTAAAATCCTCTAATATATTACAATATTTCGTTGTATTCGTCGCCATAAGTGTGTTGATTAGTGCACCTTTTTTGTTGCATTTCAACAGATCCTTCTTTCTCACTGCCATTTGCGGAGAAAGAACGAAAATACAGGAGCCGTGACCTCTCTGAGCCTACGCTAACGGTGAGGAAAATGGTTCTCGCAAAGGGTTAATTTATCCACGGGATGAATCTCAAAATTTCTATCGCAAATATTCAGCAAGGCTTATGGCTATTACACCACTCAGTTTATGATGACGTGCTTGCAATAAAAGCGACCGGTTTATTATGTGGCGAGAACGGCACATCAGATGACAGGTGCGTCTTTGGTAGTGAATTCAGTTATCATCTAGTATGCTGAAACGTGAAAAACACGACTTATTTACGAACGATAAAGAAGGTATAGCAGAGTTTATGCTCCATTACGTACTCCACAGCCATTCCAGACGTGCAGGAATCCATCTTAGACAGCAAGAATAAACGTTTCAAAGCCTCTGGTCGTGGTTCGATGATTTTTCCGTATTCTAAATTCGCAAGCGAGTACTAATGCCTCATTTTCAAACTGGACAAAATGTCTTTTTGGTATTCATTCTCTCGAGCTTTCATTTTAAGGCACTTAATTTGTCGCGAATGCATGTCGCCTATTAACCCCATGGCTCGCGGGCATCATCATCTTTGCGGCGAGCGTATTCGAAATGCACCTGCAAAAAAATTTAGTTGAAAGAACAAAGAGGAAACACTGGATCGGTCACTTCCAGCATGAAGCAGTTAAATGCGACCCACTTTCATACAAGGTTTGCAGCAGTAAGGAGTGTTTCAGCCGCAATGAAACAAAGGTAGAAGTGGTGGAAGGTATTTAAATACAAAGGCAACTTTGATAAGTAGTGCAATGGCCACTGTGATATTGGAGACAATGAGCGAGTTACTAGACTCTCTGCAAAGACACAGCCGTGATCATCGAATTGCCTAGAGATAGTGGAATAGAACACGCCGGTAAATTTTACCGGATAAATATTCTCGCGCGTCATCATCCTTTCCCACGAGCACGCGTGAAACAAATGTTCAGTGACCTCAAATGATTCTGATAACGTTATGGACATCTAACAATACAGGAACTAGTTTATGTGGCCGACATTTACCTAGAAGCACAGAGGCTTCTTAAAAAAGGTTTTCTTACAACGAGCTTCACCCATGCATTCAGTGAAAACTCGCCCGATCTCCATAATTGAGACACTTCACATACATTTTCTCGAGGACGCTTAGCGAAGGCGCCAGAAACTTCATGACTTGACCTTGCTACTCGGAGGTGTGCATTACTTCAAACCGTTTTCCTTCTGTTGTAGGTTCTTCAGAGTCGCGAAAAAATTGTCCTAGTGCTCATATCAAAAGCAGCATGGCGTATATCTAGGTGCCACTGCATGGAATCAACATTCGAAGAAGCACTGCATAATTACGCTGTGCGCTCAGTTACCTGTCACGTCCCATTAGACGAAGAGTAAGTTCGCTTTTGTTTCAAATAACAGTAGCGCATTTACTTATTCTACTATTAACTGCCCAGAGGGTTTCGCCGGAATAATAGTGCTAATGCTGGAATTGACTGTTGCACTTTTTTCTAGCTGAGGGCCCTGTGTACACATAAAAGAAAAAACAGGCCCCAACTATAACAGTCATTTCGTTTTCTAGTACCACAGAGGGTGCGCAGTTCCGAAGACATGAGGTGCTGATAAAGTATTTCAAAAGAGAATTTACATGTCTGTCTCGTTATGCTAATATTTTAGGGCATCCAATAATCGTTTACAGTCCACGAATGCAGATGCCTTCCTCGCCTCTGTGATTTCTATTAAACTGCCCATGTGCTTACTTAGAAGCTTAGTGCATAGCAAGTGACGCTTTTATTAACAGGTATGGTTTATGGTTTAAGGGCTCTAACGTCCCAAAACGGCTCACGCTGTGGGGGACGTGGTAGTGGAATGCTCTGTATAATTTATACCACCTGGGCTTCTTTACCCTGCACTGACATCTCGCAGTACACGCGTATCAAGCATTTCTTGTCCATTAAAATGTGACTGCCGCAGCCAGGATCGAGCCAGCGTCTTTCACGTCAGCAGCCCACCTTTACAAACCCTGAGCCACTGCTGCTGCTTTATTATGATATAATGAAAGTTTTGGTCTGGCCTCATGGCTTTGGTACTTAAGTTGTGAGCAGCACCACACAGCACCCAGAGCTCTACACGGAATTGCTGGAAATTTTGGTATAATACGCAGCACTTTTTTTTTGCAGAAGCACTGCGCTATCAAGCCAGAAAGAGTACGTATATTTGTTGCCATCTACCTTTCACTAGCTCGGTGCTTGAATGTTGTAGGATACAAAATAATATTCCGTCCAACCCAGAAATGAACTCGAACCGAATTCGACAACTCGTCTACTTCAACTATGTTATTGACGATTGCATGTGGTGAACATGAATATTTTTTATTTTTAATTGAATGATTAAAAACGAGAACTTTTTGTCTTAGTTACTGAGTTTCTGGCAATAATGCCGGCGCCAATATGAAGACCGTGTCAAAAGACATGAAGTTCCTTACTTTCTATTTCCATGTGTGCTGCAGAGGAGAATTTTAGCGTTCAAAAGGAACTGCTCTATATTATGAATAAACCAAATGTGACCGCGGGCTTCGCATCGCCAGCAGCGCTGTCAAACGCCGAGTTGATGAACGAAGCCGCGTTTGGTGATGTCGTGACATTCACTGTCGAAAAAAACATGGCTGGCGGTTTAGCATTAGGTGGCATGTAATGAGAAAGCAAGATGACCGTTGGTCCTCAAGGGTAACGGAATGGATTCCAAGAGAAGGCAAGCGTAGCAGGGGGCCAGAAGGTTACGTGGGCGGATGAGATTAAGAAGTTTGCAGGTATAGGGGGGAGGGGGCGGAGCTGGCAAAAAACAGGGTTAATTGGAGAGACGGGGAAGGGGCCTTTGCCCTGCAGTGGGTGCCGTCAAGCTGATGATGATGAAAATGACTGCCAATCAGTCAGTCATTCAGACTTTATTATCTTAAATGGGAATGGTGGGTTCTGTCAACCTCACGAGTTGGCCCTCAGTCGGTGCTGAAGGCCACCTCTTGGGTCCGTGCTGTGACCCGGACTTCTCCTTCACGATTATTGCTGCCCAGTGGGGTCCCCCACTTTTGTGAGCCTACAAGCTTGTGGACTTCTCTGAGCGGTGGGTCTGCAGGGCTGTCCGAAAAGATGTGTTCCACCGTGGCTCTCTGGCGACATTTTGAGCAATCGGGTTTGAATTCGTCTGGGTTGATTCTCAGCAGCTTTGAGAGTGTATTGGTTTGAAGGTGTCTCCATATAACCACTTAAGCATTGGTAAGGCTTTTGTGAAGTTGCGGTAGCGTCCGTATAGCTAACTTAAAGTGTTGGGTGATTTTTTGGTAATTTATGAGACCTTCCTCCGTGCGTCCCGGGCTCGAGTCGTTGCTCACGGCTGGGCACATAGATTCTCGAGTCATATTGTGCACTGCCTTGTTCCCAGAGTTGCCAGAGTGAACCGGTGTGCAGGTCAGTTCCACGTCCCCCCTTTTTTCAAGGTAGTTGTGGAGGAGTTTGAAATAAGTTTTTGAGATTCTGTCTCTTGAGTAGTTGTTAGTGGCAGTTTGGGTTTCGCTTATAACGTTTTCTTTTTGCAGTTAAAGCTATTGGGCTGTGGCTGCTTCCTCCCCCATGTCGGAGTGTTTGGCTCTGAATGTAGCAATCAATATAGGTTTGGTACATGAAGGTTTAACGTCCCAAAGCGACTCAGGCTATGAGAGACGCCGTGGTGAAGGGCTCCGGAAATTTCGACCTCCTGGAGTTCTTTAATATGCACAGTACACAGCTATAGATATTGGTTCTGCCTTTTCTGTTTAGACCGCTATCGCGAAGGTTTGTATATTGCCGAGATATGCCATCGCATCATCATAGGCCACATCCTGCGATTCACGTACTTCTTTGCTAGCGTTTTGGCTCTAGCTATTCTCCTGTCTACGTGGTAGAAAGGATGCATGTTCTTTGGTAGAGGTTTGATGGTTATGACATTTCTAATGTTTGAAGGTAGTTTCTGCACGTCCTCCACCAAGGTTTCGGCGGTTCTACCCACAGCCTTTAGTTTTGCTCTTTCTGCTGTCTTTCGGGTCGGTCTGAGCTCTTGTGTCCTCATGTGGGCCTCGAAGAGTTCGTCCAAGGAGTTGTGCATTCCTAGCTGTAATAATTGCCCGATGGTTGTGTTGATTGAGAGCCTCATGACTGCTTTATATGCTTGCCTAATCGGTCCATCAATCTGTTGTGTTTCTCGCTTCATTAATTGAATATATGTGGAGCGCATATGCAATTCTGCTGATTAAAAGGGCTTAAAATAGCTTTCACAGCTCCTTATCGTTCACCCTTTTCCTCTTGTTGGTTAATCTGATGGGCGTCAGAGTTTGTGTGGTCGCGTGTACTAATTTTTCTATGGTGATGTGGTTACTGCGGTTCCCTTGCACAAACATGCCTAGGATTTGTATAGTGCTTACTCTTTTGACTGGCTGTTCTTTTACCAGGACATTCAGATCAAGGATTGGGCATTCTGTTGATTTTTTGCGTCTTGGTATGTCACGCTTGACTACCTGGTTGTGGGCAGGTGAAACCCTAGATTTCTACATAGGGGTCTATGATGTTGACTGCTCTTTGCAGGATCTCGTCGATCTCGCTATCTCGCCCTTTGGTAATCCATACAGTGATGGCATCCGCATATAAGGTAAACCAGAGGTTAGGTACAGTTCTTAGTTAAGCTGGAAAGTCTATCAGCGCCAGGTTCAAAAGGAAGGGTGACAGCACAGTGCCCTGCGGGGTTCCGTGGTCCCCGATGCGGATGAGATCTGAATCCGTGGCTCCGGCCGATATCTCTGCCGTTCTTTCCATTAAAACACGTCACATGTAGTTGTATGTTTTGTGGCCCTGATTAAGCTAGGGAAAGTTGGTGAGTATACTCTCATGCGTGACATTGTCGAAGGCTTTGTCCACATCCAAGCCTAGGGTTGCCTTGACACAGGTGCCACTCTGCTACACGGGAGGATTTTTTCGCTATTGTAGAGCATGATGTCTTCTGCTGGCAGATGCGCTCAGAAGGCTAACGTTTCGTTTAGGAGGAGGTCGTTGTCTTTTGCGTACGCCTGCAGCCTGCATAGGACCATGTGCTCCATGAGCATAATTAAGCACGACATGAGGTAGATCGCTCTCAGTTTTCAAATGTTCGTTATTTTTCCTGGTTTCGGGATGAATATGATTCTGACATGTATCCATTCTTGCGGAATATCCACTTTCTCCCAGTAGCGTTGATTAGATCAATAAAAACGGTCACCGACGTAAGTCGACATTTCGGCGGGTTTTTTTTGTCGCACCATCAAGGCCAGCGGCTGACATTATTTTTTGTTGTATTAAGGCTTTCCGTTGCTCTGCTATACTGAATTCTTTGTATAGTTCCGAGTTTTATTCAACTTGATAGCATGGATAGGGGTTGGGCGTCGGATGAGTATTAGGTGTATGTCATTTAGGCTGTTTATGAGATCATCCGCTATACCCTCGTGTTGATGCACGATCTGAATGATTTTGTTTCGCCAGGCTCACATAGACTGTGTGCGGTCAAGGAGATATCACAGTAAAAGCCAAGTATTCCGGCTTTCGAGGTGAACGTAGAGCCGATCACATACATTTGCCCATTGCTGCCCTTCCAGAATCACGGCGTTTCCTGAACGTTAGTTTTTTAGCTCCGCTATGCATTTTTGAGTTTCCGGCTATGTTTCTGCGAATGCCAGTGATCTTGTAGCCTAGATGGGCCTGCCACAAGTGTTTAACTTGGGGTAAGTCGTGTGTTGCTCATTCACTGCTTCCGTGACTT
Organism: Amblyomma americanum; assembly: GCA_030143305.2. Taxonomy (NCBI): domain Eukaryota; kingdom Metazoa; phylum Arthropoda; class Arachnida; order Ixodida; family Ixodidae; genus Amblyomma; species Amblyomma americanum. Next base: position 400,209 of record JARKHS020004563.1, on the reverse strand, counting down.
CGGTGCGGCTTTTTACTTCCTATTTAAGCTCGCGGGTCCATTCACATAGGTAGTCGATGTCGATCGGGGCCTTTATACCTGTGGCTTTACGGAAAATACCCCAGTTGGTGATTCTAGCTTTTGGTGGCGGTGGTTTCAATTTTGCTGTTTCCACGGTCGCTTCGAGTAGATAGCGGTCGCTACCCATTGTGACCCCAGTGTTTAACTACGTGGCCCTAAGTACGTTCATGGTGAATGACAGATATGTGGCTGTGTTTGCATTGCACTATTTCCTATTATTCTATGGGTGCGTATGCTGTTGAGTGCAGTTAACCCTAGATACTGTATGGTTTTCCAAAAGGACTGTGCTTTTATGTTGCGCACTTCTGTACCCAATGCACGATATGACGCGTTGCAGTGCCCGACTATGAATATTGGCGCTTTGTCGCTTAGGCCTGATGTAGCACTGGAGAAATCATTGGGTGGAGTATTTATATTAAGAATGACATGTTTCCATACTGCTTCTTTCTTGGCGTAATTTCTATCATAGTGTACGTTACCGATGTGTGAGGAAATTCTAGTAGTATGGCCGAGACGCTTCTCTAGACTAGAGTTACCGCATTCAGTTGACTAGCTCCCTGTGGATCCGAATTTTCCGCTACAAAAGGGGTCTAGCCTGCGAGGCGGACGGGTAAGGCAACTTTTGAAGTGTTACTGCATTTGGCATGTTGACGGTGTGTTGGACCCGGAACAGCAGCCACGTGCCTAAAAGCAGGACTGAGGTGTCCGCACACCCAGGAAGCCAGCTGTGCCCTTTTCCTTTCCTTAAAATCAAAAGAGCCCAGCTCTTTCTCTGGCTCTGAGAAAAGGAAAACCGCATAACTGCTTCAAATTAGTGAAACAGTGCGAATCAAGTTGTCCTAAGGCGAATCGGAGATAGGACAGGAGAAAGACCTAAACGCAAACCGTCCTAAAAGAGTCTCATTTGGCTCCATAGCCCTGAAAGGAAAAATGCTACGCATCCGATTTACGTGGCAGAAAGAAGGCTGGACTGCGACGAACGGAATGTTCATTTCACTGGGTACCATTTTCATCTTGAGGCAGAACGTGATGTGCCTGGCGCGGCCGCTTTAAAATGTGCGAGGAAAGGATTGGAACCGGGTTAAATCGACGTTCTTTTCGGCACACTCTGGCTTTCTATCGGCCACGTAATGAAGAAGTATAGGATTTTACGTTCAGAACTGTGGAGGCAAGTGCGAGTCTTCTATGACGGTCTGGGTTCAGTGCTCTTTCCTGTCTCATCTTCGTTTCACCTTCGGGCACCTTTTTTGCGGTAAGCCGTCATAAGGCGCAGGAGCTCTAAAAAGGCAGCCGTCACGTATCATAGCTAAACATTTGATACAAATATCGAGATACCGGGACTTTCGATACCGAGATCTGTTTTCTTCCACGGCGTAGATAAATTGTCTAGCTCGAATTTTGATGCAGAGCACAAAATGAAGTCACACTGGCTGGGAAACAAAATGTAGTGTGCACATTCAAGGGGATGTTGCCTGCCTTTCGGCGCCTTCTATCTCAAAAAATTCCCCCAAGCGCTGTTGCCGTGCAACTCCGCTAAGGAAAACCACTAACTACATCCGCCGTGGTTGTGGAGCAGTAGGAAATTGGTTTCGAGGAAAGGAAATGCCGCAGTTAATGTCCCACGTATCGACCGCAGTGGCAGCCTACTGGTTTAAGCATCCGCCTCGCATGCTGTAGGTACAGGATTCTATCCCCAGTGCCACAGGGTACCCACCAGTGGTGGAATGGGTACAAGCTTTTTTGTGGCCTGGTGTTCGTTGCTTAAGGTGAAATGCTTCGGAAATTAGTCTGTGACCCAACTTGAATAGAAGAAAAAAAACGGTGCGCCATGGCATTATTTGGCTGCCGGTGCCGTTGCGCTATAAAACCCGTCAACATCGCAGTCTCACATATACCGATGGACACCCGAACCGTGCCATAAGGAAGGAATAAAAGAGGGAGTGAAAGTAAAAGGGAAAAAACAGGTGCTGTAATGGAGGGCTCCGGAGTATTTTCGACCACCAGAGGATATTCAACGTGACTTGACATCGCACAGCGCACGGGCGCCTTTTTTGCGTTTCGCCTTAGTGGAACCTTTAGTTGGGTGAGCCTTTTCACCCACCTAGAGCTCATTAAGTTGCACTAGTAGAGCGTTTTAATGTTTAACATCATCAACATCATACCAGTCAAACCCAAAATACCTCTAAAATGAGACAAAATTCTCTCCATGCGGTCTGCAAGTAGTGGAGTACCTCGCTGGCTATGCCCCCCCCCCCCCCATCGGCGTGTATGTCTTTATCTGATACAACTTAACTCCATGCCACCCTCTGCTCCGTTTTGTTTTAATAGAATCGCACTGTTAAGACTGACTGACCATAGGTCCATTTGCTTTCCATATTTCGTATACTCTCCGTCAATTTTTTTTACTATAGATTTACGTAAGCTTGAATATCTCTGCCATGTTGCACTACCCTCCTGGCGATGCATTTTCATCTTTGCACGTCATTTTAACGTAGAGAAAGACGTTTATTTATTTACCTGCTGGCTCCATTCACCTGCTTTGAAACAGCTCCTCCTAGCCTTTTTACAGCCCTTTCTATCTTCCAGCGTGCACCAATTGACCGTTTGATGCTCAATCAAATTCAAATACTCTTACTCAGGCATTGCTTTTCAGCAAATATTATTACTTGTAGAGCGTGGTGAAAAGTGTAGAGCCGAGGGTATTTTGCCTCAAGTTGCATAAGGCGGCTTTTGTATGATCCTTGATAATTGTAGCCTTGCATCGAGACAGGACTACAGTTAAGTTTAACGTCTACAGATTTTGAATAGAGAAGCGGCGTAGCCAGTCACGTGACCTGGGTCAGGAGAAAATCTTCTGGGCTCTGAGCTTTTGACTAAAAGTACACATATATACATCTGAAGAGTGCAAAACTATCTACACACTTCATGCGGTAAGGCTGCATGGAACGCCAGACGTGCGCCATTGGTTGTTTCCGTTTGCAAGAAAGTTGTTTGCATTTAAAGGAATAGTGTCATTCTGTTTTTCTGTCAACAATCTTTTGCTTGAAAATGTACAGTGCGCAATGATATCGCAGCGAAATAGGTTGTTCATTTTTTTCGATTCTTCGTTTCTAGAACACAAAAAATAAATTTTACCGTGGAGCATAAGAATGCAGCCACCAAAGTGTACCTCAAAGGCGGTAAGGAACATTTTATTATTTCGTTCACTTGAAGGGAAAATAATTAATACCACTGTACGGTTTGGAAACTCAAGCTATAACACGACCTCTCCTATTCATATTGAAATATAATGATGCAAAAATGTCAAAACCTATCGTAATTGAGTGCGGTGTTGTTCACTTAGTCACTAAGATTATTAGCATTGATAAATAAAAATCAAAATCACTGCCGAAATAAACAATTTCAAGACACTATAGTTGTTGAACCAGGCAGAAACCTTGTAGCCTAGCCTCATTCAAGAAGAAATGAATACGCAATTATCTTATCTGAACCCTCCACAAGGCTGAGATAGCTTCTTTCCAGGGCCGAGCTGATTCATGTAAATAAATAAAATTAGCAGACATTTACTAAAATAGTTGCGGATGTTGTTCGCTGAATATAACATGTTACAAATTAAGGCTTCCTCTTCAAACACTTAAATTTTATTGTTAAGCCATATAAGTGATATACACTGAAACATGTCTTTTGCGAGCTGCACTTTAGTCAATCTTTAAGGTCCAGGAACTAAGCTTTGAATAAGTACCGGTCCACAGAAAAGTGCGCAAAAAGGCATTCCACCCACAAACTTCCACATAGTATTTCACACAAAATTTCGCGGCATACGGACAACTTATTTTTATAGAGTAATATTAGTGCGCCGATATTTATTGCCAAGAATGATTGCCGTACGGTTTAAGCAATGGTTTGTAAAACCAAAACACCGTAGCGTGTGTCAGACCTACTTGAAATCGAGAGTTTTTTTTTAGAATTCTCAAACAGCTTTTTCAGCATACACTCTAGAACACCGTTCTGAATGCAACAATCTGCGCGTATCAGTACGCGCTCTCGAATTCTTATGTTGTTTTGATTTGTCGTGCTTTCAACCATGCGAAGGACAAGACAAATACGATGTCACAGCATTCTTTGCCTCTTTGTTTTATGTGAGAGCCTTAAAGGGCAACTGCAGTGACCTTAGAAATCAGTGAGCTTAAGGTGCTGAATATGCAGAGATTGCAGGTAAAGTATGCGAAATCTTTTTGGGATAGCATTCAAAATCGTGACGTAATCACCGACTGAAAGAAACCGCGGCGGGATCCTGCCCTCTCCTTGGTGCACAGCGCCGGCTGGGGAAGCGCACACTGACATGAACTACGATGCCTGTACCGTTCCAGCTAGGAAACAATCTTTTTGACGCAGAAGAAACAACGCCATCGAGGGCAGCGTGTGCAGAGTTTTCTTCGGCGCACTTAGCCTACGCACGACTTGCTGACAGTGAGGGCAGGGGAAATTTTGGATTCTTGCCAAAACAGACGTCATCACCGAGGTTGCCTGCACATCTATGATGCTGCAAGAAGTAGCCTGATTTTTCATCGTCGATTAGGTGACCGTTTTAAGCTTTAGCGAAAAAAAACTAGGCATGATTTGTGTATAGCCTATGTAGATTTGAATCATGGAATTAAAAAATGTCATACAGCTGCATTCTCAGACCTCCGTAAAGAAGGAAAGGTGGCGTTAACATTGTGACGAGAAATCCTGATTGGTCTACAGGGTCCTTATGTCATTCCACCACGATTACATTGCGTCTCAGAGAAAACAAAAGCAATGACGCTGAAAAGAAGAGGGGTCACACCAGGATTCGAACCACGGACCCTTGAATAGTGAGCCGGGCGTGCTACTGCTCGGCAATCGCAGACTGCTCGTTCGATGTCGCTAAAGGGAGGGCAAGTGTGTCTTGTAATAAAAAAGACATTAAAATGCTACAAAAGGAAATGAAAAACATGGGAGATGTTTAATCCCCTAATTAAGAGCGAAACGCAATAGTATTCCCTCGTTGTCGAACACCCGCCGATGCATACGGCACACCAGCATTCAGGAAAGGCGCGGACTGTGAAGGATGGCCCACACTAGTATGCGGTGCCGGGTCCATAACAAACGTGTGTCAGGAGCAAGCAAGCACCCGCTCTTTAACCATATACATGACAGCATCATTTCGTACTAATCCCAGAGGCCCCTGTGTGGAAGCGAAATTTTCGACTCCGCTTCTTCAAGCACAAACTGTGACGCCATACTCATGGAGGGACTGAGACTCTCTTGGTGGCCTCCGTGAGAAGGGGAAAGCTTGCGGAAGGTTTATCGCAGCGAATAATGCGACGGAGGAGTGGGAGCCCAAGGTCAGCGCCGGCAGCCTTAGACTGGCGACGCCGGCGACAACGGCTTTTCCGCCTCATGAGCTCCTTAACGTTTTCGCGGTAACAAAGAACAGTGTCCGCATCTGCGATGTCATATACAAAGTGGACCCCCGGCCGCTGATGAGACGCATTAACGCTATCACGTCATATCCTTAGGGCGTAGCTTAAGTGTCCCCTGGGGCCCTCGAATTTTTTCACAATTTTTTTTACCCGTGTTTCACGCATGTTTTCAGCATGAAAGTAAACATGGCCAAGTTCCTCCATTTGCTTCACGAGTGTGTAAGGTGAACACATTCATCCATGATTTCAGTGGTTGTCACCTTATAAAATAGTAGGTGGCTGATGTAGCTTTTATATTAATAATTGAATTCCTGGTATGAAACCTTTACGCATGGCATAGCAATGTCCTGCAGCTTGTTTTGGTGGGATAGCTTGGGAAGAATACACCTAAGGCCTAGGCAGACATGGTGAACTACAACTTTCTTGACGGGTGTGTGTCGCTTTAGGATGTATCTGCACAATTTGTTAGCGAGTTCCGCCCACAACTTCTTCAATATGCCGAATAAGCTGTTTAGCATTGGTGATAATCTCACCGGAATGCCACAAAGCTCACCACCTTTTGTTTATTTCTAAGTTTAAGCGGAATTGCTATAGATTAGGATGCACCGCCTGTATTTACAGCTTAGCAACTAGTGCGAGAAAAAACTTCGTATTAGAAGCGCTTGAGTGATGTAGCCGTGTCCATTGTCCACCCTTGTCGCTCTGGAAATGTGGAGACTTAGATGCACCTGAATAAATTAAAATATTTTGACGACGAAGTAACCTTTTGGCGCGATCATTACGTGAAACATATAATGTCAGCGTGAAAACTTGCACGCTGTTTCAACCTACGATTCAATGGGTATATTCCCAAATCGCATTCGTGCACGTATCTTTTGACGTGCACGTAACGTAATAATACTTAGGTGCACGTGCACGTAAGTATTATTTGCGATCGCACAGCGGGAAGCGATGGCGTAGAGGTAGAACATCCGCCTCGCGGGCAAGAGGACCGAGGCTCGAATCCTGGTGCCGCGCAATTCTCCACCCGGTTTCAAAAAAAAACAATCCGCGTGTCGATGGCATTGCATAACCAGGCTTGGAGTGCGGCCTGATCTCAGTGACCAGAACCGACAACGCACTCACCCGCCAGAGCAGGATTTGGCCACCCTGCTGTAGTACTTCGCCACAACCTTCTATGATCAAACCAATTAACCCTTGGCCCTCAGTCCCCAGCGGCTGCGGAGCAACTGACCACGGAGGCGGTCAGACCTGTGACGCAGCGGAGGGTGCTAAGAATCTCTGGCTCCGGACAGGCCGATATTGGAATCTGAACCTGGCATCGTTTAACGCTAGAACTTTATCTAGTGAGGCTAGCCTAGCAGTGCTGCTCGAGGAAATAGTGGGAATTAAATGGGATGTGATAGGGCATAGCGAATTTAGGAGGACAGGTGAGGCGTACACAGTACTAAAGGACGGACACATATTGTGCTATCGCAAATTAGAGGATAGACGAGAACTACGTGTGGGATTCCTCATTAATAAGGATATAGCTGGCAACGTAAAGGAGCTCTATAGTATTAACGAGAGGGTAGCAGCTATAGTAATTATGCTGAATAGGATGTTCAAGCTGAAAGTGGTGCAGGCCTACGCACCCACATCCAGCCATGATGACCAGACCGTTGAAAGTTTCTAAGAGGACGTAGAATCGGCAATGAATAAAGTAAAATCGCAGTACACTGTACTGATGGGTGACTTCAATGCGAAGGTGGGCAAGAAGCACGCTGACGAACACGCGGTAGGTGACTATGGGATAGGCTCTAGAAATAGCAGGGGAGAGTTATTAGAAGAATTCGCGGATAGAAATAATTTACGGATCATGAATACCTTCTTCCACAAAAGAGAAAACAGGAAGTGGACATGGAAAAGCCCCAATGGTGAAACTAAAAATGAAATCGACTTCATGCTATGCGCTAAACCTGGCATCATTCCGGATGTGGCCGTACTCGGAACGGTGCGTTGTAGCGACCACAGAATGGTAAGGTCTAGAATTAGGTTAGACTTGAAGAGGAAACGGAAGAAGCTAGTGAAGAAGAAGACCATTAACGAGTTAGCCGTAAGAGGGAAAGCACAGGAGTTTAGGATAGCACTGCAAAACAGATATTCGGCTTTAACTGAGGAAGACGACCTTTCGGACGATAATGTGACATCAATAATTACGGAGTGCGCAGTAAAAGTAGGTGGTAGGACAGTTCGAAAGGATACCAGGAAGCTATGTAAGGTGACGAAAGATCTGATTAAGAAGCGCCAAAGCATGAAGGCGTCTAACCCTACCCATAGAATAGAACGAAGAGAGCTATCAAAGTTAATAAATAAGCGCAAGGTAGCCGACATAAGGAAGTTTAATATGGAGAGAATCGAGCATGCTCTAAAGAACGGAGGTAGCCTAAAAGCAGTGAAGAGGAAACTAGGCATAGGTAAAAACCACATGTATGCATTTAGAGAAAAGCAGGGCAATGTCATTAGCAATATGGATAAGATAGTTAACGTAGCCGAAGAGTTCTACACACAGCTGTACAGTAGCCAATGTAAGCAGATCGCCAATGAGAAAGACAGCAGTGCACAGCAATGCGTCATCCCGCCAGTAACGAAAGATGAAGTAAAGAAAGCCTTAGAAGCAATGAAAAGGGGAAAAGCAGCTGAGGAGGATCAGGTAGCAGCAGATCTGTTGAAGGATAGAGGGGCAATCGTGATAGAAAAACTAGCCACCCTGTATACACAATGCCTTATGACCTCGACTGTACCAGAAGCTTGGAAGAATGCAAACATTATCTTAATTCATAAGAAGGGAGACGCCAAGGACATGAAAAATTACAGGCCGATCAGCTCACTATCTGTTGCCTACAAAGTATTTACTAAGGTAGTCGCTAATAAAGTCAGGGCAACGTTAGACTTTAATCAACCAAATGATCAGGCAGGCTTTCGTAAAGGATATTCCACAATAGACCATATTCACACTACCAATCAGGTGATACAGAAATGCGCAGAATATAACCAACCTCTATATATATATAGCTTTCATTTATTACGAGAAAGAAGACTCAGTGGAAACCTCAGCAGTCATACAGGCATTGCGTAATCAGGGGGTAGAAGAGCCTTATGTCAAAATACTGGAAGATATATATAGCAACTGCACAGATACTATAGTCCTCCATAATGTCAGCAATAAAATTCCAATAAATAAGGGCGTCAGGCAAGAAGACACGATCTCGCCAATGTTGTTCACCGCATGTTTACAGCAGGTATTTCGAGACCTGAATTGGGAACAGTTGGGAATAAGAATAAATGGAGAATACCTAAATAAACTGCGATTTGCTGTGACATTTCCTTCCTGAGTCACTCAGGAGATGAACTGCAAATCATGATCAATGAGTTAGACAGGCAGAGCAGATCGATGGGTCTAAGAATTAACATGCAGAAAAGCAAGGTAATGTTAAACAGCCTAGCAAGAGAACAACTGTTCACAATTGGCAGCGAGAGCCTAGAAGTTGTGACGGAATACGTCTACTTAGGGCAGTGACAGCTGATCCGGATATTGAGAGGGCGATAACTAGAAGGATAAGAATGGGGTGGAACGCATATGGCAAATTCTCGCAGATCATAGCGGCAGTTTACCAGTTTCCCTCAAGAGGAAAGTGTAAAACAGCTTAATCTTACCGGTACTCACCTACTGGGCAGAAACGTGTTGGCTAAGGAAAAGAGTTCAGCTTAAGTTAAGGACAATGCAGCGAGCCATTGAAAGAAAAATGATAGGTGTAACGTTAAGAGACCGGAAGCGGGCAGAGTGGGTGAGGGAACAAACCCGGGTTAGTCGAAATCAAGAGAAAGAAATGGGCTTGGGCAGGGCATGAATTGCGAAGGCAATATAACCGCTGGTCCTTAAGGGTAACGGAGTGGATTCCAAGAGAAAGTAAGCGTAGCAGGGGGCGGCAGAATGTTAGGTGGGCGGATGAGATTAAGAAGTTTGCAGGCAAAGGGTGGATGCAGCTGGCAAAGGATAGGGTTAATTGGAGAGACATGGGAGAGGCCTTTGCCCTGCAGTGGGTGTAGTAAGGCTGATGATGATGATGATGATGATGATGATGCGATCCCACTGGTGAGATTATGTGAGGGTAGGTATTAAATCATGCAAATGGATATTTGTTACAGAATCAAGCGACCTGCCTTTTGCCTTGCAAGGTAGCTACTTGGTTTTGGCAGCTACAACCACATGCATTGTGGTGCAGATAAGCGACCTAGTGAGAGGTAAGCCTAATATCGTTGACCTATCTGAAGTGTTTGTAGGGATCAAAAGCTTGCTTGCACTTTAGTGTTCTTGCAAGGAGGTTTTAATTATAACACGGCGAGCAAAGCATATTTAAACTGTGGACGACATTATCGAGAAAGCGTTCACTTTAACAAGTGCGGAAACTCCCAAGAACAACAAAAAATATTCCGCTTCTTTCGTTAATCCATCAAATTATTAGTGCAGAAGGAATGCCAGCCTAAAACATCAATAGTTCGAAATAGTATTACGGGTGTTAGTTTAGCAGCCGGCGCGACAAGCCGCAGACAGAAGGCACACAAAAAACCAAGTCACCCAAGCACTAGCTGCAGCGTACTCGTCACGTTGATGCTGTGGCGAACGGGAGTGGCGAACTTGAGCAGAAGGCGAGCGGCTGGACCTACGCGTGGTCGGAGAGTCGCAGGTGTGTGAGAGCTCGCCACGGGAAGATATCTAGCGCGGTCCGTAGTCGGCACAACGAACGTGACTATAGCTAATTCCACAGTCGGCACACCGACCAAGTTCCGCAGTGGGCACGACTATCGTAATTAGAGCTAGGTCCGTAGTCGGCACGACGATCGTAATTACAGCTATGTTGAGGTGGCTAGAACCAATGGCTGCGTCAGTGGCCTGAAATGTGGCCTACACGCAAGCAGGTGAAGCAGGTTGGCAGTTCGTCCAAGGTGCGCAAATCCGCAGGACTCCGGTAGCGATAACGCGGCGGGATTGCCGGAGTCGGTGAAACAGCAGCAACCAGTGGATCGGTGGTTGGTGAACAGGGTGACGCAGAGGGCAGACCAGAATTGAGGTACACGTTCGCGAACGACGGCCTGGATCAAGGCAATCGTAGCGTCTGTGGGCTGATGGGCGAAGCAGATGGGAGTCATGACCTCCAGTTCTCTGTGTACAATTCAGGTTAAAGTGGCAGGATAGGCCGGCTGTTGCAGGACAGCCATTGCAGCTCTTCGCAGGAGGATGTTGCCGTCGTGTTCGGAATGCGGTCGAAATGAGGAGCAATAAGGTGGTATTTGGCTTGCTCAAACTTCCGGCATACCTAGAGGACGGAGCAGACCGTTGCACAGTCTTTGCCCAGCAACAGATAAAAAGCGTCATCAGCGATCCCATTAAGGATGTGGCCCACCTTGTCAGTGTCTAACATGGCGCTGTCTACATTACGGCAAAGAGCGAGAACGTTCTGGATGTAGGAGAGGTATTTATTTACTTATTTACAGATACTGCAGGCCCTTCTCGGGCCCATGCAGGAGTGGTTACAAGGAGGGAATATAAAACAAAGGGAATACGTACTCGGTGGACCACTGAGCTCGAAAAGCAAGATCTTTTATAGCGCCAAGCTTGCCTCACAATACGTAGCGGAGCTTCTACTTACAGATGGCGCTCGCGCTACGGCGCGCGTCTAGAACCACAGGCGCGCCGTGCCGGCCAAGATCATGTTAGCAAGCATGAGTGTCGCGTTCCAGCGGTTTTGCTTACTCACACGCTCATACATGGCGAAAGAATATCTAACAACGGCATCATAGGTGCCACAAAAGGTGCCCGGGTCGCGAGGCTGCTCCTCGACGACGGTCGGCCCTGGGGATGACGCTGCGACCGGAGGTGTGTCGGACGGCATAGTGATGGATACAATTTCACGAAAGTTGAGGAGGTCAAGGGCGTGGTCTTGAAGTACCCAGCACAACGTCCACCCAATATCGCGGGTTAGTTCAGCAGCAGGTGCGACAGGCCGTAGACACAATGAACACCAAGAAGCTAGTCCTTGTTGCTGTTGCCTTAATGGGAGAGAGAGAAAAACGCTCAAAAGATATGTTTGGGTGAGCCCTCATTGCAGGAGCCCATTGACTTTTGCCGCCGCTCGTGACCGGTTTATCTCCGAAAGCTAGTCCTCCAAATGTGATCTGGACAGCGCCGTCCCGCAGTCCTCTGTTGTTGAGTTATTGAATCTTGGTATACCTGGGTTTTTCTGGTATGCCTATGCCATATGGTGTTAGTCAGCCACTTCACCGCAGAAGACGCCGTTGGGATCATACGAATTTCGAAACACATACCTGAATTTGACATGATTTATATAAGTATTCGATTGCAGTCTCCTTAAAATGTTCTCTTGCTCCCTCTTTAAATTTTTGTTTCGTTCGGCGTATATTTTTCTCGATAATCTGTAATGATAGAGTAAATCCCTGTAGCCTAATAGTCGTTCAGAATAATTATGTTCCTGCCAATGTTTGAGGACCCGGGGTAATTGCGCGCGGGCAGTGGCCTGAGCGCCTTCGTTTCCAACATCCCCAGTGTGTCCTGGAGTATATATGACTGTAGGTTTAAAGTATATATCTTCTTGAGTTCTGAGTATATTGTTTGTGTGTTTACCTATACTTCATCTTGTATAGTTAGGACATGCAGTCTGGGAGTCCGTAGTAACACATGATGCCTTCCCGGAAACCATTCCCAAAGCTATCGCCGCTTCCTCAGCCTGGTCAATTCTTTCGCATCGAATTGATTGCCCATTAACTAATTTCGCTTGCGCATCAGTGCATGCTCTCATTGATATCCCGTAGACCCATCCTGCCGCGTCCACGTAAATTTCCTGTTCCATCGCGCCCTATGTTCTCCTGATGGCGTTGGCCCTAGCCTTCCTTTTTTTTTCTTACCATATTCGGGTTGCATATTTCTCGTAATGAGCTGTACCTCGATTTTGCTTCTAAGCTGATCTCCCAAGTCTTCTCTTTCGTCCGTTGACCACCTGCATGGGAGCCCTAGATTATCGACCACGTCCCTTCCTTACCTGCTTCTTGACCGCAGTACTCTCTGCGATATCATATGGGCTTCAGTAATTTCATCTACAATATTGTGAATGCCTATGTGTACTAATATATCTGTTCCTGCGTTGACCGGGATAACAAGTGTTCTTTTATATATTTTGCGTATTATGACGTCCGGCTTGTTCTCACTCTTCTTCCATTTCAAATAATATGCAGTGTAAGCTTAAAGCAGCAGCAGCGGCCTTACGCCGCAGGAGCAGCACCAGCCGCCGAAGTGCAGCCGAATTCACCTCTCTCCTCGTGGCGGCGTCACGCGCCGTTCGGCTGCACGTCATCATGCGTTCTAGCACTTCAGCCAGTAAATCAACCATTTCCTTTATCGTGTCGGCCTCGTATAGATTGTTGCGAGAAACTCGTGACCCCGGACGTCCGCTGGAACACCCGCCCCTACCATGGCCAACGTCGACAACGCCTCCGCCATGCCGGTGACGGACCCTCCAGCGCCGTCTCTGCGCTGTCCCTTCGCCTTCCCCAGTTCTCGACGGCCGATCTTGAATGCTGGCTCACTCAGGTCAACAGCCAGTTCACTATTGGCCGCATCATTAGCCAGTGCAGAAGTTTCATCACTTCTCTGCGTCGCTACCACCAGCGATTGCCGTCGAATTCCGCGACCTTCTCATAACTCCGCCCGCCTCGGCCCCGTTTTACACGTTGGCTTCTGAGCTCATCAAGCGAACAGCCGTCTCGGAACATCGCCGCCTGCAGCAGCTCATCTCCTCCGAAGAACGGGGGAACCGAAAACCAGGGCGACCAGGCTGCCACCTTCGACCAAGCCTTCCCGCGTGAGTTTTTCCTTCAGCTCTTGCCGTCGTCGGTCCGCCTGGTGCCTGTGCCAGCCTAGGGATTGTCTTTGGAGAAGCTCGTTAATCTGGCGGATTCCGTCATGGACGTTTCCTACTCCACAAGTTCTCTCGGCGCAGTGTCGCAGCCTCCCATCCCTCCCGCCATCATCTCTTTCCTCCCGCGTGGACCTTCATAGCCTCCGTGACGACTTCCACGCCCAGATCACACGTCTCTCCAACCAAATCGCCGCACTGTCGACCTACTACTCTCTCTCGCCTTCCCATCGCCAGACTTCACCTTGCTGACGTAGTGCTACCCCACCTCTTCAAACCAGTGAGTGCTGGTATCACCGCACCTTCGGTGAAGCTGCGCGTCGGTGTGCCCCTCCCTGCCGCTTCCAGGGAAACTTCCCACGACACCACTTGCAGTGACAAGTAGTGTCACCCCGGAGAACAGCCACTTATTCTTCATTCGCGACCACATCTCGGACCTCCATTGCCTCGCCGACACCGGAGCAGAAGTAAGCGTCCTCCCCTGCATCATTAGATCATCACCTTCTCGCCGCACTGGCCCATCGCTACAAGCCGCAAACCTCACCCTCATAGCTACGTGCGGCGAATATGCTCTCACACTCAATTTGGGCCTCCGACGTGTGTTCTGATGGGTTTTCCTTGCCGCGGACGTACGTTACTCATTTCTCGGAGCTGATTTCCTGCGCCTCTACAATCTGCTGGTCAACATGCACAGCAAGTGTCTCGTGGACGCCGTGACGAACCTCTCTGTCCAGGGCCTCTGTCTTCAAGAACCGCTTGCCGGTATACCCAGCCCACCAATCGGCCTACGAGATCCTGCTGGATGAATACCTTTCTCTACTCCGTCCTTCCAACTTCTTACTGCCCGTCAAACACCAGGCCACGCATCACACTGTGACCACTGACCCGCGCACACACGCTCGCGCCCGTCGATGTGCTCCAGACCGTTTACAAATCGCGCGCAACGAGTTCGAACACATGCTGGAGCTCGGCATTATCCGACCTTCATCTAGCCCATGCGCGCCCTCTTTACACATGGTGCCGAAGAAATCCCCAGGGGACTGGGGGCCCTGCAGAAATAACCACGCCCTCAACAGCGCTACCGTTCCGGATCGTTATCCCCTACCTGACATCGCGGATTTTGCCAACGCGCCGCATGGCGCCCCAATTTTCTCTAAAATCGATGTCGTCAAGGCCTGCCAGCAAATCCATGTGCAACCATCTCATCTACCCAAATCGACAATCATTACACCATTCCGCCTCTTGGAATACCTCCGCATGTCATTTGGCCTCTGTACCTCTGGACAGACACTTCAACGCTTCGGGGACACAGTTACACGGGGTCTGCCATTCTGCATGGCCTACATCGATGACCTCCTCGTATTCAGCCGCGATACGGAGCGGCATTTGCAACACTTCGGGGACCCAGTTACACGGGGTCTGCCATTATGCATGGCCTGCATCGACGACCTCCTCGTGTTCAGCCGCGATACAGAGCAGCATTTGTAGCACCTCTGGCAGCTTTTCAACGTCTCTCTGATTACGGCTTCATCAACAGAGCAAAATGTGAATTTGGCAAGTCGGAGCTCGACTTCCTTGGTCACCGTGTCAACCGCTCCGGCATCCGGCCTCTCACATCAAAAGTCCACGCCATTCAAGACTTTCCGCAGTCTGCCTCAATCCGCAAGCTCCGTGATGTTCTCGGCTTTATCAGTTTTTATCGCCGTTCCATTCTCACTGGGCTGTACTTCTCAAACCATTTACGGACATGCTTAAAGGCAAGAAAACAAACTCCGCACAACAGGGTCTTCAGCTGCTCTGGATTCTTTCCAGGCCGCCAAAGCGAAACTATCCGACCTCGCTCTCCTTGCCCATCTGCTCCCTGATGCACCCCTACGCTTCATGACCGACGCCTCCGACCCCGGCGTTATAGCCGTGCTACACCAGCTCGTGGATGGTTTTTGGAGCCCTCTATCTTTTCTCGCCCGCAAGCTTTCCGCTGCCGAAAGCCGCTACAGTACTTTCGGCCGTGAACCTGTTGCCATGTACCTGTCCGTGCGGCATTTCAAGCACCTCCTATAAGATCGGCAGTTCCACATCATCGCCGACCACATGCCACTTAATTTTGCCATCAAATCGGGGAGCGGTAAATTCTCACCCCCTGAAAATCATCATCTTTCGTACGTGGCAGGATTCACGACCGACATCAGACATGTGCAAGGTCTTCAATATGCCTATTCTTTCGTTCAAATTTAAGCAGCGCTAACTTTTAGGACGAATACACAGAAGACATGACAGGACGGGCGCTGTGCCCGTCCTGTCACAGCGCCCGTCCTGTCATGTCTTCTGTGTATTCGTCCTAAAAGTTAGCGCTGCTTAAATTTTAACGAAAGAATATGCATAACCAACTAGCCCCGCAACGTGTTTTACTCTTGAATATGCCCTGGCGGATGCTCTGTCACGTCTTCCTCCTTCCGTCGCCTGCGCTGCTTCATCACCGAACCTCGACTTTACCGCCCTCGCAAAAGCGCAGCAACATGACTCGGAAATTAAGGACCTTCGCAAGTACCCTGCTCGCAGGTTCTGTGTGAAATTCTCCTCCCTTCATGCCTCGTCCCCATCATCTGCGACGCATTGGCTGGCACTCCCCACCCTTTGGTGCCCTCTGCTTTTAGTCGTCTTGTCTTCGACGACCTGCACGTCCTGTCCCATCTCGGAATTCGCACCACGCAGCATCTTCTCACAAAACACTACGTCTGGCCCGGCATCAACAAGGACGTGCGTGCCTGGTCCTGTGCCTGCCTGGCTTGCCAGCAGTCTGAAACAGCGACACACGATCTCGCCCTTCGGCTCGTTCCCTCCACCGTCAGCCCATTTTGACAACGACCATTTCGATATCTTGAATTCCTGGCCACCTTCCGCTGGACAGTCATTTCGTCTTGCATCGATCGGTTTACTCTCTGGCCCGAAGCCTTTCCACTGCCTGACGCCACCATTGACACCATCGCCAGAACCTTCGTCGCCGGCTGTGTCTCCCGGTACGGGGTTCCCTCGACCATCACCACTTACCGCGGCGCCCAGCTTGAATCTTCACTTTTTAATAACCTTATGACTTAACTTGGAACTTTCCGAATTAGAACTATTGCTTACCATCCCATCGCCAACGGCATGATCGCACGCTTCCACCGTTCGCTAAAAAAGGCCGCCACCGTCTGGAAGACGTTGAAGTAATGAGCATTAGCTGATTGGCTGAATAGATGAAGAAATGAACGCGCCACTCGTCTCGACAAACAGAATGTGGCTGAATAGATGAAGAAATGAACGCGCCACTCGTCTCGACAAACAGAATGTAATACCCTTTGAAACGGGGTGGATTGCCATTCTGCTCGGCTAAGCGTGCACGCACGCCGTCTAGCGCCATCTATCAGAGAAATTACGATGGACGTCTGCACATGGTCGATTTTCGAGTTGCACCCCCTCAAGGTTCCAAACAGAATTTGCTTCATTTGTGGGGTCAAGGTGGGCCTAGAATTCGGCTTTCGGTGCGATATGATAACGCTCAAATAGTAATTGCATGTATACAATGTTTACTTATTATGTATGTGGTTTTATTTCTACACCACAACCCATAGGGTTTTATTTGCCTACCAAATTCGGTATACAACTGTCCCATGATGGGTTCCCGTTGTTGTCGGAGTATATATGGCGGAACAAATGTATACATGTTTCGCGGTCCCGTACCGGAAAAGGTTTCCTACGCGTTTAAGGATATTTTTTTTGTTAAGGGGGAAAGGGATGAGAGGGCACAACCAATTTTAATGACCGCCATCTAGATTCGAGAAACCGAAACTATGGCGCCATTTTATCCCATGACGTCATACTCACATAGTTCTACCTCTATCCACCATATTGAACTATAACGTCATCATTTGCCCGTGGATGGTGGTTGTTTCTACAATGCTATTGTAGATGGCGCTAAAAGTCTCAATGCGAGATGCGCTGTTTTCTAGTTGCAGCCACAGATGGCGCTTAGATCTCAGGCTGGTAGCAGACCCCGCGAAATCTCTAAACGTGATGAGTAAAAGCTAACGCTCTTAAAAGATCCCTCAAAGCCAAACTCGACACCACCCACTGGACTGCCTCCCTACCACTGGTCCTGCTCAGCCTCCGTACTACACTGAAACAAGGTCTTCGTTGCACTCCGGCAGAATTTGTCTTCGGCGCACCCCTGCGTCTTCCTGGTGAATTTTCCGATTCGTCTCCAAGTCACGACCCTACCGATTATGTGACGCAGCTTCGCTATTTTTGCCGTCATCTCAGAGTGCCACATCTCCGAAGTCAGTCTCGACCATCTTCATATATGTTCCATCCGAACTAGCGACTTGCACTCACGGCTTTGTTGGACGAGACGCTGTCCCCAAGCCGCTTCAGATCCCCGACGACGGCCCCGTTCGTATACTGGAAAGAACATTGAAGTTCTTGGTCTTGGACATTCATTGGTGCACTGGCATTATTTCAATCGACCGCTTGAAGCCAACCTTCAGAGAACGCCCCGCACACTGGACCTTCATGTGTGTCTTCTCTGCCCCAACCGGCCGGCTGATCTCCTCCGCCATCTTTCCCTGCCACTCCTCAGAAGCGGAAAGTATCGTTCCGACTCCCAGCTTCATCGGACTCCTTCACTAGGGGGGGGGGGGGGGGGGGCGAGGAGGGGGGGCATACTGTTGCAGCAGCAGCGGCCTTACGCAGCAGGAGCAGTACCAGCCGCAGCCGCCAAAGTGCAGCCGAATCGAGCTCTCTCCTCGTGCCTGCGTCACGCGGCGTTCGGCCGCACGCCATCATACGTTCTAGTACTTCAGCCAGTAAGTTAATTATTTTCTTCATCGAAATGGCCACGTACTGATTAGTGCGACAAGCTATACTGCAACACAATAAGAACCTGTATTAACTTTATGGTTTATTTTTTTAGTTCATAATTGTGGTTTAAAACTCTACTAATTATCCTTGCCGCTTGCTCAGTTGTCTTTAACGTCTATTAACAGACGTAAGATTTTCACTAGTGGGGCCTCTTCAATTTTCGATCGCCCCCAAAAAATACTACAACACCACAGGGTCAGAGACTCCTTTCCTCGTAAATGTTACTAACTCTGATCTGTTGGGTTCGTGTTGGAGTTCACAGCCAATAGTGTATTCGAGCACGGTATCCGCCGCACATTGTAGTCTTTGCTGCATGCTCCCAGTGGACCCTACGGAGGTCCAAATCGTAATGTCGTCTGCATACAGTGCATGTCTGACACCTTTTATGCTGTCCAAACTCATCTGTTGTTCTAATAGTGCAATGTTAAAGAGGAAAGGGGACAGCCCTGCTCCCTGCATTGTGCCCCTATTTCCCAGCGGCGTGAACTCCGATTTGACTTCTTTGACATTGAGCCTAACTCTTCGGTTCGAGAGAAATTCTTTGGTATAAATATAGGCCCTTTGACCAGAACTGCTATCCTGTAAATTTTTTAGCATTATATCATGTATGACGTTGTGAAATGCAGCTTTGAGGTCTTATGCTAGAATTTCCCTGGTCGGATAGCCTGTAGGTGTTTCAATAATCTCTTCATTTAGCGGGTAAAAGTACATTTTCAGTCGGAAGGTTTTGTCTGAACCCGAACACTGTGTTTGGGAAGAGGCCACTTTTATATGAATGTCTGTGAATTCTTTTATATATATCTTTTGCCATCAACTTGGCGGTGCACAACGTTATTGATATTAGCCTCAAATTATCGAAACCGATCTCAATACCTGGTTTCAGAATAAACAGAAATTCTGGCGTCTTCCATTCCTCAGGAATTTTACCTTCTGACCAGCATTTGTTAACGAATTCCGTGATAGCCTCCAATGACTTGTCGTCCAAGTCAGCTAGAATTTTGGCGGTAACTCGATCTCCGCCAGGACATGTATCCCTCCACATGTTCACGAGTGCGGCATGCACCTTCCTGGTTGTAATTGTAATCTCTTGGTCTATTTCCTCATTCTGTGTGCCCGTGTATTCTTCCATGTCCAGACCGACTCCCTGCGATTGTATGTATCTCCTTTTAAGTTCCGCAATGAGCTTCCTTTCGCTCCCCGTGAAGTTGTGTATGTCCTGCAATAGATTTGCTTTGTGCTCTACTTTGCTCTTTCATGGGTACATCAGACATCTCTGTATGGACCAAGTTATCTTGAGGCTAAGCCTCCCATTGAAAGAGTCGCGGAGGTTGTGCTAGTTAGCCTTGGCCAAATTCGAGGCCTACTGCTCCGCGTGCTCCGTAAGCTCTGGTATTCTTTTCTTTAGTTTCCTGCTTAGCTTCTGCCTCCTCCACGGTTTTGTGAGACCTCTCCTCATTTCTCATAGGTGCAATAGATGCGGGTCAATGGCCGGAATGTCCTCCGATATATTAGTCATTTTGGTTTGAGCCTCCACGTTATTCAAAAGCGTTTTCGCCCATGCCTCATACTCTTCAATACTCTGCTCCTGCTTTTCGCTTCTGCACTCCCTGAGTTTATCCCAATTTGTAATTCTCGCTGCCCTCCTCTTCCTGCTGCTCTTGCTTAATACAACTGTAGTCTGCAGGATAAAGTGATCGCTCCCCAAGTTCTCCTTCAAGTTCTACCGGGCAACAAGCCTTAGATTCTTACCTATAGTTAAATCAGGAAAAGTGTCCTTGCAAACACTATTACCTACTTTAGTAGGCTCGCTCGGCTCCGTTAGGATCGTTAGCGCATCATTCGTGATAGCATCTGCGAAGTCTTTTCCCTACGCAATCTCATACGAGCAGCCCCATAGGTAGCTTGTGGCGTTGGAGTGTCCTACAATTAGCATTGAACCTCCATTACCCGCAATTTTGGCTTTTCTATACTCGGTATCAAACATCATGTGCAATGCTGTCAAAACTAGCGCTCTTGTTTGCGCTGCCTGCATCCGCGACCAAAAAAAAAGTGCGTTGCTTGTGGTGAAGGAAACTTAGTAAATAATTTGCCTGTAGGCTTACTACGTGACACATTTGTCATGATCTTGATTAAATGCACTATTACTGCTGACAACACGCGGTCACTTTCTCCTGTCATAGACCACTCGGGCACAGAACAAGCGTGGAATAACACGCCTCTATTTTCCCGTCCGGACTACTTACGTACTTTTCACAGCGTTGCACTTGATGTATGAAACGGAGTATAGTAATGTTCTCGAGCCTTCAACTTGTATCCTTCGGCCTACTATAGATATAATACGATCTAAGTACTCTTGCTTTTCTACGAAGAGGTAACAATTCTTTTGCAAGTATATTCTCCCCCTCCACTTCCAGATCAACGATTTGGGC
Source organism: Amblyomma americanum (assembly GCA_030143305.2). Lineage (NCBI taxonomy): Eukaryota > Metazoa > Arthropoda > Arachnida > Ixodida > Ixodidae > Amblyomma > Amblyomma americanum. The sequence goes on along the minus strand of JARKHS020004563.1, from coordinate 379,407 downwards.
CGTGTATTCTTTGTTTACTAATATGCAAGTGCTTAGGAGAAGGTGAAATGTCCTGTATGGAATAAGCTTCGCATCCGCATTTTCTTTCTACAGCGCTATTACCGCGTGCTTGAGGTCAACGCTATTTGCATATCGCTGTACTGTATCCTGTTTCATTGCTAAAATAGTACTTTGTTATTTTGATTATGACTGACCATCGTTTTCGTGGCACTCATCGCCATCATCGTCTAAAACTATATGTGCAGTCCAACACTTGATACAGTTCCGTTTGACCAGCCTTGATCTTTCCTTATTTTTCATGTACATCTTAAACTCAACAGACGCTATTTCATTTTGTTCTATGCCTACCATCTGTTGGAGCTGATGTTGGGCGAGCTGCAGCTGCTGGATGGCCAGCTGCATTTGCTTCAGGCTAGAACGCATCTGCAAACCTTCGTCTCTAAATTCTGCTTTCCCCTGTATGATTATATGCTTGATTTCTTGGAGACTATTTCGCAGAAGCGCCATTTGTTTGGGTTCAGAGATTCGGAAGACAGGCCCCGCACTATCGATTTTCGTAGTTTTTTATATCTTCATTTCCTTCTTAAGTGAACGATTTTCTTTTTTAAGCTCTTCTAGTTCTTTCTTTTTCAGTTCTCTACATTCATTATTGTTTCCCAACAAATGAGGACCACAGGTAACTCTCGTTGCCCAGCTCACCTTTTTCGCACTTTTCTCCGTTGTCTTCTCCTTGCATCACTCCGTCGATCCGCCTCTGCTTCTGTCGTTCGATGCCCAGCTCTCCGACCGTGAGTGGCTACTTGATATTCGGCTGCCGGCTGCGCCAGCCTCAAACCTTGTCCTGGATCTCAACTTCCTGTCCTTTGTAACTCCGGGTCACGCATGTTCTTCGCCTCCGCGTTCTTAATAACGTATGGAGTCCTGAATTTCTCCTCACTAACGTTCGAGTTCGTCTTGCGTTGGCCGTTACACACTGAAGAGCGCATTACACATTCATGTACCTCCACAGGATCCCGTGTCCCACACAGTTCGCATGTCGTTACCTTCTGTTTGAGGCAAACGTCGGCCCTGTTACATGGCCTAAGTGACATGGCAAAAACAAGCCACCCAAGCAATAGCTGCACCGTCTTAGTCGTCGTCAACTGCCCAGTGACAGAAAAACGTCCTCTTCGCTTCGCGACTGTGTACCGTAACAATATTATGAGGCAAGTCTTCGTAAAAAGTTATATCATCTAATATCACTCAAGCACATATGAATTTTGAACTGAATTTTGTGCCAACTCTATATGTTCCGAATTTGAATGTTTCTGGAGCGCATATCAGCACCTTGTATGAAAACCTGTTTTGTAGAGTATTCTTACCATTTTTACCGGTTCTTCTTATTGTTTTCTGTGATGCGTTGCCAATCAAAGACGGCTTGATAATATTAGAGAATATAAGCTCAAACAGTGATACAGTGCAGAAATTAAAACTAATTTGTTTACATGCTAATTCAATCTACTTTTAAGAAAATGAGCCTCACAATGGACTGGATTGAGAATTACGCGATTTTATGTTTGAAACACTAACTCAGATTTCTCGCCTGTTGGTTTTAAACGGAGCGATTTGATTAGCGAATACGATGCATAAACTTTTTTTCATACAATTACGTAATGAATTGGTAACTATTTTGCCTGCAAAGTCAAATAAACTGAGTCGAAGCTTCACCGGCGTCGCTCTTACGCTCTGTGCCTTTTGATTAAAGTTCAAATGAGGGAGTACATATTATTTCTAATTTAAAGGTAAAAATATAATTTTCAGAAGTAATGTACATCTGGTTTGAATACAAATGCTGTATATATATATATATATATATATATATAGATTTAAGAGAAGTGGGCACTTCTACAAAGACACTTTTATTTATCAACGTTTCGACCACGGTGCGGTCTTCTTCAGGACTGTAGTGGTCTCGCGTCAGATGGACGTTTTAAGTTTGTGAGCTCAAGAGGAGGGAGAAAGGAGTGTAACACGCAAATAGCAACAACGGTTCAAAAAATTGAAAAAAAATAAAAATAAAGATGGGAGTGCGGGGAGCAGACAGGGACAATATTGGGGGAGGAAGCAAAAAAAATAGAAATAAAAGAAAAAAGGGGGGAAACTAGTATAGTAAGGAAGGGTGGGGTACAAAAGGAGATGGCGAAACGAGAGAGAGAGAGAGGAAGACGGTGCGGGGGACATGGGCAGCACGGAAACCACAGGCGTACGAAAGCAAAACGTGCAAACAAAACAACAAACAAAATGCACAAACACAAAGGGCGCCGCTGCAGATGCGTGGCCAAAGAGGAGCCGCTGCGCAAATGACACTGGCAGTGACGAACAGGCCAAACCAGGCGCCTTTTGGGAGTCTCACTAATTTACGGTGAGCCGAGGGCTAGAACGTTAAGGAAATAGTGGGCTACGTTAACGAGCACATGTCTAAGAACTTACTCACGGGGCCTGGGTTTCACTGAACGGTGCACCCCTCTCCGTGGGTGGGTCGTTGAACCGACGTCGCCGGGAATACTTGTTTGTAGGGGAGGAGGGCTGGGCTAGCCGTGTGCAAAGATTTCAAATTGTCGGAAAATGTAAGGAAAGAACGTCAAAAGCTTATCAATACTGCACGAGGCAGGATAGTGTAAGTAAGGAGGGGTATGATTGCCTGGGATATACACTAGGAGTTATAAAAGGTATATCTGAGTTAGCCAATTAACGAGAAGTGTAGTATTATTTTGTTTGGAGGTCGTGAATAAAAGAAAGGGTACCAGGCTTTTCGTTAAGACCTTCTTGAATAGTATTAAACTTGTGCGTAAAATAGGATTCACGCTGTTCACGTTCTCGCCTGTTTTTGAAGCCCCCTTGAATAATTGTTACTTTTAGTTGGTCAAATGGGTGTCCTTCTGCGTTTACATTCTTGGATAGGGGAAGGTTTGGGAGAGACTTGGCGTGTGCGCGGTGATTGTCAAATCGAATGCGGAATGCAGTGTTTGTCTGTCCTATGTATTGCTGGTTACACAAAGTGCATTCAAGAAGGTAAATAATGTTTGATGAGTCGCAGTCAAAGTTACCGTTGATTGAATGCTGGAAAACTGACCTCGTACTAGTTGCGGAACACGTAGTCTGCATGTGCTTGCAAACTTTGCAGCGACCGTTACCACAAGGCTGGCATCCATATTTTGGGGTTTTGTATTCCTTGGAGTGGACTAGGTGGTTCTGAATGTTTTTGGCACACCTGCAAATCACGCGGGGTGCGCATGTAAATATTTTCGATAGTCGCTGACTTTGCTGGAGAATGTTAAAGTGCTTATCAAGAAAAAAATTCTGTTACACACACACACACACATATATATATATATATATATATATATATATATATATATATATATATATATATATATATATATATATATATATATATATATATAAAGGAAGCCAACAGTCACCGAAAACAAGGTGCGTAGGGGATTGTTTAATTTTTTTTGTGTGTTGTGCTTAACTGTGGGATAATAATAATTAATCTATCGCTTAAAGAAAATTACTTATAAAGCAGCAGAATAAACAACCTTGCCGCCGGTGGGATCTGAACTCACGACCTCCGAATATCGCCTCCCGTGCTCTACCAAATGGGCTACGGCGACGTCTATCCACTCTTCTGCTCTCGTGGGTATTTGTTTGTTGGGTATAAGCTAACCTTGAGAGTGTTCACCAGTGCCACCATCGTCCGTAGCGGCGGACGTAGCACGTCCGCTAATACCGCGAGTGTGACGTGGAACGTCACCTAACGGCGAGGGCGGAAACTGTGCGAGAACCCTCTTATGCTACCTATGGCGTCAAGACTGCCAGAACCGATACCCTCGTTAAGCTAATAGTAGACAAGGTAAAGGAAATGAGGAACTCGTTTGACAAACTTATGAAGGGAGCCAACAGTCACCGAAACCAAGGTGCATAGGGGAATGTTTAATTTTTTTATGTGTGTTGTGCTTAACAGTCGGATAATAATACTTAATTAATCCATCGCTTAAACAAAATTAATTATAAAGCAGAAGAAATACCCACAAGAGCAGTAGATTGGACAGCCGTCGCTGTAGCTCAGTTGGTAGAGCACCGGACGCGATATTCGGAGGTCGTGGGTTCGGATCCCACCGGCGGCATGGTTGTTTTTCTGCTGCTTTATAAGTAAATTTCTTTAAGCGATAGAATAATTATTTATTATTATTCCAGTGTTGAGCACAAGACACAAAAAAAATTAAACATTCCCCTATGCCCCTTGGTTTCGGTGACTGTTGGCTCCCTTCATAAGTTTGTCAAACGAGCCCCTCATTTCCTTTACCTTATATATATATATATATATATATATATATATATATATATATATATATATATATATATATATATATATATATATATATATATATATATATATATATATATATATATATATATATATATATATATATATATATATATGTATATATATATATATATATATATATAGGCTGGTGCAGTCTTAATCTCCACATGTTCTTTATTTCCAGGGGAACCATTGTGCGCTTTATGGGGACTCGAGAATGCCCGCGGGAACGACGAACAGTACTGCTTTGACATGATGCAGCAGATTTGCATGCAGCCTGTTTTTGATACATTTATAGAAAGGGAGCGGTGCGGTACAAGATACGCTGAAGAAAATGAGTAACGCAAGAAAAATTAAACGTGGAAATGAAAAGCTAACTGTAAGCCCTTCACTGATGTGTTGGCTGAGCAGGAATAAAGAATAAAGCATACAGAATTTTCCACCAAACCTTCACACAAACTTAAGGATAGGCTGTTGAGTTAGAAGAGCTCTTTCTTCGACGTACCATTGTCAGTGGTGTAGTAGACCGGAATACAGCAATTAAGATGCGCTAACTGGTTGGCTGGTTATCTAATATTGAATAGCTAACTTTCAAACTATAATGACTAAGTTCCTAAAGTACTAAGAGGCGTGTCGCCCACCGCATCTAATATCCATATCAGTTTTCAGAATTTAGAAAACGCTGTTAGCCTCGTCGCTGTGGCCCCACAAAGTTTTGTGAATTGCGCCAACATACACGCGCTTTTGAAAGAAAGATTGTAGGCAAAGTATCTCCCCCAGTGCACGTAACTCATGGAAATAGCCACATTTTCTTGGCCACACTTCTGATGACAACCGCGTTTTGCAAATTCTAAAAATTGGTATTGAAAAGGTGTTTAATGGCACTGAAAGAACCAGGCACTGAACAGTGTTCTTCTAGCCGTCGGCCGTTGTTCTAGAGCCAGCCAGCAGCGCGCGCTCAGCGATAGTACTGCCGCTACCGCGTGGACACATCTTTTTCGCTACAATATGAATACTACTTAGGGCGGACTACACTGGTTTCAATAATTAGGGAGCCTAACAGTAATAGTTCAAAACTGAACTATTCATTATTAGTTATTCAGCCTGCTGGTTAGCACATCCTAGCTGTATTCTGATGTACTATACCGCTCGCAATGATATGCCGAAAAAAGCATTATTCTAACTCAGAAATCCTATTTTTAACAACTGTGGAAAGTCTCAGGTGAAACACCCTGTATACGTGTCTCTGTATTGTCTTATATAAGCAAACAAATTATGCTTTATTGAAGAAACCACTTTAGACTGCTCCCGCTCTTCCGCACGCGTTTCTAAACTCTATACAAGAATCAGAATTCTCGTTTTGACAGGTTGGTGACCGTTCATGTTGACTTCGGGAGGTTGTGCGTTCGACTTCCGCTGCCAGCCGGTTGACCACCGATTTCCTCAAAATGGTTACAAGCTATGCACCGGCCTGGTGTTCGGCTTGCTAGGGTTGCATGGCTTGGCAAAGGAGCCTGCGCTTTCAAATCCTTTTACTGTGGGCATAAAAGATACACATCGAAAAGTAAAGTTAGAGGCTAATCGGCAAATCAAATTATTTGCCTGTGACTGATTTGATTTGAATGGTTTGATCTGCTGGCGCAGTGCCGAACCCTCTTCGAAGACTGAGACTCATTCTCATGTGCTGAACACTCGTAGAGCGAACTCATTTAATCTGCATCGAACTCTCGAAGCTCCGTAGAACCTGTCAACTCTCAACTGAATCACGAACCACCTCTGCAGGCTGATGGCGTTCGAAGCTGGTTTTTCCCCCGTAGGGTGCAGCGGGGTTTGCGAAGCCCCTTCCAAGCGCACAACCCTGGTGAAGCCGGGTGCCGTGCCGGGGGACTCTTGTACCCATTTATACCGCTGGGTTGCCGGCAGTCGCTTTCGAACCAACCACCTCCCGCAGCCGAGAGCGCTTGTCCCTGTCGTTTCGTGCCTTTCGTACTTGTCTGTTTCGCAATAAAAGTCTCGCCTCGTTCACATAAGGAGTGAGATATGTGATGAAAATTCCAAAAGCGCGAATTAAGACCAAATCTAGTTCGATGTTTAAATAAACTCCTTGCTTATTTATAAAAATGTCATCCTGCTTGAAATAAAACAAGACGTCATGCTGGCCATTTTATTTTTGTTTAGTTTCTTTTTAGCCAATGCATATCTGCCCGAGAAACTGATCAAGGCAACCTCTTAACTACTGTAGAAGGAAAGTAAATATTTGTTTTCACAAAATCTAAAGAAAGCCTTGTTTGCTACGAGGGCATAGGCTTCTTACAAGTACATTTTGCTGTTCCGTAGATGTCCTATTCTTGGCGCGTGAGTTTTTGTAGTTATAAGCTCTTTTTCTTGCCGAGGAAACCAAAACTTGCATCTCGCGAAGGGCGCAACAGTGAAACAACGTGAAAGGCGAAAGTCAGAGAAGTTACGTAGTTGCTGTGTCAATTTTCCAGTTGGCTTAAAGACACGTATGAAGAAAAAGGAACGCCGACCAAAAGGTTGTTGTTTAAAACGAAGACGTTTCGGCTTCCATATGGAAGCCTTGATCACTGGGCGGAAAGCCCAAAGCCCAAAGCTTAAGTGTGTCGCAGTAATCCTCCCAAGCATCTTGCGTACGTAGGCGGGAGATTGCCTGCGTTCTGGTTAAGGGTTTTGTCTGTTGTTTGGATTATCAGGGATTCCAGATATCGACGTGACAGCCAATTCGTTTCTCTTGCGATGACTGATGCTTCTTCCCAAGCTATATTGTGCGTCGCGGCTTCCACGTGTTTCGCAAGTGCATTAGATGCACTCTTTTTGTTCCCGACGTCGTTCTTGTGGTCCCTCAATCGCCTTTCGAAATTCCCGCTCTCGCCGATATAGCAGTAGTCGCAGTCTGCGCAGGGAATCTTATAGATAACGCCAGGAAACTTCTCTTTCTTTATCTTGTCGTTGGCGGCCACCAGCTCATGCATCAGCTCGCACGCAGGAACGTGAGCGACGTGCACACCGTAAGTGCGAAGAACGCGAGCCAAAGACTCGCCCACGCCCGGCACTTATGGGATAGCGGCTAGGGCTCGGCAAGGAGGACCAACTGGTTCTGATGGGCGTGAAGACCGTTGAAGAACAGAATCCACGCAGTGCTTGGGGTAGCCGCATTCACTCAATTCTCGGCGCACTTGGCGTAGGTCAGCAGCCCGGTCTTCTGGCCTTGGGCAGATGTTTTTGGCACGTCGGACGAGGGAAGCCACGACGAAGCGTTTGTGGAGAACCGGGTGAACAGAATTAAAATGAAGATACCGGCCTGTGTGGGTTTCTTTTTTATAAACTTTGAAAGAAAGACGGTTTCTACGGCGTTCCACCAAAACGTCCAGAAAAGGAAGACGGCGTGCAGCCTCCTCCTCTACAGTGAATTGAATGGAATCTTCCATGGTATTGATGTGATCTGCGAAAGGACTTAACGCATTCTTTTTGATAATGCAGAAACAATCGTCGACGTAACGCACAAAAACCTTTCGGCGTGGTTCGAAGGTAGCCAGTGCGCGAGCTTCTATTGCTTCCATGGTAAGGTTTGCGGTTGTCACCGATATAGATGCGCCCATAGCAGTGTCATGAACTTGTCTATAGACTGTACCCCGGAAAACAAGATAAATGTTCTCAAGGCAGAACTGCAACAGCTTCAGAAGATCCGATGCTTCGATAGGGGTTCTTTCACACAATCCGTCGTCATTCTGCAGCGCTGAGCGGCACACCTCCACAGCCAGATCCACGGGTATGCTGGTGAACAGCGATTCCACATCAAAGGACACCATGACCTCGTCGTCCTCCACCGTGACATTACGTACTTTTTCAATAAAATTGAAAGAGTCACGTATGAAAGTCGAGCCCTTTCCAACGAGTGGCGCAAAAACCTTGTGTAAGTAACCCGACAAGCGGTATAAGGGCGACCGTGTAAAGGCAACTATTGGTCGCATCGGGACGTTTGGCTTATGGATCTTCGGGAGACCATACAAGGCGGGAGCTGACCCATTGTGGCAGAGGAGCTTGAAATAAAGTGACTTGTGGTCTGGTGGAACACATCGGAAGACGTCAATCAAAAGAATCTGCAAGTTTTTTTCTACCTTGAGCGTAGGGTCCCGCTTCAGCGGCAAGTACGTACTGTCGTCCAGCAGAAGGCCAGTCATTTTCTCAACGTTGTCGTTGCTGTCCAAGATGACGGTAGCGTTGCCTTTGTCAGCGGGAAGTACAATAATATCCGTGTTTTTACGCAGGCTTTTGATGGCATCACGCTCCTCGGAAAGAAGGGGGGGTCGGAGGATGTCGCGGAACCTTGGCAAGGATGCTGACTGCACGAGTTCGGGTCCCATCTCGGCGGTTGTTATCTACTTGACCTATTGCGCGTTCGACAGTACAGACGATTTTTCTTGCGTCCGGCGCAGGTCTCGTGTTAAAGTTCAACCCGAGCTTAAGTACGGCGAGTTCTGCTCGAGTAGGCCTTTAAGAAGACAGGCTGTGGACTGTCGAATTGGACGGGCCAGACGCAAGCACTTTTTCGCGAGGCAGCAGCCTTGATAACTTCTTTTGGTGGGAAAACTTTCGTTGGCGGGACTGAAGGCTCACCTTGTAGTTAGCATGTAACTGGATGCCGGCGAAGTCGTCCGGACACTGGTGCTCGAGGCGGCGACGAGCAAAGAAGACTTCGTTCTGCAGGTGCCTGATGGAGGCTTTGCAATCTCGGATCCTGGCTTGAAGCAGTTGCCGTTCCGCTCTTGATACCACGCTGTGGCCAAAGGCCGTGTCAACAGGTCGCAGCAGACGGAGGGATCTTGAAATGAGGCTCCTAGCCTAGCATATGAGGTTAAAATCCAGATGGGCTTTGAAAGCAGAGAGTCGCATGGTTAGCAAAACGTACTGGTGCACTTGAGTGATGAAAGGTTGGCCATACGGCCGTCGTAGCGTAATGAAATCTAAAGTCTGACGAAATCTCGTCTGGTCGGGTAGAAGATTCATGTATGAAGGAAAAGGAACGCCGATCAAAAGGTTGTTGTTTAAAACGAAGACGTTTCGGCTTCCATACGGAAGCCTTGATCACTGGGCGGAAAGCCCAAAGCACAAAGCTTAAGTGCGTCGCTGTAATCGCCCCAAGCATCATGCGTACGTAGGCGGGAGATTGCCTGCGTTGTAGTTAAGGGTTTTGTCTGTTGTTTGGATTATCAGGGATTCTAGATATCGACGTGACAGCCAATTTTTTTCTCTTGCGATGACTGATGATTCTTCCCAAGCTAAAGTGTGCGTCGCGGCTTCCACGTGTTCCGCAAGTGCATTAGATGCAATATTTTTGTTCTGTGACGTCGTTCTTGTGGTCCCTCAATCGCCTTTCGAAATTCCCGCTCTCGCCATTATATAAGTAGTAGTCGCAGTCTGCGCAGGGAATCTTATAGATGACGCCAGGAAACTTCTCTTTCTTTATCTTGTCTTTGGCGGCCACCAGCTCATGCCTCAGCTTGCACGTAGGAACGTGAGCGACGTGCACACCGTAAGTGCGCAGAACGCGAGCCAAAGACTCGCTCACGCCCGGCACATTTGGGATAGCAGCTCGGGCTCGGCAAAGAGGACCAACTGGTTCTGATGGGCGTGAATACCGCTGAAGAACAGAATCCACGAAGTGTCTGGGGTAGCCGCATTCACTCAATTCTCGGCGCACTTCGCGTAGGTCAGCAGCCCGATCTTCTGGCCTTGGGCAGATGTTTTTGGCACGTCGGACGAGGGAAACCACGACGGAGCGTTTGTGGCAAACCGGGTGGATAGAATTAAAATGAAGATACCGGCCTGTGTGGGTTTCTTTTCTTTAAACTTTGAAAGAAAGGCGGATTCCACGGCGTTCCACCAAAACGTCCAGAAAAGGAAGACGGCGTGCAGCCTCCTCCTCTACAGTTAATTGAATGGAATCTTCCATGCTATTGATGCGATCTGTGAAAAAACCTAACGCATTCTTTTTGATAATACAGAAACAATCGTCGACGTAACGCACAAAAACCTTTCGGCGCGGTTCGAAGGTAGCCAGTGCGCGAGGTTCTATTGCTTCCATGGTAAGGTTTGCTGTTGTCACCGATATAGATGCGCCCATAGCAGTGCCATGAACTTGTCTATAGACTGTACCCCGGAAAATAAAATAAGTGTTCTCAAGGCAGAACTGCAACAGCTTCAGAAGATCCGCTGCTTCGATAGGGGTTCTTTCACACAATCCGTCGTCATTCTGCAGCGCTGAGCGGCACACCTCCACAGCCAGATCCACGGGTACGCTGGTGAACAGCGATTTCACATCAAATGACACCATGACCTCGTCGTCCTCCACGGTGACATTACGTACTTTTTCAATAAAATTGAAAGAGTCACGTATGAAAGTCGAGCCCTTTCCAACGAGTGGCGCAAAAACCTTGTGTAAGTAACCCGACAAGCGGTATAAGGGCGACCGTGTAAAGTCAACTATTGGTCGCATCTGGACGTTTGGCTTATGGATCTTCAGGAGACCATACAAGGCGGGAGCTGACCCATTGTGCCAGAGGAGCTTGAAATAAAGTGACTTGTGGTCCGGTGGAACAAATCGGAAGACGTCAGTCAAAAGAATATGCAAGTTTCTTTCTACCTTGAGCGCAGGGTCCCGCTTCAGCGGCAAGTACGTACTGTCGTCCCTCAGAAGGCCAGTCATTTTCTCAACGTAGTCGTTGCTGTCCAAGATGACGGTAGCGTTGCCTTTGTCAGCGGGAAGTATAATAATGTCCGTGTTTTTACGCAGGCTTTTGATGGCATCACGATCCTCGGAAAGAAGGTGGGTCGGAGGATGTCTCGGAAGCTTGGCAAGGATGCTGACTGCACGAGTTCGGGCCTCATCTCGGCGGTTGTTATCTACTTGACCCATAGCGCGTTCGACAGCACAGACGAATCAAGCATTTTGGACATGCTGCAGAATTTCGTATACAGCTTACAAGGTAACCGATCAGTCGCACTTATTTAATCACGAAGGCAGCCACACACACTGCTTAACGGAAGTTCCTTGGCGCTCGCTCCGACCGAGAAAAGAACTGGTAGAGACAGGAGTCCTAACCTCAAAAGAAGGACCTCCAGATACTGCTTTTGTTGAACTGCGAACCGCCGGCAAGAGAGGAGAAAATGATCTAATGTTTCAACTTGCCCACATGAGACACAAAGGTTGGTCGCAGCGAACCCGCATCTGCGTAAGTACAAATTTAAGTGAGAGATTGTGCGTTTAAAAAGCGTCATTGACACCTCACAACGCCTTGATTTACACCACCAGACATTCCTTGGGTACTTTAAGTAGTCAAAATCCACGATATTGAGCAACGGATCACTCAAGGTGGCTGAAATATTTTGGAAAAGCTGGAAACGTGAAGTTTCCAACAGAATTATGTGAAGGACGGGATAGATTACAGGAGCGCTGAGAGCCGACCCTGCCATTAAATCAGCCACCTCTCTAAATGTGACACCCGAATGCCTGCAGGAGCCCGTACAAAGCGGATCTCACGCACTATGCACGGAACAAAAAACCTAAGCGACCGATTCAATAAAGATTTTCCGGAATTTTGAAGAGAGACTAGAACTGAAAGGCAATCTGTAAGAATAAGAAACCGTGCTACATGCCTAGGCATATTGAGAAGAGCCAAACCAATAGCCGAAAACTCTACGAAGAATATAGAAGTATAACCAGGGATGCGAACGGAATAACTCCAAGCAAGATCCCGAGAAGATATCCCAATCGCCGCCTTCTCACAGCTGCCAGAGGCATCATTGACGAGAACAGAATGATGAGGAAAATTCTGTAGGTGTTCAGAAAGAAGACCATTTAGGATATTTTGAGGCATATGTTTCGCATGGGACGGGTAAATATGGTCGTAATAGAAGACGGGGTCAGCCTGGGTATCAGCAAATCGTGGCAAGGAGATCATATCAACCTGAAGCGGAGCTTGCGTGAACCTTATTTGCGGAAGATGATAGCGTGGCCAGTGCCCCCCCCCCCCCATGCCTACTGTCTTTTTCTTCCATGAATCATGACAGCATTCTGACTCACCCCTTTCTCCATGCTTACTCAGATATTTCTCACAACTAGCCTGAAAGCAGGCCGTAGTATAGAATGAGTTTAGGGAAAATTACCTTTTCGGTAGTTTTATCTGCACAGCTTAGAAGTATGTGAAAGGTACTTTGCCTGTGAGCGATTTGTCCTTTCTCTGTCATAGTCCTTTTGCGAACTGTAGTGGTGAACTCTAGAAACTTCATTACATATTTTGCGATCATTGTCGGAATAACAAAAATTGGGCACATAGTAAAGGTCTGCAAGCATTGAGGATTTGTCTTTAAACTCTGACATCATTATGATTGGAATCAATACAAAGTAGAAGAAAAAGTATAGTGCAGCACATACATGATTGGACGTCAAAGACGAATGTTGTTGATATTGTTAGCCTATCAAAAGATGGCACATACCCACACTGGGCGACCAGCCAAGAATCCGGTGGCTATTCACCTGTACTCAATTAATAAAAAAGAAAACCACGCGGGAACGCAACACTGGAGGATATGCGGAATTTCAGGAACAAACTGTGCAACAAGTAACAAAAATATTTCTAAATCAGATTTCCATTGCATAATGAACCATGACTGTATCAAAGCAATGAGACATAAGTGAAGCATTTCATTCCTTTCGTGACAGAAATGAGTTATGATGTTTGTTGAAAAACTAAGAAAGTGGTTTTTGATGGCAGCCAGCATGGGTCATTTCCAGTTATAGCTCAAGATTACAATCACATCTGATATAGATGACACGCATGCTTTGAAAGCAAGATAATTTTTTACTTTTTTTATGAGAAATGCACAGGCCGTTTCAAGGCTTGCTTCACAATTTAATTTCTGACGTATACACAAAGGCATGTCAATAAACTATTCGCGCGTTACACCAGAACCAACACTACTTAAGTTGGTAAATCATGTTCATTACCAGGGTGTCATTAATAGCAAACATATACTAATGCTGCTAATCCTATAGAAAAAACAGCGGTTTTATGAAGACGTTTACTAATACGTGATACTGTTGTGTCCATCAGGTAATGAACTGTGCGGAAGTTTCAGTTTCTCTTCTCTTATTTTCAATTTCAGTTCTTTTACTTTCAGTTTCTCTTCTTCAGAGGTTCATGTTGCTTGGCACCACGTATACGTGACGCAGGAAAACTAGGAGGGAGTGGGGGCGTCGGAGGAAACTTGGCGTCAGTATAACATCCCTTGCTCCGGTGTGTCGTTCGATCTTGCATCTACAATACAACGTGCCGACGAGGTAAACCTTTACTATGAGCTTCACGGGATCTTACGCCCTCTCGTACATTCCTGGAAACCCTGGGCAAGCCACCGATATCATGGAACCAGTGGAAGGCACTGTTTTATACCTACTTAGAGGCGGCTGGCGCCTGAGTTTGCTGCAGCCCGGCGCAAAACTGTAGATGCTTCTGCATTCGCGCGGCGTCGAAGGTGAACGTTGTTCCGGAACGCCTCCCGCCACGAGCGCAATTTCAAAACGAAGGAGACCTCACTTAAGTGAAGTTACGATTACGAAAGGCGAAGATGCGTCAGAGGGGCGTCTCCGCCCCACGTTCCGTCGCGGAGAGAAAATGAGGGCTCCTTCCTAGAAACTGAGAGGAGAGTAACAGAAAGAAAATGCGAACGAAGGCGCGAAATCGCCCAAGTGTCCATTGTTGCAGAGGGTTACTGTCCTATATGAAGCATCAAGCTCTACTATCAGCAAAGCAGAAAAAAGAAATGAAGAAAAATAAAAAATATAAAAATATAAAAAGTTGAAGGGGGAATAGGCAAAATGCTATGCTGTCACAACTGTTTTCTCTGGTCATGAGCAACAAAGAAGGGCAGGGGGAGGAGAAGACCGGAATGTGGAAGCAAGCACGCAAATTGGCATGACCTCAGGTGATGCAGTCGGGGTGCTGTGAGTTTCAGTAGGGCTAGGACTCTGACCTATGAAGTGTGCAGAGAGTACCAGGGTTCTCATTCATAGCGGCCTATACAGTATTAAACTTATGTACAAAGTATGATTCTCGTTGCTCACGCTCACGGGTATTTTGGAAGCCGCTGTGTAGCAGCGTAACTTTTAGTTTGTGAAACTCGTGACCTTCCTGGGAAAGGTGTTTCGACAGGGGGAGAAGAGGAAGAGATCTGGTGTGCGCGCGGTGGTTGTTGAATCTAATTCGGAAGGAATTCTCGGTTTGGCCAATGTATTGCATCTCAAAATCGCCACACTCGAGCATGCATACTACGTTACTAGTGTCACAATTAAAGTTTTCACGGATGGCGTGTTTGAAGTTAGAGGGTGCGCTTTGAACTATTGTTGTTGTTAGCATGTGCTGGCAAACTTGACAGCGATTTTTCCTGCAAGGTACGCAACCCACATGCTTTCTCTTATTGACAGTAGAGTGAACTACATAATTCTGTATGTTTTTTGGTAGTCTGTAGGTAACCCATGAAACTGTTGGAAAATATTTTGACAGTCGAACGTTTTGTTCGATTATGTTTAAATGTTTTTTTAGAATTTTGTTGCATTAGGAAGGTTGTTTGTGAAGGTTAAGGCGAGATTAGAGCGGTGTTCATTTTCGGTTGCTGATGGGGGATCCCCAAACATTTGGTTACGATTTCTTTCTTTCGCTTTCCTAATGGCATCATCAATTATAGAGGCCGGATAGCATTGGTCCCTCAGAACCTCCCGCATACGGTTAGAATTTTCTTTGAAGTTTTCTGGTCATGACCAGATCCGTTTGAATCTGATGGCTTGGGAATATGAAATTAAGTTTTGCAGTGGCGTTAGTGGTAGCTCTCTTAATGAGTGTACTGTTGCTAATCCTTGGGCTTTCTATAGTTACTGGTGATTAAGGTACCCTTCTCCATTAGAATTGAGACATCCAAGAAATTAATTTGTCTGGTGGAGTAAGTGTGCGTGAAACAGAGGTTTGGATGTATGTTGTTGAATGCTGGAACAAACTGGATGAGTTGGTCCTCGGTTTTCGTTCATACCATGAATATGTTGTCTATGAAGCGTTAGTAAAACACTGGTTTGTTGGGTATGAGCGGAGAAACTCCGATTCAATGCTATTCATATTGTCACGGTGTTGGTGACAAGAGAGGACCTGTTAGAAGGCAGGGCTCGGCAGCACGTCCTTCAGTTGGCGAGACGGCGAACTTCAACGTCTTTCAAAACGAGAGCACCACGAGCGTCGTCTTCTTTCCGAGCGCCACGAACGCCACCTGGCATTCCTCCCCTCTTAAAAAAAAAAACACGCGCAGAAGAGCGCGCGAACACAAGCACACACACAAGCACACACAAGCACAATTAATCACACAAGAGAGGCACGAAGATTCTGGGTGGGTCCCCGTGCCAAATACGGCTTCAGGCGCAAAACATGGACGATCTCTGGACGGGGCTTTCGACGGGTTCTCTGCTGGGAAAGTTCAGCGTCCGGTTCTACCTCGTAATTAACGTCGCTGACGCGCCGCAAGACTTTGTAGGGACCGAAATAGCGGCAAATGAGTTTTTCGGACAAGCCGCGTCGTCGAACAGGTATCCATACCCAAACCTGGTCGCCGGGATGGTAGGAGACTTGTCTGTGCCGGAGGTTGTATCGCCGCGAGTCTTTGTCTTGTTGCTGGGTGATGTGAATACGGGCTAGCTGACGAGCCTGCTCGGCTTCGTGGGTAAACTCCTCAGCGTCAGCAGAAAGATGGTCATCGGTTGCGCAAGGGAGCATTGCGTCGAGCATCGTCTGAACCTCCCTGCCGTAGAGGAGGCGGAATGGTGTGAAACGGGTCGTCTCTTGAACTGCTGTGTTGTAGGCGAATGTCACGTACGGTATGATCGTATCCCAATTCCTGTGTTGTACATCGACGTACATCGCCAGCATGTCCGTCATAGTCTTATTAAGCCGCTCTGTCAGCCCATTTGCCTGCGGGTGGTAAGCAGTAGTTTTCCGGTGGGTCGTCCCGCTTAGCTGAAAAATTTCGGCCATCATCTGGGAAGTAAATGAGGTTCCTCGGTCGGTAATGACGTAGGTCGGGGCGCCGTGCCGAAGTACGATCTGATGCACGAAGAAATCCGCAACCTCGGACGCTGTGCCACGGGGTAAGGCTTTGGCCTCGGCGTATCGAGTGAGGTAGTCTGTGGCAATGATGATGTACCGGTTGCCACCCGAGGACAAAGGGACCGGACCGAGAAGGTCAATGCCGACCTGATCGAATGGGGCGCGTGGTGGTGCAATAGGTTGGAGGAGTCCCGGAGGCTTGGCGGTCGGGGCCTTACGGCGCTGACATTGCCGACAGCTCTGCACATAGCGTTTGACAACAGTGGCGAGTTTGGGCCAGTAGAACAGCTGGCGGATTCTGGAAAGCGTGCGAGAGTATCCTAAATGGCCAGAGGTTGGTTCGTCATGGCACGCAGAAAGTATTTCCTCCTGAAGTGTTGTCGGCACAACGAGGAGATACGCGCGCGAACTGGAACCAGGGTTCTTCTTATAGAGCACGCCTCGTTGCAGGGAAAACGACGACAGGTGTCGAGAAAAACATTTAGGAACGGTGGCTGGCTGGCCTTCCAAATAATCGATGAGGGGTCGTAGCACTGGATCGGCGCGTTGTTGGGTTGAGAAATCAGAAGAATTGATAGCCCCAAGGAAACTGATGTCGTCGTCCGTGTCGGGGGTTGCGAGTTCGACAGGCGCACGAGAGAGGGTGTCGGCGTCTTCATGCTTATGTCCGGACTTATAAACAATGGTGAGGTCAAACTCCTGCAGGCGAAGGCTCCATCGCGCCAGGCGTCCAGACGGGTCACGCAGGTTGGTCAACCAACACAAGGAGTGGTGGTCAGTGACCACTTTGAAAGGGCGTCCATAAAGGTAGGGGCGAAATTTCGCAGCAGCCCAAATAATGGCGAGGCATTCTTTTTCTGTCGTCGAATAGTTCATCTCTGCGCGTGACAGAGCGCGGCTTGCATAAGCGATGACTCGTTCAACGCCATCCTGGCGTTGCACGAGAACCGCGCCGAGGCCGATGTTGCTGGCGTCGGTGTGTATCTCAGTGTCACCTCGCTCACCAAAATGGGCAAGAACGGGCGGCGTTTGAAGTCGCAGGCGGAGCTCGGCGAAAGCCATTTCTTGCTCGTGGGACCAAACAAAAGGTGTGGTGTCACGGGTGAGGCGAGTCAGCGGTTCTGCGAGGTCAGCGAAATCTTCGATAAAACGCCGATAGTAACTGCAGAGCCCTAGGAAGCGCCGAACAGCTTTCTTGTCACGTGGCAGTGGAAATTCCGCAACCGCGGCCAGCTTGTCGGGGTCGGGCTTCACGCCGGCGGCGCTGACGACATGACCGAGAAATTTCAGCTCCTGGTAACCGAAGTGGCATTTTTGGGGCTTCAATGTCAGGTTAGCTGAACGAAGGGCTTCGAGGACCGTCCGCAGGCGATCAAGGTGTTGACTAAATGAGTCGGCGAAAACCACCACGTCGTCGAGATAGACTAGGCAACACTGCCATTTAAGACCAGAAAGGACAGTGTCCATCATCCGCTGAAATGTGGCAGGCACAGAACAAAGACCGAAAGGTAGAACTTTAAATTCATAAAGGCCGTCGGGAGTGACAAAGGCCGTCTTCTCACGATCCCGCTCATCGACCTCAATTTGCCAGTAGCCACTTTTTAGGTCGATGGACGAAAAATAACGAGCGCGCCGAAGGCGGTCGAGAGAGTCGTCAATACGTGGCAATGGGTAAACGTCCTTCTTCGTGACTGCATTCAGCTTCCGGTAATCGACGCAGAAACGGAGGGTGCCGTCTTTCTTTTTAACGAGGACGACCGGCGAGGACCATGGGCTGTTGGAAGGCTGAATAACGTCATCTTCGAGCATCTCCTTAACTTGGGACTTAATGACTTCGCGCTCTGTAGACGATACCCGATAGGGGTGTTGACGGATCGGGTGTACGTCATCGTACGTCACGATGTGGTGCTTGGCTATGGTAGTTTGACGCACTTTCGACGAGGAGGCGAAACACTGTCTGAATTCGAGCAATAGTGCACACAGCTGCTCCCGTTGGCTGGTTGACAGCGCGGAGTTGACATCGAGGCTCTCGAGGGGAAAAGGAGGCTGCACTGGTTCTGAGGAGAAGCACTCGGAAACATCGGAGATGCGTTCGATAAAGGCTACGGAAGTGCCGCGAAAAAGATGCCGATGCTCGTGCGAAAAATTGGTAGCAAGTACCTGTGACTGGCCACTGTGAAGATGGATCAGACTGCGGGCCACGCACACGCCTTGCGTCAACAGTAATGACAGGTTGGTTTCGGCGATGGCGTCACCGTCTTGAAATGATTCGCACTCAACCGTAATGAAGGCGCTGGTTCGAGGCGGCAGGGTGACTGTGTCCGTAGAAACTCGAAGTGTCTGGCTTGGTCGCGGCGCGTTGGGGAGGGCGACAGCACTCTCAGTTGAAAACGTGACCTTGTTATCGCGTAGGTCAATAATCGCCCCATATTCACGCAGAAAGTCGACACCTAAGATGAGGTCGCGCGAACAGTTATTCAGAACAAGACAGCAGACGACAAATGTGGACTCCCGGATTTGAACTCGGGCGGTGCACATGCCGAGAGGTGCAATCAAATGACCGCCCGCAGTGCGAACGTGTGTGCCAGCCCATGGCGTGAGAACCTTTTTGAGGACGGCGGCGAGCTGGCTGCTTAAAATCGAATAATCAGCACCAGTATCTAATAACGCTCGAACGTGGCGACCATCCAGCATCACAGGTATGTCTAAGGAAAGCCGCTCACGAGATGCAGGCTCCGGAGAGGATGATCGGGCACAGGCGTCGTTGTCTGCAGGCTGTGCCACCGGTAGTTCGTCGGCGTGGCGTGTGCTTTCTAATGGGGTCAGTGCGTCGGAAGTATCGGAGAATGCGGGCGTCTGAATCGGTGAGGCGCCGTCATGTGTCAGTGTCGATGTGTCGAAGCGAACGGGTACTGCGGACCTCGGAACCGTCGAAGCGTCGTTATGTCGAGGGAGTGTCGCTGTGTCGGAGTGAATGGTGACCGCGGACTTCGGAACCCGCGAGGCGTCGGCATGTCGTGCCCGCGGCGATGGGGGGTCCCCCTCAGAACGACGTCCAGCGAGCCCACCCCCTAAGGTCGCTGGTTGCAGTTTTCCCGCCGTGGGCTGGGCGACCGGCCTTGCGCCGCCCGGGAAAAACTCGCGGTAGAAGGTGAAGGACGACTCCCGGGCGATGGGGATCGAGCCCGCTGGCGACGAGACTGTTGCCAACGTTGGTCTTCAAGAAAATCCGCGACGGCCCTGGGTCGTTCGCCATAGCGGGGTCGAGGAGAATCGGGGGGAAACCCTTCGAGGCCCAGACGGCGGTAGGGGCAGTGCCGATACAGGTGACCTGGTTCCCCGCAGAGAAAGCATAGGGGGCGTCTGTCGGATGTGCGCCACACGTCGGCTTTGCGCGCGGACGGTCGGGGAGCTTCCACGTACTGCAGCACGGGTGCAGGCGGCCCCGGCACTTCAGCAGGAGCCGGAACGAAGGACGCCGGTGCTGGAGCAGGGGACTGCAGGGCTTCGGCGTAGGTCAGACGAAGGTCAGGCGCGAAAGGAGGAGGGGATGGACGAGCCTCACCGGCAGGTAAGGACGGCCGGAGCACTTGCTGCACCTCCTCGCGGACAAAGGTCGCCATGGAGCTTTGAGCTGTGGTAGGGGCCCCGTACAGCTGCCGGATTTCTTCGTGCACAATCGACCGTATGAGATCGCGTATCCGGGAGGCATCGGTGCCGTGGAACGGTAACTCGCTGGAAACGGAGGCGGCGGATACGGGTCGATCGTACGCGGAGGCTCTTTGCTGAAGAACCCTCTCGATCGTGGAAGACTCAGTGAGGAACTCGGCGACAGTCTTCGGAGGGCTGCGGACAAGGCCGGCAAAAAGTTGCTCCTTGACGCCACGCATGAGATGGCGCAGTTTTTTGTCCTCGGGCATTGCAGGGTCCGCGCGTCTGAAAAGGCGCGTCATGTCCTCGACATACGCTGCAACATTTTCATTGGGCAGCTGAACGCGAGATTGCAGAGCGCGTTCTGCCCGTTCGCGACGATCCGAGCTGCCGTATGTGTCTAGGAGCCGACGCCGGAACTCACTCCAAGAGACCAGCTGATCTTCGCGGTTCTCGAACCAAATCCGAGCGCCGTCCTCCAGGCTAAAGTAGACGTTCCGGAGCTGGGCGGCGTCATCCCACTGGTTGAATGCGGCAACGCGCTCGTAGTGCTGCAACCAGTCTTCCACGTCTTCAAAGATGTCGCCGTGGAAGGACTTCGGGATGCGGGGGTTCTGGAGCGTGAAGTAGGGTGTCGACGCCCCAGGCATTGGGATGCTCAAGGCAGGTTGCTCCGTGGACATACCGGATGGAACAGGCTCGGGGGGTAAGCCTCGAATCCGGCGGCGAGTACGGTGAACAGGCGTCGTGACGGGAATTGGACTGGAGCTCCGACTAACGGTTGGGGTACGGGACATGAGATCGATCCGACCTCCACCAGATTTGTCACGGTGTTGGTGACAAGAGAGGACCTGTTAGAAGGCAGGGCTCGGCAGCACGTCCTTCAGTTGGCGAGACGGCGAACTTCAACGTCTTTCAAAACGAGAGCACCACGAGCGTCGTCTTCTTTCCGAGCGCCACGAACGCCACCTGGCAATATATATGTTGGCATATTTTGGCACCATTTTTGTTCCCATATCGGCACCACTCGTTTGTAGGCAAAAGGAGTTGTTGAATTCGAAAGAGTTGAGTTTGAGGGCCAGATTAGTAAGTGCAGCGATGGTACTTTGGCTAGGAGCATCAGGGCTTTTCTGTTTTCCATACGATGCGACCAGAGCTCGGATGCTATCATCCGTGTGTGTGTGTGTGTGTGTGTGTGTGTGTGTGTGTGTGTGTGTGTGTGTGTGTGTGTGTGTGTGTGTGTGTGTGTGTGTGTGTGTGTGTGTGTGCGTGTGTGTGTGCGTGTGTGCGCGTGTGCGTGTGCGTGTACGTGTGTGTGTGTGTGTGTGTGTGTGTGTGTGTGTGTGTGTGTGTGCGTGCGTGCGTGCGTGCGTGCGTGTGTGTGTGTGTGTGTGTGTGTGTGTGTGTGTGTGTGTGTGTGTGTGTGTGTGTGTGTGTGTGTGTGTGTGTGTGTGTGTGTGTGTGTGTGTGTGTGTGTGTGTGTGTGTGTGTGTGTGTGTGTGTGTGTGTGTGTGTGTGTGTTCATTTAGACAGATTTATTTTTCGACGTTACAGCGATCTTCCTACTGTTCTTGAGGAGCTGGAATTGGCCCACATGTCCACCTGAAGAAAGAGCAACAAGCAATCGGGTGCTGGAAAGATGGCCACAAAATAAAAATACTAGAAAAGGGAGAAATAGAAATAAATAGAAAAAGAAAAACGCGCTGTCGCCCCCTGTCCACCCAGCAGCCGCGGGGAGCGGGTAGAGAAAAAAAGAGGAAGAATGAAAGGAAAACGAGGAGCGGGAGGGGAGAATACAGAAACAGACGGTGACGGATTCGCGGAGATGCATATACTCGCGTGCCGCTGGCCAAAATGAGTGAACAAATTAACAGAATAAAGCGCAGACAGTGCAGGAGACTTCCCTGGAGCCTCTTCGGCACGAATTGTCAATACGGAATCAGCGGGGCACTTAGCTTAACTAGAGACACGTGCACTGTCCATAAAAACACTCACAAAATAAAATAAAAAAGGTGACAAAACATCTGAGTTCGAGAAAGTGTCGTGTGGGGGGTAAACGTGAATGATGGGAGCATTTAGGAAAGTGTTCTTGTATTGTGCCCCGCTCGGAAACGTGGTCGAACTGGGGGGGGGGGGTTAAATATGCGCTTTTTTATTAATAATAATTGGTTTTTGGGGAAAGGAAATGGCGTAGTATCTGTCTCCTATATCGTTGGACACCTGAACCGCGCCGTAAGGGAAGGAATAAAGGAGGGAGTGAAAGAAGAAAGGAAGAAGAGGTGCCGTAGTGGAGGGCTCCGGAATAATTTCGACCACCTGGGGATCTTTAACGTGCACTGACATCGCACAGCACACGGGCGCCTTAGCGTCTTTCCTCCATAAAAGCGCAGCCGTTCTGCGCGCTGTCAGAAACGTGGAGAATTCCGAGAAAAATCTAGGGAAAATGTGTCTGTCCCCAACCAACATGACATCATTAAAAATCACGTGACCATGACGTAACAGGCATGAAGTCACTTTTTTTGACGAATCAGCGTTTCCAGCCTACCTACCCGCAAACGCTTGTCCGGCTCATATACTGACTGCGGGGGACATCGCCAGCGTTTACGTTCAGCTGCCGTCATTTTGACCTCAGAATGCTGCCGTATGGTTCGCGCAAGTGGAAGCTGTGTTCGATCTTCGGAGCATCACGTCACAACGCGTAAAGTATCTCCACGTCGTGTCGACTATCTCTCCCGAGGTAATGGACAAGTTTGACGACGTTTTGAAGACGCCCGACCCTTCCTCCCCGTATGGTCACTTCAGGGCTACACTCCTGGCCCGGAAAGCCATATCGGTGCGCAGCCGCCTGCACCAGTTGCTCAGCACTGAGGGCCTTTGCGACCGTCGGCCATCTCAGCTCCTCCATCGCAGAGGCAGGATGTCAACAGCCGACTACTCCGTGAGCTGTTGCTTCAGCGCCTGCCTCAGGACCTCGTGGTCGTCCTGGCTGCAACAGGTAATGTTAGCTTGGATAAGCTTGCGGAGTGGGCTGACCGTGTCTCGGACTACTCTGGTCCGCGTTCTGTGGCTGCAATTCCTTCCGCCGCGTCGCCCACTCTCGTCGGCCGGCAGTCAAGACTCGAGGCTAAAATCGACCACCTCACGAGCACCGTTGCCGCACTGCGAGCGTCGATTCCTCGTCGCTACCAGCGTTCCTCTCACTAATGGTTGCGGCATCGTTCCAGTTCCAGTCATCGATCGAGCCCTGCCCGTGACGGGTTCTGCTGGTACCATCTCAAGTGCGGCGCCGCTGCCCGACAGTTCCGGCGGCCTTGCCTATGGTCGGGAAACGCGCCATCGAGTAAATGATGGCGGCTGGTGATTCTGGCTCTACATCCAGCAGCCGCCTACTATACGTCACCGACAGGATCTCGGGATGCCGCTTCGTTGTGAACACCGGTGCACAGGTTAGCGTCGTGTCCGCCTCCCTTCTCGATCGGCAACGCGTTGTGCAAGGAGCGTCTTTGCAGGCGGTCGACACCTCCCAGATCGCTACCTAGGAGAGCGCTCAGTCAGCCTCGATTTGGTCTTACGCCACACATTTCGAGGTGCTTTCATTATTGCTGACGTGTTGTTTGCCATCCTCGGAGCGGACTTTCTCGCCACTTTTGGCCAGTCTGTCGACCTTCGATGATCCCGTCGACTGCTGGACCACATGACTCACTTGTCTGTGAACAGCGTCCTCGCACCGGTGACCACCCCCATCCTCCAAGCCGCTCCGCAGCAGCCGTCGTCCGCCTTTGCTACTGTTCTGGCCGAGTTTCCTGCCATGACGCGGCCCAGCAACCTTGAGCTTCCCGTCCGTCATACCGTTAGGCACCACATGGTCACTACGGGCCCCCCAGTGTTCTGCCGACCGCGCCACTTTGCTGGCGACCGCCTCGTCGTCCCTGCCGTGAATTCGACCACATGCTGCAATTGGGCACCACTCGGCTGTCGTCCAGCAGTCGATCTTTGGAGCTTTATACGGTGGCGAAACATGACCCCGGTGATTGGCGCCCCTGCAGCGGCTATCGTGCCTTCAACGCCATGCCGGCACTTTCTCGGATCGATACCCTGTCTCTCATATTCATGACTTTGCGGCCGACCTGCACGGCATGGCTATATTTTTCAGGATTGACCTAGTGAAGGCCTAACATCAGATCCCGGTGGAGCCTGCAGACATCGCTATGACTGCAATTGCAGCACCGCTTGGCCTCTTCGAGTACGTCCGTATGCCCTTTGGTCTGCGAAACGCTGCTCAGACATTCCAACTCTTCATCAACGAGGTCACTCTTTGCCTGCGTTTTGTGTTCGCGTATCTCGATTATCTGCTAGTTTGCAGTTCCTCGTAAGAAGATCATTCTGAACCCCTGCGCCTGCTCTTTTCGCGCCCCGAAGAGCACGGTCTCCTCATCAATCCGGCTAAGTGCATTTTTCGCGTCGACGCCATCGAGTTCCTTGGCCATCATGTCACAGCGCAGGGAATTCGCCCTTTTTAGAGCAAGGCGCACGCCATCCGCAACTTTCATCACCCCAAGTCTCTTCGCAAGCTTCGCGAGTTCCTCGGCCTCCTGAACTTCCACCGACGTTTCTTGCCCGGCATTCCCCGCAATACCCTACCTCTCACCGATCTCAAGTCACTGCATGGTCCTGACACTCCTCTCGAGTTGAAGTCAGCTGCTGGAACTGCATTCCAAGCCGCCAAGAACACCCTTACTGACGCTACTCAGCTCAAGTACACGCTGGCCGACGCCCCGTTGCGTCTCATCACCGTGGTCTCTAGTGCAGCTGTAGGCGCCGTCCTGCAACAGCTTCAGGACGGCTGCTGGTGCCCGCTGGGTTTATTCTCTCAGAAGCTCAAGCCCGCCGAAACGAGCTACAGTCATTTAGGCCGTCAGTTGCTAGCTGTATATCTTGCAATCTTGCATTCTACACTTCAATCACATCTTTCAAGGAGCCGTTGTTTATGTGCTCCCGCACCACAAGCTCTTGACTTTTGCTTTTCGCGTGAATAAATGGTCATACACTGCAGGAGAGATGCGGCACCTGAGTTTCATTTCTGAAATTACGGTGGATATAAGACACATCAAAGGACCCGTGAACAGTGCCGCCGATGCGCTACCCCTTGTCGCTGCTCTTGCTTCAGGCGCACTTGACTTCGCAGCGCCTGCTGCCGCACAGGCGTTAGCCAGTGAGCTTCAAGCCCCCCAAGCCAACTCTGGCTCTCTGACCGTGTCGCCATTGCCCCTACCGTTTTGCTCGTACAGCATTGGGTGCGACGTTTCCAGTCGTCCTCCATGGCCTTTTGCAACCATCGCATTCCGTCGGCAAGTCTTCGAACAGCTGCACAACGCAAGCCATCCCTGAATTCATGCTACGCAGCGGCTCGTGCCGTCTACGTTCGTCTGGCCAAACGTCAACCGAAATGTGCGTTGCTGGGCTCGTGAGTTCTTGCAATGTCAGCGTGCTAAAACAACGCGCCTCATGCGATCGCTGCACCACCCTTTCCAGTCCCCCGACCGTCGTTTCGACCATGTCCACGTCGACATGGGTGGGTGGGGGAGGGCTGTAGCGGCACTATCATCATCAGCAGTGCTGCGCCGCCTCGGCTCGTGACAAGCGCTCGCGCTGGCTACGTCAGGCCACGTGCGGAGTAGATTAAAACAGTTTATTGCTGGTTTCCGGCCTGTTCGCTTCGTACGCTTCACGCTCCTTTAATTTGTAGGAGACTAAGTCTCGGTCCTTCTGCACAAGGCATTCCTCGCAACCATCGGCAGTTCTTGTAATGAGTGCTGCGTATGAACGGAATGAACTAAAAAAATATTTGGCCAATGTTTAAAAGTATAATTGTTGGTGTTTGCTAATCGTCGTCTGAAGCTAGTTTGGTTTATTGTTTATGCGGGTTTAACGTCCCAAAGCAACTCAGGCTATGAGGGACGCCGTAGTGAACTGCTCCGGAAATTTCGACCACCTGGGGTTCTGGCATCTGAAGCTCGTGTTCTTTTTTCTGGAAGTTTGCTCGATTATATCTCGTTATTTATAAGCCATGTAGACAGGAACTTCAGTAGTTTCATATATTTGTGGGGAGCACAATTTATCGTTATGGTAGCACAATTAGGTTGCACCTATCTTGAGAAAAAGACTTTCAATTGAAACAAAACCTTTCCTTTGGCAAACTTTTTCAAATGAAAAAAAAATTAAGTTATGAAGCAGAAAAAAAATGAAGGGGACGCTCAAGCTCTGCCTTTAGGGTATGGAGCGATAGCTCAGTGACCTCTTCTGGCACAGTAGTGAACTTGTTAAGCAACCCGGCACTGCCCTGTGAAGGCAGGTGCTGCCACCAGTGCGCCTTGTGCGACCCACGTTGCTCTTCCCGAGCGGCCAATCATTAATTTAACTGTCACTTGCATAGTGGGCAGTTTGCTCACAATCCGGTGTGTAGGTTCTGATGACACAGCAATCTCACGTGACCTATGTAGCCCACCGGCCTCTACAGGTTGGTTCTCTGGGGATTTTTCGCAGATTTTACGCTCATAGTTAACCATGCCGACGACGCCGAGGACGCCGACGGCGACGCCACATTTTCGGCCATATTTCATATTTCAGCCTCTTCTTTGTTTAAGGATTTGTGCGGTGATGGGTACCGCATTCTGCTGCCTTTGCAGTTGTTTAGTATGGCCGAGTATTCCTGAAGTACTGGCAGGGATTGCTCAACGTCGACGTTGGATGCTCGCTAGTTAGTATATCCTCGAGCTATCCTGCCCATCCCTTGGATTCCTGCCACCCCCGTGTGCACCGGTACCCTGATGATCTTATGTTTGATCGGTTCTGCATCCATCTGTTGTGTCTTGCAGTGTTCAGAGAGAAGTATGCGGAGCGCTCTGTGGCCGACTCTGCCGCAAAGATAGTTGCAGCAGGCTGCTTCTGAGTCAGTAAGAATTTATTTTATTTATTATTTGTTTATTTATTTACAGATTTTCTCGGCAGCATGAGCACCTTTATATACCAACAGGATGTCGTTTTTCACAGCCTTTATGTACAGATCGACAGGTTTATCTCGCTGTGGAGGACGAGTCCAGTGCATAGTCGATGAAATAGATGGCTCAGCGTCTCTGTTTTCAGATATATTATCATAGTACTCTTGAAGCCTTAGGTGACGGGTAAAATTATCGAACTCTTTACGCGACGCGGCGCCTTTCCTTCCCTATCTTGGCGTAGGGGTCTCTCGTGTGTTGCGCTCTCCCCACCCTCTTTTTTTTCTTTATTTCTTTTATATTTAAACCCTGTGTGTGTCATGTCCCATGCTATAAAAGACGCAACGATGCACTGTATGATCATTCTTGACAAAGACCGGTCTCTGATAGAAACGTTCAATAAATTCGTTTAGTTTTTGAATGTCACTTTCCAACTTACTATATAGTGGCCATGAAGAATTTCGTAGCCCATATATATATATATATATATATATATATATATATATATATATATATATATATATATATATATATATATATATATATATATATATTGAAAGTTGAAAACGCTTCATTTCGCCATAGATTTATTTTGAGTCGACGTTTCGGACAGAGCCTGTCCTTTCTCAAGACTCATATATATATATATATATATATATATATATATATATATATATATATATATATATATATATATATATATATATATATATATATATATATACATATATATATATGTGTGTGTGTGTGTGTGTGTGTGTGTGTGTGTGTGTGTGTGTGTGTGTGTGTGTGTGTGTGTGTGTAGTGTAAGTACAGCATTATGACAAACGCGAATATTCGTTTAAAAGGTTTATTTTCCGAACACCTTCGGGAATGTATTTCCTTCGTCAGGGCAGGCTTACAATGAAACAGTCTTGTCAATATACAGACACAGAGCGAGCGAGGATGTATAAACTCCGCCCTCAAAGCAATCTTGAGAGTGAGGGCAAGGGGCGTATTATGGACCGCGCAGCAGCGCTCACTGGGGCCGCGGCTGAATAAAACAGAAAGACGCGGAGAAAACAGGGAGGTGAAAATAGTAAAGGAGTAGAAAATACAACGAATTTGAACAGCGATAGAAAAGGGAAAGGAGCTTTAAACACTGCTCTCGGCACACCGGGAGGCCGCACCCCCGCAAGACGCCGCCGGTATCACTTTTCAGGTATCCTGAGACGCTGGCTGGGGACGCGCTCCAGAGAGACTTGTTGCGCGCCGCAGCCGCAACCCGCGACCATGCCATATGGGAATTTTTGCTGCATTTCTTCGTTAGGCTCTTCTGTCGGGCTTTTCTACCAGACAACCTGGCGCGCTTATTCCTATAATTATACTGGGTTGTTTCAACACATGTCCGGCAGTGCGCTTTTCGTGAAAAAGCGGCAGCCGTCGGAAAAAAAGAAGAAAAGAAAAAAAACGAAAAGGAAAAAGAGTGAGCTACGCCCGAGCGCGTAATGAGAAGGCAGAGAGGAAGTTATGAGAGAAAACGGAAAGGGGAAAGCGCAGAAAAAATTATTAGCACAAAAACATTGAGGAAGAAAAATACTAACGCGCACACACAAAAATTGAATGTGGCTGCAAACAAATACGAAATGAATAATGAAAATGAAAAAGGCGTGGAAGACATACCATCGAATACAAAAAATTATAAGACAAAAGTTTAAAAAATGGAAATCAATAATAATACATGTGTGCGGAAACCGTAAAAGGTCGGCGGCCCGCAGGGCTGCTGCGTGGTCCCAGTGGTCTAGGCTATAGAGATAGAATATAGGAGTCTATCTGGGATAGAACATGGTTTCTGGCTGTAGGTCGTACAAAGGAGATTACTGAGAAAGTAAACAGCTAGATTCCCAGCCATTTCAGAGCGTGTTTGAAGTCGTCAAGGACAACATCAGGCGTATTTTTATTTATAATGCTGTCCAAAGCGGGTGAAATTTACTACGCTGCCTCCTTCAAGCAGGAGCGCCTCCTGGGAGTAGCGTTCATGCCATGGGAGAACGTGCTAAACGCTACTTCGATTTTTGTGAAATTGTGCTTTTTTCTTCGTTTTCCAAATATGGAGACATACTCTTTGCTATTTTGTCCTTGAATTCTCATTTTTGTCGTGCTGTGTATTTCTCTATATATTTACTCTTTCTTCTCCTTTCCTGAGAACAGAGTCCTTGCTTCATTTCTGTCACTAGCTGCCATCCAGTTATTTTCCCTTTCTTTATCATTTTTTTCTAAATGTTCAGGGGTTGCTATTGCTTGGTTGCTATTGATTTTCACGAATAGTTCCTGAGATAGCATTTTTTGATCAGAATAAGAATGGCATGGTGGATGGAAAAGCGCAATTTTGGCTCGGTGACCGTACAGAGAGCTGCTTAGTAAGGCAAAGAAACACAATCGACAAAGATAAACCGCTAGCCTTCCATGTGAATTTGTTATGACATAAGTCATATGTTTTAAGGGTGAACATATGGCAGCAATGGAAGAGAAAATTATTCAGCTGCTGCTATGTTTCAACTTAGATTGCACGAGCCGATTTATTAAATGCTCGCGATATAGAATCCTTCCATAAAAAAAAAAACTGTTGAGCATGCAGAATCCATGACATCAAGAACGGTTCATTCACAAGAAGTTCATTGATTTCCTTACTGAGTGCGAAGCTGGTTCAACATTAAATAAGAACTTCAATTCCCTGGGAAGATCATAGCAAGAGCACAAGGTTCGACATATCTCCCGTACTTTATCCCATTGAAGTAAGCATGTGAAATGAATATTTTATGTGTGCAATTTTAGTACTGGTCTCTTCTCATGGGAAGTTGCTCTGCCATGCTGAGCGCTCTTTTGCCCCTAATGTTCTGAACTCCTTCAAAATGCGCGATTAGTTTTGTACCTGGGTGGAGGCTACGGGTCTTGCAAAGAGGTGCAGTTTTTCGACACTCCCCAAGGAAAAAACGCACGACTTGCCTGGAAACGTACGGCGTTCTGTAGTGAACTGACTATGCGAAGAGTAATTCTATCCTGGCGGCGTCAGCAAGACGTGCTTATGATAGCCCTACGGTCAAATCTATTCTTCCCGCCGGCTTACCTTGAGTCTCAAGGAGATGGTGCCTAGTGCCACCACGGACATCAGCCCCCATACCAAAGCTGAATTCCGCACCGTGGCGATCGGTTGTAAGGTGACGGTTAGAAATCATGAATTGTGGCGGTCAGGGACATGGTCAAGTACCGGCCGACGGGATCCGCATCTGTATACCAGGTGGGGGCTCCGGGACCTTTTGTCTATAAGGGTGAAACACAAGGGACAGAATAGGAACCCTTATTCTATACTTGGCCCATGGATTCTCGGTTTTCTTCTTTAAAAAAGACACGACCTTTACCGGAAATGGTACCGCACCAAAGAAATCGCAGTTCCAACTGGAAAATCTACTGAAAATTTCCCACAGTTCCTGATAGTCCACGCTGTTGAGAAAAACGCTCCAGTGGCAGCACTATCAGTGTTTGTAATACAAAAGTGGCTAGTGGCTAACATAGGCGAGGAATATGAAGCAAAAAAACTATCCTCCCGAGAACTGCTTGTACAGCCGAAGACCAAGAAACAGAGTGATGCATCACTCACACAACGAAAACTTGCTGGTCTTGACATTAAAGTAACACCTCAAATAAGCGTGAAAAACATTTAGGGAGTAATTTCTGAGTGGCTGCTGACGGCGGGGATGAAAATGAGCTCCTCGAGAATTAGCGAGACCAAGGCGTAACATCCCATCGCTGCATCGCTATAAGGCGCAACGGAGAAGAAATCACACCTTACACGTTCTAAAATTCGGCAGCACTCGCTTGCCTGAGTCTATCTCGGTTGCATTCATCAGGTGCCCAGTGTGCCCATACATCCCTTACCATAGGAAATGTTTTGATTGCCAAAGGTATGGCCATGGCAGCAAGACATGTAGAGGCAAGGATGCCTGTGACAAATGCACCGAAAGAGACCATAATACAGACAACTGTCAATAAACATAAACAAAATGTAAAAACTGCAAAGGTCTACACGCAGCCCGCTCGCGAACCTGTGAAGTGTTCAAAAAAGAAAATCAAATAATAAATCTGAAAGTACATGAAAATAGATCCTACCATGAGGCACGAAAAAAGTTAAATGAGCAGACATGCAGGTTATGTGTTGACGTTGACGCCGTGCGCCGAGGGGCCGAGCGGCGTCCAGTGACAGCGGGCACACAGGACACAATTGTTTATTTATGTCTGCCCCGTCCGCCACCGAAACAGCACTCCTGTGTCGATACCATTCACATCCGAGAGGTGTACCTGATGGCAGCCTCTGGGACAATACACCACTGCAACTTCCGGCCACTGTCCAGGCAGGGCCACCCATATCTCTGACAGATGCAGCCAAGGCTGCCCTGCCACCTCAAAAGAAAGGCTCGATGGCCCCTGAGCCGGAAGGCTGCATCGCTTCCCCCGGTCTGGGAAGCCACAAATCCGTAGCCTCGCGGGTTCCCTGCGGAAATCCATCGCCTCCTGCAAGACGATGGAGCAGCAGCGGCAGCGCGGCGCAAGTCTCTTTAATGCAAAAAGAAAGGGAAAATTCGAATAACGGGCCCCTCAAACCCGGGAGCATCTGTTTTTAAATACATCCCCACAAGGCATCATATATGGCGTTCCTAGTTCACTGGAACTGTCGAGGCATGTTAAAAACTACAGCGACGTAAAAGATATTCAAGCTTTATATTCCCCGGATTATCTGCATTATCTCCGCTGCGTGCCTTGCTATACCTCAATCTTCTGGAGTGGTGAAACAAAACCACAAAACCCGGCATACAAAAGAATGCAGAGTTGCAAAAAAGAAACAAAACAAAGCAGAAATATCGCATAAACTTTAAAAGGTCAAGAGCAGAAGCCCTATATATCCGCCGTAGTGCCGTAAAGATTTCGTGGCAAAGATACGTGACATCCAATAAATATCTCAACTACATCATAATAAATGTGGGAGAAGGTACGAAAGCTCAGTAGTAAATACAGCCCAATCATACTTCCCGTTCTAACAGCCCATGGTATACAGACAAACATCGAAGAACAGTCATACATTTTCAGGTAAATATTTTGTGGCAGTTTCCTGCTCATCACACTAAACAGAATCACTTCTAGAATACAAAAACACAGCCGAGAAACAGACTCCCTACAAGTGGATATACAAAGCAGCCATATAATAAATTTTTTACAGTTCAAGAAATCAACGCAGTCTTGTCCGCTGGTAAGCAGACTGCACCCAGCCCTGTGCCGCATCTCTGAACCTGCCCACCAATGCTGTTCCACCTCTCTTAACCTCCCGTAGAGGCACTTTTAAGTTTTTTTAATTACGTTTAGGCATCGGGCCAACTACCGGAGACCTCGAACGAGGCCATCATTGTTCCAATTCTAAACCCTAAAAACCACCAACCTCTCCCAGTAGTTATAGACCTATAGATCACAGCAGCTGCCTTGCAAAATCTTTAGAAAGTAATAGGGGAGTAATCGCTCATTGACATCTACCATTGCGTAGCCATACGGCTGAAAAGCAAAGCTGTACAGTTTGAGTCAATCAGTAATTACACCCTTATTACAAATCTACTCCACCTTGGAGGATTCCCCTAAAACATTCCACCAACACTGTTCCCACTTAGAGTTATTGATCAATTCTCTCTCACCCTACCAAAAGCTTGCCGTCCCGGTTAGCTCAGTTGGTAGAGCGACTCCTTCGGGCAAGTGGTGGTCCCGGGTCTGAACCCCTGATCGGGATGAATTTTTCTTCAACTACGAAGCTTCTGAGGAAGCTGTATAGCTTTTTTTGCAGCCGTATGGCAACGCCCGGGTGGATGTCAATGAGTAATTACTCCCTTATTACAAATCTACTCCAACCTGAGGGGTTCCCCTAATACATTTGGCCAACATCCTTTGAAAGTATTGTGAATATTACAGCAACATTCGTGCCAGAAGCCCGTGAGCTTCTCGATGTCCATCAGTGCGGTTTCAAAGAGGCATGCACCACAACAGACCACCTAGTTCGTCTGGAAAGTACTGTCCGTGAAGCTTTTGTACAAAAACAAGAATGTCTTGCTGTTTTTTTTTAATTTAGAGAAAGCATATGATACAACCTGGAGATTCGGGATTCTTCACGACTTCGCTAAACTTGGCATTCGTGGCAGGATGTTGAACTGCCCAAAAGACTTCCTCTCAAACCGTTTATTCAATGCACGCCTCGGTTCAACCCTCTCGAGATTTTTCATTCTGGCAAATAGAGTGCCTGAAGGAGTATTTTAAGCACGACCCTCTTTGCAATTAAAATGAACTCTATTAGTAAAATAATTCTAAGAGCCATTATGTATTCAGTCTATCTTGACGACCTTCAGATAGGTAGAACGTCCTCAAACATATCGACATGTCAAAGACAAGTGCAGTTCACAAAATATAGCTTCACCTTGGGCTGACAGAAATGGTTTCTGGTTCTCCCCACAGAAAGCAGTGGCTATTTATTTGTCACTCAAATGTGGCTTACAGACAGATCCTAGGCTACGCCTGAACGGAAATGAATTACCGGTAAAGAGTGACCACAAATTTCTGGGCATAACTTTTGATAAAAAAATGACCTTCTTGCCCTACATAAAGAACCTGAAGAAAAAAGCTTTTAGATCATTAAATATTTTAAAGGTGCTTTCACGTAAACACTGGGGGTCTGATAGGACCTGCCTTTTACGCATCCACCGCTTCATAAATCGCTATTGCCTTGATTATGGGTGTATGGTGTACAGTTCAGCTCAGCCGTCCTACCTGAAGCAATTAGATCCAGTACATAACTCAGGTCTGCGTCTTATAAGTGCTGCATACCGGAATTCCCCCATATACAGTCTATATGTAGAATGTAACGAACCACCCCTTGCAGATAGAAGAACCATGCTCACATCTGCATACATCCTAAAAAGCCGTTGATTACCAAACCATCTCTGTTACTCTAGAGTTACGAAGTACGCATCTAAGCAGCTTTTTAGTAACAAACCAAATGCAATGAGACCCCTTATCCTCCATTTTGAAGGAATTTGCCAGGATATAGGTATTCTATACACGCTACTTGATGTGGCCCAGAGACCTGAACCGCTGCCACCTTGGTACACCTTTCCGGCTGTAGGTGTCTACACACTGTCACAATTTTATAAAAAGCACATTCCACGCGAACACAGATAACAAGAATTTTTTGCGTTAGACGAAAAGTACAAAGAATACAAAGCCTTATATACAGACGAGTCTAAAACAGCACTTTACTGATGAAGTGCTGAAGTGCAAGATAAATGGGACAAGGTAGTCAGGTTGCCTCAGGGCGCGTCAATTTTCTCAGCCCAATGTAATGCCATTTCGGTGGCTGTATCAAAATAGTGAAAAAAACATTCTAAACAGCATTATCTACACGGTGTCGCTGAGTGCAGTCACAGCACTGAATGCCAGACACGTGAGAGAACCTTTAATAGGAGATATAATACATAACATGATAACTGCTGAAACACAAGGTGATGAAATTGAGCTCTGTTGGATACCAAGCCACCATGAAATTAGTGGCAACGAAAAAAATGGAGCATGGGCTGCTCAATCTCGCCATAAAGAAGTCAGAACTGTAAATATACCCCATGCATATTATTATAAAATAAACTGAAAGAAAAATGGCAGTCTACATGGAATAGTGAAGGAAATAACAAACCACATTTAGTAAAACCTATTCTTTTATAACAGAGATAATGGAGGCATCAGCAACGTTTTATAGAAGTAATTTTATGCCGCCTGCGCATCGTGGACAAACACTTAACACATAACTTTCTACTGACAAATCAAGAGAAGCCCTTATGTGAGAAATGTGGAAATGTGCCGAGTAAATAACATGTAATTCTTGTGCTCGGACTCGAACGTCCCCGCTGGGGGGCGTCTGCAGCTTGAATTCGTTAGTGAGTGGCGACACCAGGGGTTCCCGTGCATCCACAGGGACATACCCGCAGAAGGATGATGGTAAACAGTGCGTCACCACGGACCCGAGCACCCGCTCCTAGCCATGCGTGGCATCACCGTGTCCGGGGAACAGGGGTTCCTGATTGTTGAGCCGGTGCCGAGCGTTTGCACCTTTAAGGCCCCTCGACGGAGGCAACACATCACTTTGGCCCTAGCTTCCTCTAGAATGCACCTCCGTCCTACCCGACCGGGGAAAATCGGCATTCGCCTTTTCCTGTCCTCCTCTCCATCGTTTACTTTCCTATCTTCTTTCCGACTACTGTCCTGACGCCTCGTCGTTTCCCGGTTATTTCCTTTCTTCTTGGGCGGTTAGGGTTAACGTTGTGGGGCGAAATACCCTGTGTTTTGTTATATTTGTTTATAGTTGAGGTGTACAGCTGGCGTGGTCAGGGCTTGTTTTCCAGTTAATGTCCCATTCCCTTGTTGGGCTTTAGCGTGGGTAGCTCACACCGTCGCCGAAACACACATTTCTTATGGCTTCTGTTACCTCAAATAATGATCGCGCTTTGAAAAGGGTGCGGAACGAAGAAATAACCCAATGCTTCCAAAAACAAAAAAAAAACACTTTCCCAAGGATTTACGCCATTCACAGTGAAAAAACTAAGAAATCTTCCAGAAAAACGTTTCCGTTCTTAGTTTCCAAAAGTCTGACCGATTCCTTAGCCACAGGGTACAAGTTCAGAAGAATGCCCAGTGGTGAAATCCTTCTAGCAATCAAAGACACCGTCCAGCACTCCAAACTGTCCGAAATATTATCAATAGGGGGTTTTCTAGTCTCAGTAACTGCGCACAGATCTCTAAATCCCATCCGAGGAGTGATATCCGCGTCCGACTTTCTCGAGCTCACTGAAGCAGAAATGCTGTAGGGTCTTAAAGACAAAAATGTCACAAAAGTTCTGCGCATCAAAATTAGAAAAGAGAACAAAGAAATTGCAACCAAGCACTTCGTCCTCGCCTTCATCGCCAGCACATTCCCCGAATACATCGAAGTAGGTTACTTGAAAGTCAAGGTCCGACACTACGTCCCAAACCCCAGAAGATATTTCAACTGTCAACAATATGGCCATGGGTCCCAGAGTTGCCGTGGTCGACAAACCTGCGCCAAATGCACCTCGTATGAGCACGTTTCAGAAAACTGTGAAACAGCAGCGCTGTGCTGCGCAAACTGTGAAGGGACCACCCCGCCTACTTCAGGTGTTGCCCAAAATACAAGACCGAAAAAGAAATCAGCTCTACCAAAACAAAAGAAAACATCTGGTACAAAGAAGCGCGTTCGCGACTGCCACACACAAAAGTAACATTTTCTTTTACTGCGAAAACCAACTTCGCCAATGTGTTGCATGCGCATGGCACACCACACCATCTTCCGGCACAAGCCCAGGCTACACACAGTGAGTCTGTGCCAGGGCCATCCGCGCTACCTGGTGGAGTAGCTAACACTACTCCGCCAACCCCAAAGCAGGCTGCGCTAATCCCCGGATCAGCGGGCCTCAAGACCTCTTCCCACTGGTCGAGGTCTTGCTCAAAAATCAGCGTGCGTTCTGCACGGTCGTCCAGAACCTCTCCAGAGGCAATGAACACGACCCAGGGCAGCCACGTGCTTTCGACGTCGGACGAGCGGAGGAACTCCTTGGATCAATAAACAAATTTGAGGTTCTGAGTCACAGGGTCGGATCAAAGTTAATCTAGATTTATCTGCACACACGCACACAACATTAAAATGGCTTTCATAATACACTGGAACTCTAGAGGTCTTGTAAATACGTATAACGACATAAGAGGCATTTTAAACACAATTTCCCCTATTGCTTTATGTGTGCAGGAAATCAATTTCGGCCCTCAGCACACAAAGGTGCTAAAGAAATATACCGTCTTCCACCGTGTCCGAGAGGGGGCGAGCAGACTCTCGGGAGGCGTAGGTATCATTGGGCAACCTGGAGTAGGAGCTCACGAGATGAAACTTAAAACTAGATTCGACGCCGTAGCAGCCACTGTGGTTGCTTACAAAACCATTACACTTTGTTGCATATATATTCAACCACACCTCGAAGTAACACAATATGTATTAGAGAACCTTTTAGACAGTTACCGGAGCCATACTTGATAGTTGGCGATTTTATTGCACACTCTTGTTTCTTGGGCAGTGAGAAAACCTATAGCAGAGGTCAGGTCATTGAGGATTTTATACTATCTGACAATATTTGTTTACTGAACACCGGTAAAGCTACTTACTGCTCTCCTATTTCAGATATAATGGTGTTTTAGAGTTGTCTTTTAGCTCTCCATCAGTTTTTATTGATTTTAAATGGGATGTTTTAGACATCCCTATGGAAGCGATCATCTCTCTATTGAAAATTTCCTGTCATCCCCGCCATCAGTAAACCTGACAAAACATCGGTGTTGGAAGCTCAATCTAGCAGATTGGCAACTTTTTGGAACAGAAGCCAGATTAGAAAATATTGCTTTAGAAAATCTTAATTTCAATTCAATAAACGAAATTTTCAAAAAATGTATTTTTGCTGCCGCACTCTTGGCTATCCCTCAATCTTCAGGAATAGTACGACGCAATCATAACGTGTGGTAGACACAAGATTGCAAAGAAGCATATCAAAAACAAAAAATTAAAGCTTGGCGTATATTTGGAAGACACCTCACGCAGGAAAACCCTATAAACTTTAAAAAAGCATGAGCTAAAGCTCGGTACATACGTCGCAGTGCCTAAAAAGCATCATGGCAGAGTTTCGTTTCCTCAATAAACAGCCATGTCGCGTCGAAAAAAATGTGGGAGGCTGTACACAAACTAGATGGTTGCTACTCTCCGTTCACGGTCCCTCTTCTGACAGACCCTGGTTTACAAACATAGAAGACCAAGCAGATATATTAGGTGAAAATTATTTGTCTGTATCTAGTTCCTCTCACTATACACAGCCATTTTTAAAATATAAAAACAGATAGAAAACATATATTTCCGACACCAGGCAGTGCTCACGAAGCATTTAATAGCCCAATTACACGAGAAGAAATTAACAGCGTACTTTCCTCCGTTAAACAGACTGCACCATGACCAAATGAATTTCATAACGAAATGCTCGCCCAACTGTCCGAACCCGCCGTAGACTTGCTTCTGAATTTTTAAAACAAAATATGGGTATCAGGAGAAACACCGGAGGCTTAGAAAAAAGCCATTATTCTGCCACTGTTGAAGCCGGTAAAGGTTCCTACCTCCCATAGCAATAACAGGCTTATAGCACTGACAAGTGTACTTGCCAAAGCATCGAAAACATCCTTAACATTAGGTTAATGTTCGTATTTAAATCCCGTGATCTTCTGGACATCCATCAATGCGGGTTTAAAAAGGCATGCTCTACAACCGACCATCTCGTGTGCCTAAGAACACAGTCCCAGAAGCATTTATACACAGTCCACACTGCCTAGCAGTATTTTCGACTTAGAGAAAGTCTATGACACCACATAGAGGTTTGGCATACTGAAGGACCTTGGAAGCCTCGGCATCCGCGGTAGGATGCTCAAATGCTTGAGCGACTTTTTATCCAGCCGCTCATTTTAAGTACGCCTGGATGCCGCTTTTTCTAAGAACTTCAATCAAGAGAACGGCGTGCCTCAAGGTTGCATTTCAAGCACGACACTTTTTATAGTAAATATGAAATCCCCAGTAAAAATAACTCCAAAATCCGTCTTGTATTAAGTCAATGTCGATAACCTCCAGATTGCTCGTACATCTTCTAGCGTTATGTCGTGTGACAGGCAAATACAGCTAACAGTAAATAAACTAACAACATGGGAAGATAAAATGGTTTCAAGTTTTGTACGCAAAAGTCAGTAGCTGTTATGTTCTTGCTTAGAAGAGAACTGCACACTGATCCCTCCCTGTATCTAATTGAAGTCAACACTACCAGTATAAGATGAGAACGAATTTCTAGGAGTAACCTTTGACAAAAAACTCACATTCCTACCACACATAAACACCCTCAAAAAGTAACCTTCCCGACATCTAACCAAAGTTCTTTCAAACAAACACTAGGGTTGTGACAGGGCAAGCCTTCTAAAAAATTACCACTCTGTGGTACGATCCTGCTTGGGCGACGATAATATAATATATGGTTCAGCAAGGCCATCGTACTTAAAACGACTCGACCCAGTGCACAATTTAGGTTTACGTCTTTCTACCGGTGCATAGAGGACGTCACCCATAAGCAGTCTTTATTCGAAAACCAACGAACTACCACTTACAGAAAGAAGAAGTATGCT
The DNA here is from genome assembly GCA_030143305.2 of Amblyomma americanum. Taxonomy (NCBI): domain Eukaryota; kingdom Metazoa; phylum Arthropoda; class Arachnida; order Ixodida; family Ixodidae; genus Amblyomma; species Amblyomma americanum. The sequence continues at coordinate 339,910 of JARKHS020004563.1, read as the reverse complement.
CACATGTTCGTACATTTTAAAAATCCACTCGCTGCCCAAGCACCTTTGTTACCCCATAGTCACAAAGTGTCCATCTAGAACACTGTTTAACAGCTAACCGCCAGCTACAAGGCCACTTCTCTTGCGTTTTGATGAAATGTGCCAAAACCTCGGATTACTGGATACATTACCTGGCATTGCTCGAAGACTAGATGCACTGCCTCCATGGTACAATTTTCCTGCAATCTGTGACTTCACTCTTACACAGCTCTGCAAAAAACAAGCTCCACAACAACAGGTAATACAAGAATTCCTTGCCCTCGTAGAAAAATGCCGTAGCTTTACAGAATTTTATACTTATTGATCAAAAACAGATAGTTGCGTAGGAAGCGCAGTGGTGCGAGGGAATTCGGAGGAGATAGTAAGACTACCCCAGTGTTCCTCCATCTTCACTGTGGAGTGCTACACAGTATGTGCGGCGGTAGAAAAAATACAAAGTGAGAACCTCACAAATGCTATTATTTACAGACTCCTTAAGTGTACTTACAGCTCTCCATTCTAAAAAGCAAGCACCGCTCTCATTGGTTACATCATACACAACATAGTTGCTGCCACTGCTCAAGGACAATACATATATATATATATATATATATATATATATATATATATATATATATATATATATATATATATATATATATATATATAGAGAGAGAGAGAGAGAGAGAGAGAGAGAGAGAGAGAAAACTTTATTTGGTTCATGAAGGGTTTAGCGCTCGGTCTTCGTCTTCATCGCTGCAGACTCTTGAACTTCAAAGCAGGGTTGGGCCCCTAGTCCAGGGCTCCACTGAGTCGCGCTGCTTCGCTTGCGTGCTGCACCATTGCCCTTTGGGCGGCGAGCTCGCAGCTGGTGAGCCGGCTCTCCCACTGCTCCGCACTCGGGCTTTTGTGTTGGTGGAACGTGTAGTTTCGCTTACACTCCCAGGTTATATGGTAAAGCGTGGGGGTTGCCCCGCACCACGGGCATGTGTTCCTATACAGTGTAAGGTACATCTTGCTAGGTATATGTAGGTAAAAGAATGTTTCCGTTGGCAGCCTCCGCCAACTAGATGTTTCTTGTTGTGTTAGGTCCTTACGTGGCGGGGAGTATCTAATTCTCCTGCCTCTTTGATAGTTTAGGTATTCTGAAAATCCGATCTCCACGATGAAGTGCTGTCCCAGGGCGTATGGCCGCTCGGCTCGGTACGTGATCTCTCGAGCCAAGCCGTCTGCCCTTTCGTGTCCTTCTATCCCCGTGTGTGCCGGAATCCAGATTAATTTGTGTGTTGCTGTTTTTCTGAGGTGTACTGCTTCGCAGAGGATAGCTAAGGCAGCCCTGCAGATTCTAATTTTCGTATAGTTTCTGCATGTCTCTTTTGAGTCCGTTAGGATGACCAATGATTCGTTTTTTCGATAGCCCTAAGCCGCTGCCAGCGCAACATCGACATCCTCCTTTTCCGCTATCCTGACACTACATGTTGTTGCGCAGGTGATTAGATTGCCTGCGTTATCAACTACCACCGAAGCTGTTTTGTAGTAGCTTTCGCGTCTATTCCATGGATACATGGTTGCATCCGTGAAGACTGTGTTTTCTAATTTGGCTAAGTACCTCTCCACATAATCTGCCCGCGCCTGTCTCCTGGTCGCGTGGAGATTTGGGTCCATAATTTTATAAAACATGTTTATAAAACATGTTATAACACATGTTGTGTTTTTATAAATATAAAACGGTGCTGGGTCCCGAGTCATGTGGGAATAAAAGGTAATGAGAGAGCAGATTTATGCGCTGCCGAAGTTCATGGCAAGGAAATAAAAAAGTACATATAACCTTTATGGATTGCATAAATTTAGTACAACAGAATTTAAGGAAAAATGGCAGACAGCTTGGAACAATGAACCAAACAAGAAACTGCACTGGTAAAGCTAGCCCTAGGTGAATAGAAGTAATGTTTGCACAAAGAGTGTTTCATTGAAGTTGTTTTGTGTCGTCTCCGTATAGGCCACAGGCACATCACGCACAATTTTCTATTGACAAAAGAAAACAAACCGGTTTTTTAAAGTGTGGGGATGACCTACCAATTAATCACATTTTATACTCATGCACAAAACTTGGTAAGCTTAGAAAAAATATTTTGCTCAGTTGTAAAGTTGAACACAGTCTTTTTCACCCAGTATTGCTTTTGAGTGAAGATGCAATTGTTGACAATACTTATGTTTTTAGCTTTTTAATTGAAGCAGGTTTTCTGAGCAAACTTTAAACCTCTACCCACTGATTCGCTTGATTTTTGACACTCCTCAGCCTCCTTCTCATCCCTGAAAAGAAGGCAAAGGTCTTGGTTTATTGGTTGGGAGGCTCAACATCCTTTCCCAGACAAGGATGCTTGGCTGAGGTTACCCGACCTTTTTTAAAGTTTTTATTATTTCCCATTGAGTGTTTTTCTTCTTTCAGCATTAGGTAATGGAAAACATTGTTTACGCTTTCTACAAGGCTCATGATTAAAATGTGCAAAACATTGTGCAGAGAACAATTTCTCATTACTTGAGTTTGGCGCATTATGGCCTGAGTCGCCTATGTGCCATAAAACACAACACAACACACACAACTCAAGCATCTAAGGAAAAAATATTTTGCTCCATTTTGCAATGAGCTCATTCCCTTCCATCCCAATTTACTTTTAGGAGATAATCCACTTCTAGGTACTTCATCTGTTTTTAGTTTTATGAAACAAGCGGCGTTTTAAACAAAATGTAACATCACAGAGCTACTAATTGTAAAAAATTCTTATCCTGTGCTCTGACGCATTTTGTGATGCTCTGCATCCATTTTCTCAGGGTTGAAAAGAAGGCTGAGGACTACATTCAGTTTGTTGGGCTCCGCGGAGTCCTCATCCGGACAAGGACTTTCACTGAGGACACCCAATTTTTAAAATAAATTATACCATGTGTTTGGCGCATGATAGCGTGAGATGCTTATGCGCCATAAAACCCAATACAATACAATATATTATTCAGTTCAGTGAGTCGCTAAGTTTTGTTATGGCGAAGCTTATTTCTTTTGCGAGCGGAAACAGCGCGCTGCTGCATCTTAAGATGAAATTCCCAGATTATGCAGGCTCCAAATATTGCCATCTATAATCTGTGTAGTGCCTCTTTGTTGGAAAATCCTCTGGAGTGTTCTTTCTTTTGCATTCAAAATCAAAATTATTATTTCTTAGACAGAATTACCTTCGAAGGCAGTGAAAAAACCAGAATCACGGATTCTACTACATGCATCAGCTTCGAGTTCTCCGAAGTGGTGATACTAGTTCCTCTGCATGCGGAGAAGTCAGTTCCAGGAAGAATGTTCGGTATTCTGCGAAGTCTAGTGAACAGAACTCATTAATTTGTCGCTTCTCCTCGTGCGAACTCATTATTGTTTGGCGAAATGACAGGCGTTGTGTTAAAAGAAGGCTTATCATTACTTGGCCGCTTAATCATTTTCGCTCAAGAGTCATTTTAAGCTTTCGCCTTTATTTGTACAATTATAGTGCGTCCTTTTCAATCCTATTGCCACTAAGAAGAATCCTCGGTGCTGAAACAGAGACTGTTTCCTGGAAAGATTAGACACAAATAGCGACTTTTCACAGATTTTCTAATGGTCCTCTTTATGGTTATGAAATGAGAGATAATGTATACGAGCGAAGTAAATATAGTACGCCAATTAGCGAGAACAAAGAAAAGTGCGAATTTCAAGTAGAGTTGTGCCGATAATTGCCAGCCTCCTACGCCAACAAGCTTCACAGTTACAGTACCGATCTGTGCAACGATTTACTCAGAATAATCATTATTTTGAGCGCTTTTCTGTAGCATGTCATGTGTGCGGAAGAAAAAAAAAGGATTTATTACCCAAGACATGGCAAACATTTTGACAAAATCTGGTTTCCGCTTATCTCGGCAATATAAGAGGCAAGCCGTGCATCTCTGCTAAGATGTTTCAAGCGCAGACTCCGTTTAGCGGATTTTTTACTAAACAAATCTGTAGAGACCAAAATTTTCGATCCCTTGGCTTGCCATCGCGGAAGATCGCTTTCCACTTCAGTCTAAAAAAGGTGAGGTAACTAATGTTTTTATCTTGCCTGTTTCCCGGCGTATTTTCAGCTTAAATGCATATACTTCTTGTCTCGCTTTAACAGAACCCTTTCAAGACAATATTACATCCTACACAATCAATAAAGTATACCTGGAGAGTGAAGTCAACTCTACGTCTGGTGCTTCTCTCAGAATACTAGGAGGTATTTACCGAAACAAAGCTACTGTTTCTTTTCACCGATAAGAGCCACTCCTTTCGAGATGAAAGAGACAAAAGTATTGTGAAAGGGAGTTGTTGTTTCCTCTTGATATTCTACTATTATATAAACCCAAGACATTTTGCCACACCCAGCTAGCGAGGGTCGATACTGTGATCAAATATTTAACTTCTTTTAAATAATAACAGTAAAATTTCAATTAATATATGTAAACATACTTGTCATCATCATCATCATTTATTTACCCTTAAGGGCCCCAGGGGGCATTACATAAGGGGGGGGGGGCGAACAGTAATCATGTCACAAAGAACAAAATTGGAACATAAACTTATCACATGTAGATACAACTGTGAACACTTCAAAAGAAAAACAAGCAAGTAAGTGAGTAAACAAAAAAAAAGAAAAAAGGCCTTCAACAGGAATTAGTTGGGGAATAAATCAATTAACATCTGTTTAAATTTTAGGGAATTAACTTCATTCACAACACTGTCTGGAAGGACATTCCACTCGGCTATGGCAGCTGGCAAGAACGAGGAATTGAACGCATTGGTTGAACCATGAATGCGTTGAATACTACGGCAATTATACAAACGTCGCGATGATCTTAAAGGGGGCATAATTAGGCTCTCACGCAGTTGGGGAAAATTATAATAAAGTTTATGAAATAGACAGAGTCTTGCTATCTTACGACGGGATGCCAAGGAAGGTAAACCAACAGAAGATTTGATATTAGTAACACTCGACCGAGAATCATAATTTGATATTATAAACCGAACGGCTCGATTTTGAATGGCCTCTAACATATGTGTTAAATACTTTTGATGAGGATTCCAAATGCTCGATGCATATTCAAGTTTAGTGTGGATGAAAGTTTCGTATGCGATTAGTCTAACCTTAGGGGGAGAAAATGTGAGCGATCGTCTGATGAATCCTAGTGATCTAGAAACGCTAGCAGCAAGCGACGTTATGTGCTTCGACCAGTTAAGATCACTTGTTATTTCTATGCCGAGGTATCTGTAGGAATCAACTTCAGATAGCGCGGTCCTGTTTAGCGTGTAAGAAAAGTGCAGGTTTGATCGTTTACGGGACACGTGCATAAACTTGCATTTAGTTTCGTTCAGTTTCATGAGCCAGGTCGAGCACCAACTTTGTATCAAGTTCAGGTCGTCCTGCAGCAATGACTGGTCGTTCGTAGTGCTAACACGGCGGTAAAGAACGCAATCATCTGCGAACAAACGGATGGATGATGAAATGCCGACCGGAAGGTCATTTATAAAGACAAGAAACAGGAGCGGCCCAAGAACTGAGCCCTGAGGCACTCCAGAGGTGACTTTAGTGACGGTAGAAGGATGGTTGTTGATGACGGTGTATTGCGAACGATTAGTTAGGAAACTGCAAATCCATGATAATATCAGCGGGTGCAGTGAAAGGGAGGAAAGTTTAGCCAAGAGGCGCTGGTGAGGAACTCGGTCGAAAGCTTTCGAAAAATCGAGGTAGATAATATCTGTTTGAAACAAGGAGTCAAGGTTTAGGTGGAGGTCAGTCGTAAATTCGAAAAGTTGAGTTTCACATGAGTAGCCTGAACGGATCCCGTGTTGGTTTGGAAAGAAAAAAGAATTTCTATCGAGGTGATTAGCTACTTGGGAGTAAATAATATGTTCAAGTAGTTTGCACGCAATGCATGTTAGCGAGATGGGACGATAATTTGATGGATCAGAGCGGTTACCAGCCTTAAAGCAAGGCACGACTCGGCTAATCTTCCACTCAGACGGGATTTGGCCACTAGAAATGAATTGCGTAAAAATGATTTGCAGGAAATGACTGGCTATTACTTTGGTACCTTTAAGAATTTTCGCAGAAATGTTGTCGGGCCCAGGAGCACTTGATACCTTTAAATCTTCAATAAGTCTACATATTCCTTCGGCTGAGATACTAACAGGTGGCATTTCAGATACATTTAGGCTCTGTGATGTAGGAATGTTTACGGCTGGTTCGTTGGTGAAAACAGATGAGAAGTACGTATTCATTACGTCCGAGCGAAGCTCATTTGGAACATGACAACCATCTTGATCTAATAAAGATATATTATGTGAACCGCTACGACCTGGAGTTAAAATAGTCCAAAACTTTTTTGGGTTGTTTCGAAGGATATCGAGTAGGTCATTGTTGTAAAAGTTTTGTTTAGTGCTCTTAAGCAACTTGGTATAATTTCTCAGACAGCTAAAGTATTTCTCCCATTTAGACGCTAAGTTGGAGCTCTTAGCTTCTCTAAATAATCGTTTTTTCTTATTGCACAGACTTCTTAAAGAGTTGGTAAACCATGGTTTTACGGCATCACCACGAATGCAAACGAGGGGTACATAAGATTCAGTTAAAGAGGTGATTTATTCTTTATACATGGACCAGTTGTCATCAATAGACCTGAAAGAAGCAGTCTGTTCGAAGTGGAGAAGAAATTTGGCTAGTTCCTCATTGATTTTAGAAAAATTGGCTTTTTTGTAGTCACGTATGTGTTTCACTGAGCGTTATCGTGAAGTAATGCGAACTGAAAAGTTGAACAACACTATGCTATGATCGCTAAGACCGGCGATGGATGACAAAGACTGGATTAAATCAGGATTAGATGCAAGAGCAAGATCTAGGATGTTGGTGCCCCGAGTTGGAATTTTGACTGCTTGAGAGAGGTCAAACGAAAGAATAAGGTCCAAAAATTCTCTGGAATGGCGGGAAGATGCGGTTAGATTATCCCAGTCGATGTCTGGGAAATTAAAATCGCCGCTAACTATGAGGTTGGCATTGGGAAACTGTTTATTTATGTCGAGCAGAATGATACTTAAGTCTTCGATGAAGGAATGATCGGTGTCAGGTGCTCGGTAACATGCAATTATTATATTAGTGCAATGAGCAAGAGAAACGTTCACGCAAATGATTTCGCTTTTACTATTGACTGCGATAGCAGAAGAGACCAGAATACTTTTAACAAGAACCATCACGCCGCCTCCCCTACGTCCTGGTCTGTCACGACGGAAACAAGTGAAGGATTGCTTATCTTGGAAAAGTTCGTCATTCAGTATATCAGGTGTGAGCCACGTTTCAGTAAAGATGGCAATATCTGTGCTGTTGTCTTGCAATATAGCTTCAACGGCTTCTTTCTTTGGAAAATAACTTCGGATATTTGTTAGTAAAACGGAAACTGATTTATCGGTTGGGGCAGGGGCTGCACGCGTGCGATTCTGGAAAAATTGGTGCATAAAGGACCTGAGTGCCTGCGGTGAGCGCTATAAATTTAATTCAACCAAAGAATCTTTAACAGCATCGTACACAAACTGTTTGTTGTTCATGATGAGCTTATCAAAACGGATTTTAAATGAGCCACCTCGTTGCTGACCATACGAAAAAAGTTTCTTCCTTGCCAAGCGAACGCGTGCAGAGTAGTCCTCACGGACAGAAAAGGAAGAATTTTTAAGCTTGGAACTGGCAAAAAGGATACGCCCTTTGTCTTTAAATCTCATAAAATTTACAATGATAGGGCGGTTTTTTCCTTGTTGGAAACGGCCAAGTCTGTGAACACGCTCAATATCATGGCTATCAATTGTGACATCGAGCTCTTCCGCGCAGAATGAAACAATCCGCGATTCAGACTCGGACCATGATTCATCTTGTTGATCTGTGATTCCAAAAAACAGTAAATTGGACCGTCGGAGACGGTTCTCAGCGTTATCACATTTATCTGAAAGTAGCTTAATGTCGGATGAAAGTTTAGCCATATCAGGATCGGCTGATAAACTCGGGCTACTTAACTGATTAGAGCTCGTGATTTGTTCCAGGGCGTCAACTCGCACCGAAAGGCTGGATATTGAATCCTCGACCTTCGACTGAGCAGCCCGAATCAACGCTAGTTCACTAAGCATAGTTTTTTGAGAGCATTCAATGCGGGATATAGCCAAGGCAATTGACTCGAGGGACGGGTTAGGGGCGTTATTCTCTGGGGGTCCTGGGTTCAATTCCACATCCCCGGCTAGCACAAGCATTAAGCAAACGACATAGGCGTTTATACACTGGTAACATGAAGTGCACAAGAACTTTCGCAAACTGCAGTCAGCGTCGATGGGGTACGACACCGCAACCAAAAACGCGTTATCAGAGCGAATGCAAATTGAATTTGGTAAGTAACCAACCTGCATGAAAAAGGGCATTCGTGTGACCTGCATCGTTGCGGTGGCATGCCCCGAGTGATCGCAGTGTGATGGCGGTATTTGTAATCCAATCAATGCGGTGGCGCTGAGCGCAGTTCCTGGTTGCCAGATGCGGAAACGGTTCGCCAGATGGGGAAAGGTTGAAACAAGCGGGTACTGCACGGCGTCGCTTTCGTTGTCCATGAAGTCAGCTTGCTGCCAAACGTCGGAATCCATGTCCAGGTTGTGACAGCTGCCTTGACAGCCCGGCAGCGTGGTAATCCATGTGAGTAAGGCCTGCATGAAAAAGGGCATTCGTGTGACCTGCATCGTTGCGGTGGCGTGCCCCCGTTTAAGTGTGGGGAAGACGTCGAGAGAAACTGAGCTGTCATTTTGCAGAGCACAGCATCGGCGAAAGTTCGCCAGCGCTGAAAAACTACGGTACTTCTTGGCTCAATCCACCACCGTCAAAGCATCACAACTTGAAAAACTCGGTGGTTCTCGACGCATGCGCCGTTGCACAAACAGCAAGTGCTCTAGCGCGACTCATGCACCCTTCGAAACGTTCCCAAGCGTGACTCATGCAAGCAGTGCTGTCCTTTGATCCCTTTTCCTTTCATTCGAATTGAATAGAAAGAGTAAGTGGCTATTGCAAGGGAATGCTTTGTTATGCAAAACTAATTCACGTTCTCCGTCCTACCAATTCGTTGTTTGGTGCCAGCAGCATTCATAATTTTGCATGACGCGTAAGTTCTATACGCAAAAAAATTCACAGACTATGCATGACATTCATGCCGCCTGGTAGTGTTACCTTAGTGTTCCCCATCAACGTTCCCTATTATTGTGGTCGTGACTGTTCTGTTCCATTATATTTTAGTACTTTTTAAGGGATCAAAAACTCAGAGAGCACTGCAGAGACTGCATTGGAGAAACGCGAAAGCATTAGTGATTGCCGCGACATTGGTGGTTCCTAGTCGACTTTGGTAGCTCTAGTCAATATGACGTCATATGGAATTCTAAAACACTTCAAATCCTATTTCTCAGACATCGACATTCAAGGCTCCGTTTCTTCCTTTAATCTAATTGGTTGCAGGCATGACGTCAGCAGACGTATGGGACGATGTTACATCCCTAAAACATCACACGCCTTCACTAAATGGCCCCATTATTTACCCCCTTATTTGCAACATTAATTACTGCAGTAATTACCGTATTATTAGTGTCTGTATCTAGTGTCATTAACCTTTTCTAATTATGACATTTAATTGAGGTCACAAATTAATGACTAGTGTTAATGACCAATGACTAGAGACTGCGACTCGATATTGTTTAATCACTGATTTATATACTTCACCACACCACTCTTGCTTCCACGTTTTGCGGGCACATTAAGTGGACACATTTTGCGGACACATTTTGCGGACACTTTTGCAGACACTTTCGGTGTCGACTTAGCCTAGCAATTCTTTCGCATTATTATGGCAGCCCATTCTCTGCGTAACAAACCATATTGTGTTTTCTATTTACTGTTTCGACCTGCAATGCTTACAGCAATAGTTTTGCCACCAAGATATATAAAATTGCACTCATATATAGAACATACTTCAAGGCGAATATGCAACTTGCGCTCTGGGTCACGGCTGTTACGAGAAATACTTTTTACTGATATTACATCACCATCATCATCAGCGTTACTACACCCACTGCAGGGCAAAGGCCTCTCCCATGTCTCTCCAATTAACCCTCTCCTTTTCCAGCTGCATCCACCCTTTTCGTACAAACTTCTTAATCTCATTCGCCCATCTAACCTACTGCCGCCCCTGCTACGCTTACTTTCTCTTGGAATCTACTACGTTACCCTTAAAGGGGCTGCGAAACACCTCTTGAACGAATGGCGGTTAAACTTCAGATAGATTCTTTATGTTCCACCGGTGCTGACTCAAAAACGAATTGCGAGAATCGAGGCATAGGCACGGGAGTTACTCAACGAAGGAATTTCAAAATACAAGCAAACAAAATGCTACCCTCAGCTCGATTTTCGCGAAGCTTTCCATTCCTATTTCACTCTCCCAATGACGACACTTAGTGCGACCAATCAAAAAAGCCTATCTGAGCACGCGGCGGAAGTTTGCATTCCATGGTTGCCTGTTCTCTGTAGCTCGTTCATGCCAAGGCTGGCAGCGCCGTTTGCATGGTTACAACAACCACGTGAACGCCCAGCTGACCCAGCGATGCCTCATCGTCACGTCAACGGCGCAGAAGGGAACACTGATCTGCGACGTTATCTTACTTATGGATCCGAACTCGAGCGCGAGATACTGCCACGGTATGACAGCTTGTGCAAGATATTAGACACATTTAGCATAGTCGTACCACTACTACTTACCGCCAACCATCGCCCGTCGTTCCTAGCGCGCTGGTTGGTCACGGCTAAAGTCACTGGAACGGGAAAAGTACCGCATTCGTTTTCTCTCGCCGCCGCGCCAGCCGGCCAGCGCGCGCGCGTTCCCGATTCGTTCTTTGCGGTGACGCGGTCATTCCCCGCCATTAATGGTCCGCTCGCGTCTTTTTCGCGGCTGCCGGCACACAGATAATCCGGAGCATTACGTAGCACTTGCTCTTATGGGCAGAGATAAGCGTGCACAGGAAGCGGTGCTGGACCAAATATGGCGGCTGGTTGCGGTACTTTTCCCGTTCCAGTGACTTTAGTCACGGCGAGCAAAGAGCGCGCCCTGTTGACGGGAACGTGGCGCCATCTGGCGCCGCCTCCCGGTGATCCTCGACAAGCTGACGATGCGCAATCCCAGCTAAATCTGAAACGAACGCATCCTTCCTTGGGACTGAAACGAACGCTTATAGAGTTCAATGGCTCGACCGGATCGATTTTACAAAGTCGCTCTCAGATACAGAGAGTAGCCCTAAGTGTGGAGTGCTAGGTCGTAGGATGTTTACGGAGAGGCACCAAGTCCTGCGATGCAAAAAGTAGCCACAGCCTCTGGTGGTGTATTTTTGTTTTACTTGCTTTACAGTGCTTTTATCTAGGGCAAACAAGTTGGGTTTGTTAATGTAATATAAAACGCAAAAACTTGACAAAACGTATCTTTTGTTATTAACACAATTTGCGGTATATTTTTTTTTTGTCCAAACATCAAGCTCCCACTAAATGATGTCATATCCGCTACGAAAAAACGCCACTGTAAGATGACACTGTCAGCGCCACGAATTTGTTCTTGCGAGCTAATTAAAATATTAAAAACCGCAGTATTCGCGGTACGGCCGATGCTAATATCATCACTATAACTAATTCTATGCAACGAACAGGCAAAAAATGCACTGAAAATGTGTTTCGGGGCCCCTTTAGTACAAGCAGTTATCTTGCATTCGCAATACATGCCCTTCCCAGCCCATTTCTTCATCTTGATTTCGACTAGGATGTCATTAACCCGCGTTTGTTCCCTCACCTTCTTTGCCCGCTACCGGTCTCTTAACGTTACACCTATCATTTTTCTTTCTATGCTCGCGGCGTTGTTTTAAACTTAACCTGAACTCTTTTCGTTGGCCTCCACGTTTCTGCCCCGTAGGTAAGTACCGGTAAGATACAGCTGTTGTACACTTTTCTCTTGAGGGAAATTGGAAAACTGCCATTCCTGATCTGAGAGAATCTGCCATATGCGCTCCACCTCATTATTCCTCTTCTAGTTATTTCCCTCTCATGATCCGGACCAGCTGTCACTACCTGCCTCAAGTAGACGTATTCCTATTTTACCACTTCCACTGCCTCGCTGCTAATTGTGAACTGCTGTTCCCTTGCTAGACTGTTGAACATTACCTTGGTTTTCAGCATGTTAATGTATAGGCACAGCGTTCTGCTCTGCCTGTCTAACTCGTTGATCATGATTTGCAGTTCACCTCCTGGGTGACTAAGGAAGGCAAAGTTATTATTCAGGAATTATTTAGGTGTTCTCTATTTACTCTTATTCCAAACTGTTCCCAATTCATGCTTCGGAATACCTCCTGTAAACAGACGGTGAATAGCATTGGCGAGATCGTGCCTCCTTGTCTAACGCCCTTCCTTTTTGGAATTTTATTGGTGACTTTATGGAGAACTGTGGTAGCTGTGCAGTTCCTATAGATATATACATTATAGTATTTTGACATAAGGCTCGTCTACACCCTGATTCCGCAATGCCCGTATGACTCCTGAGGTTTCCACCGAGTCAAACGCTTTCCCGTAATCAATGAACGCTATATATAGAGGTTGGTTATATTCTGCGCATTTCTCTATCACCTGATTGATGGTGTGAATATGATCTATTGTAGAATATCCTTTACGAAAGCCTGCCTGATCATTTGGTTGATTAAAGTCTAACGTTGCCCTGACTCTATTAGCGATTACCTTAGTAAATACTTTGTAGGCAACGGATAGTAAGCTGATCGGCCTGTAATTTTTCAAGTCCTTGCCGTCTCCCTTCTTATGAATTAAGAGAGTGGTTGCATTCTTCCAAGCTTCTGGTACAGTCGAGGGCATAAGGCATTGCGTATACAGGGTGGCTAGTTTTTCTAACACGATCTACCCTCTCTCCTTCAACAGATCTGCTGTTGCCTGATCCTTCCAGCTGCTTTTCCCCTTTCCATTGCTTCAAAGGCTTTCTTTACTTTCTCTTTCGTTACTGGCGGGACGACGCATTGCAGTGCACTACTGTCTTTCTCATTGACGCTCTGATTACATTGGCTTCTGTGCAGGCTATGTTAACTATTTTATCCATATTGCTAATGACATTGCCCTCCTTGTGTATTAACGCATACATGTGGTTTTTATTTATGCCTAGTCTCCTCTTCATCGCTTTAGGCTACCTTCGTTCTGCAAAACATGCTTGATTCTCTCCATATTAAACTTCCTTATGTCAGCTACCTTGCGCTTCGATAGGTCGGTCAGTTCTATTCTGTCGGTAGGGTTAGACGCCCTCATGCTTTGGAGTTTTTTAGTCAGATCTTTCACCTGAGATAGCCTTCCGGTATCCTGTCTAACTGTCCTACCACCTACTTCTACTGCACACTCCGTAATCATGGCTGTCAGATTAGCGTTCATTGTGTGAACATCAAAATCGTCTTCCTCAGTTAAAGCCGAATATCTGTATTGCAGCCCTATCTTAAATTCCTGTACTTTTTCTCTTACGGCTAACTTGTTAATGGACTTCCTCTTCACTAGCTTCTTCCGTTCCCTCTTCAAGTTTTGAACAAATTTGAGACCTTACCATTCTGTGGTCGCAACAGCGCACCTTTCCAAGGACGCCCACATCCTGAACGGTGTCAGGTTGAGCGCATAGTATGAAGTCTGTTTCATTTCTAGTCTCACCATTGTGGCTCTTCCAGCTCCACTTCCTGTTTTGTCGTTTGTGGAAGAAGGTATTCAGGACCCGTAAATTATTTATATCTGCGAATTCGACTAATAATTCTCCCCTGCTATTTCTAGAGTCTATCCCATAATCGCCTTCCGCGTGGTCGCCAGCCTGCTTCTTGCCCACCTTGGCATTGAAATCGCCCATCAATACAGTGTAATGTGATTTTACTTTATTCATTTCCGAATCCAAGTCCTCATAGAAACTTTCAACTGTCTGGCCATCATGGCTGGATGAAGGCGCGTAGGCCTGCACCAGTTTCAGCTTTTACCTCCTATTGAGCCTAATTACAATAGCTCCTACCCTCTCGTTAATACTACATAACTCCTCTACGTTGCCAGCTAAATCCTGATGAATGAGGAATTCCACACCTAGTTCTCGTCTATCCTCTAATCCGCGATAGCACATGATGTGCTGTATGCGCCTCACCTGTCCTCCTAACATCGCTAAGCTCTATTACATCCCATTTAATTCCTGCTAGTTCCTTGAACAGCACTGCTAGGCTAGCCACACTAGATCAAGTTCTAGCGTTGAACGTTGCCACGTTCATATTCCAATGGTGGCCTGTCCGGAGCCAGAAATTTTTAGCACCCTCCGCTGCGTCGCAGGTCTGACCGCCGCCGTGGTCAGTTGCTCCGCGGCCGCTGGGGACTGAGGGCAAAGGGTTAATTGTTTTGTTCATAGAAGGTTGTGGCCAAGTACTACACCAGGGTGGCCAAATCCTGTTCTGGTGAGCTAGTGTGTTGTCGGTTCAGGTCATCGAGATCAGGCCACACCCCAGGCCTCGTTATGCAATTCCATCGACACGCGGATTTTTTTTTCAAACCTCAAGAAGGCCCTCAAGGCCTGCTACAGTACTTCGAAGAAAAAAGCCAAGGAGGAGGAGATTGCGTGAAGAGCGTTACTTCAGCACTTTCTAGAATTCAGTGTATGTTTCATTGAGGCTCCTTGCGGCCGAAAATTGGCGACAAAGTCAGATTGAGTTATTTCTGCAGCTATCTACGAATTTTTGATCAAAAATATCGGCCTAATTTGTGCATTATAACGTTCCAAAGACATAAGTCTGCAAACGTAGCCTTTTAAATTGAACTTTGATCGCCTGCACTTCGAGAAATACGCACCTCACTATTTTGGTTTTGTTTTAAAGGTCGCGATTCAGGCTAGTCCCATATTTTGGTAGGTGACCATGAGCAGGCACTCAAAGCTGTAAACAAAGAAACAAAATTGAGAGAAACGTTCGCTGTTATTGGTCTCCCAAATCATGTGACCAAAATGGTTACTTTTGGCAGGCTGGTGGCGTCGGCCACTTGCGCCTGGCGCAATTTTTTGGCCACCCCCTCAGCGGGCTTGCGCATACGCAGCAATGGGGCAGATAATGCTGCTGTGCCCAACATTGCTGTTTGCTGTGCCATCTGCCGAAGACCATTGTGAAAACATGTGAGTTCAAGCCCATCTTCTGTAATGCAGATCGGATAGTAGTCCCCTCATAAGCTTTCCTTCCTCCACAGTCACGCCTTAGCACTGTTCCACTGTCATGGCCAAGCGGGGTTCATGGGGCACAAAGTGCTAAGCCTACAAAGAAACAAAAGGAAATGTGCAGATCTAAAGCAAGCTGGATACAGCGCATCATCGCGTCCTGTTCAGTGACAAAGCGCTAATGCCCGAAAAGCTGCAATTTCCCGATAACGACACAACAATGAGGAGTAAACACAATCTTCTTAGGGCTACTCCTGCCATGTAGAGGCAGTGCAGTTGTGACTGCACAGCTTAGAAAGTGATACCCAAGCAGATTTCGTTGATAGCCAACCACGGCGCGATAATTCGTGCTTACTTAGTTGCTGCCACGTGTAGAATCCCTAACTCAAACAGAATAAACTTGCTTCTCAACGCTTTGAGGTGCAAGACCAACGAGCAAAGGGAACTTATCATTAGTTATATAGATAGATAAACAGGAGGAGGAAAAGGCAGGGATGTTAACCAGAAAGGGGTTCCGGTTGGCTACCCTGCACTGGGGAAGAGGAATTAGGGGCCTAAAAGAAGGAAGAGAGAAGGGAAAAAAGGCATAACACACACACGCACAACGCTGTCACAATTTGTCACTCAATCCAGTCGCACTCAATTAGGCAAAGACTGAGTTGTATGCCTTGATGGCAGTCGACTACTGTGGCCACGGACCGAGAATCTTTTGCTCTGTTAATGGGCGAGGATCGAAGCGGTCCAGGGCACAACACAGTGTATGTCTTGCACTCGCAAATGCAGGGTACTCACAGAGAAGATGAGCGATGGTCTCCTCACAACCACAGCTTTCACAGGCAGGACTGTCGGCCTTCCCCATCCGGAAAGCATAGTGGTTGGCAAGAGCAATACCGATCCTCCGTCGTCCGTCGTACTCTGTCCGTCGTCGGGTTTTTTGCGCTTCCAAGTTTACAACATGCATCACCAACTAGCCCGGCAGCTTGCTCTCCTGAACGGCATAACAATGTTGCTTCGCGACATGATAAGTTACGTGGAAGGCGAAGGCGCAGTCCAGGGTCCAGTGCCTTGAGGCGGAGGTTGCAAAACTCTCCCCTGTTTCACGCTGAAAGTGTGAACTCCAGCGGCAAACGGCGAAGCCCACACGCAGCGTCAGGTCTTGATATTTGGATCCTGACTTGAAGTCCGTCGTTGTAAACAGAACGCGCACCACATCGGCCTGGTGATTACCGTTAATACCACAGTGCCCTGGCAGCCATTGAAAAATGATGCCAAGACCTTTGGATACGGTACCGTGGTACAGTAGACGGATCTCAGCAACAAGTTGTTCCTGCGACCCGCGGCGTAGCGCAGCTTGGAGGGCTTGAAGGGTTGCTTTATAGTCGGCGGAAACCGTCCAGTGATGTGGACGTTCTTGACTGATGAACTCTACCGCAGCCCGTAAGGCTGCGAGTTCCGCACCAGTTGAAGATGTTGGATAGGTCGTCTTCACTTTCATGAAGATGGACCTGGCTGGTATCACCACCGACCCCGCAGAACTGGTCGAGTGAACTGATCCATTTGTGTAAACATGTATGCGGTGACTGTGGTAATAATGCAGATGATTCAATGTTAGTTGTTTGAGAGCGGGCCGTGATACAACAGCTTTCTTCGTAATGACGGGAATATAGAGGTGAACCCGAGGTTCGTGAAGACTCCATAAAGGTGAGCACGGTCTTGACGCCGGATGAACTCCGATGGAAGATATGCGCGATGGGCTTCAATACCTTGGCGAATACAGTACGCGGCCTAATTATTAGGAGTGTTGCGAGGTTAGAGGCCGATTGGGATTATAGTGTCGTTGTGAGTGATACTCGCTCGCCTAAACTTTGGCAACAACATCAGGGAGTTCGCGATGCAAAGGCAGTGCCTTGGGTACTGTCCTCCTGACCATGCTATATGTTCGCCGACAATTTCCTTGTTGAAAGCGTGAATATGTTCATGGGAAAATGGTGCGTCTACACCAGAAACCAGCCAGAACTCACTTCAGTGATAACCAGTTAGCCTTAGTTTTACAAAAGTATGCCAGAAAGCTTTTTTTCGTGATGTCTCAAAACTGCATTTTTGACACATTGAGAATTTTGGAAGAGCGACATCTCCAGTTCTATATCAGATATTATTATAATTGTGTTTGTGCCAGAAAGATAAATGCACAGGTTCTGCAGTAATAATAACTTGAAACCCCTCTTCATTAAGAAAGTTTATAAAATAAATCCTATGTCCCAATCACGAATATAAGCTTTTTTTCTGTCATGTTTGACCAGCTGAAAACTTTTGTCAGATTGGCCTAAAATTTATGCCTTATAGCAATCTTCAGACAAATGCGGTTTAATGACATCCTAGTCGAAAACATGAGGAAGACATGGGCTTGGGCAGGGCATGTAATGCGAAGGCAAGATCGCCGCTGGTCCTTAAGCGTAAAGGAGTGTATTCGAAGAGAAGGAAAGCGTAGCAGAGGGTGGCAGAACGTTAAGTGGGTGGATGAGATTAAGAAGTTTGCAGGAATAGGGTGGCCGCAGCTGGCACAGGACAGAGTTAATGGGAGAGGCATGAAAGAGGCCTCTGATTTGCTGCGGGCTCAGTCAGGCTGATGATGATGCACTCCTCAGTGACTCTAGAACATTTACCTTCTCTACAGGTCTCCTGCTTATTAGCCAAGCCTCCGGCAAACAAAAGACTTATTCTCCTTGATTAATCTAAAACCGTCTGCATCAGGTGAAACACATTTCCAGTTTTGGAATCAGCACTTGAAAATGTGCAAACCGTAAAAATTTGGTGTAAACCCGGTCGTAAATCAAAAAATTGCTCGGGCTCTGCGTTTGCTTAACACGTACATTTCAGGCAAAAGCTGTCCCTGCAGGGGCATTCCTGTTGCTGTTTGACACCTGCTTAGCGGGCGCGGCTTCCAAGTGCTATCCGGGAACCATTGCCTACTTCGCATGGAAGGAAGGGACGAATGACAGTGACTCCCACTAAATTCAGTGTGTTAGGTTTAAATGACAATCGAGAGTCTTTATTACAGTGACGGCAATATGTAGCGCAAAGTTGGCATGGCAACCGTGCTGTTTTGGTGCCCAAGTGAATGGGCGCACCTAGCGCAGTCTTTTGAAGCCACCCGAATTGACCCTTTCGGTGGAAGGAGAAGCAAACGAAAGCACGAAAACCCGTGAGCCTGCAGGAACAGAAAGCACCTCGAAACACAGGTACGCCGGCCTGACCGTCTACTCTCTTTAACATTTGGCAGTCACGCCGCACAGAATGGCACGGCGAGGGTGTGCCTAGGCCGAGACTGAACTGTTGGTGAGCGACCTGAAACAGCTTTCTGCTATGAAAAAGGCCGGTCTAACAGGGGCGTCCCCTCTTAAGTGCATTTACTCACCTAGCTTAGGAGGTCACCGCCATCAAGATAGAAATCGTGTGCATTGTTGGCGTAGAGCAGAAACATGAGAGACAGTCGAGTGCAGTTGGGCAAACTCTGTTAGGCTCTGTCAGGCTGGCCTGCCGTTGTGTCTTGGCTGGCGACTATGGACTGTACTCTCAACTTTTTCCTCGCTTCTTGATTGAGAAAAGATGGGGCTTTTTCAGTGTTTTTTTATTGCTAGCAGCGATGGCATAGAGGTAGAGCGTCTACCTCACGTACAAGAGGATCAGGGTTCAAATCCTTGTGCCACACAATACTCCACTGATATTACGTTCACTTAAAATGGAGCGTCAAAACATGTCTGCTACACTATCACCGTGAGAATGGAGCATTTGTTATGTAGGGAAAATATTGCCACGTGCCTAGCGCGCCGCGCGGCCTCCGCGCTTAGTCGAAACGACAACGAAGTGGTGATTGGCTCTCGAGGCGCTCTGTGTCATGACCTGAACCCTGGCTCTCTAAATAAAAGCTCTCACTCTTGGGTTTTTTCCGGCGCCTACCTGCACGACTCTTCAGGTCGTAACACTGGTGGAGGTGCGACCGATGCTTCCTTCATCTGTGGAAGACTCGGAAGAGTCGGAAGACTCGACGCGCAAGCCTCTTGTGACCACCCCTGACCATCGTGCCAGCCGGAGGACCCGAGGTCTGTCCCCCGAGGGCTTCTCTCGTGACGGCGCACCCTCGACTTTCATTCCGCCCATGGCCACGCAACTGCCCGCCGTGACTATGACTGTACCTTCGGCCAGCCCCACCTATCTGACCCTTCAGACCCCACGAACACCTAAGCCCTTTCACGGTGGCCAGTTCGAGGATGCCGAGGACTGGCTGGGCCACTATGAACGGATTGCGACCTAAAAACTGCTGGGACGACGCAACCAAAATGCGTAACGTGTATTTCAGCCTTGAAGACTCTGCCTGCACGTGGTTCGAGAACCGTGAAGGTACCTTGTCTACGTGGTAAGACTTCCGACGTCAGCTCCTGACCACGTAAGCCAACAGCGACCGCCGGGAGAGCGCGGCGCGTGACCTGACCTCTCGAATTCAGCTTCCAAATGAGGGTGTTGGAATATACGTAGAGGACGTGACACGTCTTTGCCATCGCGCCGGTCCGGCGAAGAGTGAAGAAAAAAAGCTGCGGAGCCTGATGCGCGGCGTAAAAGACCAGCTCTTTTCCGGCCTCATACGGAACCCGCCCAACACCGTCGCGGAGTTCCTGGCCGACGCCGTGCACATGGAGCAGAGGTCCAATGAGTACGCCCGGCAACTGCGTCCAGTTCCGACGCTGCCACTTGGGACCGGTTCGACCCCGATCTTGGGATGAATCACTCATCCGTTCCGTGGTCCGCGAGGAGCTGCAGCACCTTCAAGAAACATTTGCCCCTCGCATCGATTCCGTTACCAGCGTCGTCCGCGGGGAAGTACAGCAGGCGCTCAGGGCACAAGCCGCTCCGGTCATGGCGGCACCGCAACCGGCCAAATGTGTTCCCGCGCCGTACCGTGCCTCTGTTCAGCCAGACACCTACGCGGACGTCGTGTGCCGCCCAGCCCCATTTCCTGTGCCTTCGCCTTACACCATTCCAGTGGTCGCGGTGCACTCTGCTCAACCGCTTCCTTACTGGGCTGATCGGCTCCAAGCACAGCGGAAGACTATCTCTGGTGCACTCCGGATCAACGCCCGCTCTGCTACCACTGTGGTGAAGCCGGCCATCTCTACTGGCGATGCCCATATCGCGAAATGGGTCTGCGCGTATTTTCTCTGGAAAGCCCCCGTCCACGACCTGGATAGCACAATCAGGACATCGCCGAGTATGTCGTCCGCCAGCGTAGTTTCCTGCCTCCTCCCTGCCGCCCCTCTCCTCGTCGCGAGTCGCGCTTGTTTTCTAGACGGCGGTCTTCGCCTTCTGAGTCCCGTAGGCCCGTTATGCCTCAGCCAAACGTGGTTCCTCGAGCATTCATCAGTAAAACTAGCTCCGGCTACCTTTGGAGGCGAGGCCGCCGAACGCAGGTCCGCTGCAAAGCTTCCACCGCCGCACCGACCGACACGCGCCGACGTCGAACGCCGCGTCGCCGTACAGTTGTCTCCGAAACGTCACCCAAATCGCCCCGACGTCTCAACCCCAGCCGCCGACCAGCTTCCGCCGCGTCACCAATTGAGTCACACCCAACAGCCATCGACAGGCCGCACTGAAGCAGGATCTCCTTAGACATCCCTGTTCTCATCGACACTAAGGAGGTCAGCGCGTTGGCCGGTAAGGGCGCAGATTACTTCATCCTAAGAATACTGCTTGCGACTGCCCTGAAAAAATTGACGACACCGTGAGGAGGCCCCGACATACGTCCGGCCGGCGGACATGTTGTCGCACCGCTAGGTATGTGTGCGGCCCGGGTTACGGTTCGAGGCTGCACTTTCGTCGCCACTTTTCTTGTTCTGCGCGAATGTTCTCGTGATGTGATCCTTGCCATCGACTTTCTTCGCGAGCACGGTGCTATATTAGACCTCCCGAATCGCTTGGCAACTTTTTCTACCAAAATGGCCACAGCAAAGCCGGCGCACCAGGGTTCTCGGTCCGCCCTGCGAGTCGCCGACGATAACGTTACGGTGCCCCCCCGTTCCAGCGTTCTCGCTAGAGTTACTTGTGACGAGCCACATCGGGTACTCCGGGTTGTGGAGCCTAATGTCTCTCTCGTACTCACTAAGGGGATTGCGGTGGCACGAGTCCTTGGCTGCCTTCATGACGGTTGGACAGAGGTCCTTGTTACCAACTTTTTGCAATGAGCATCGACATCTATTCCATGGCACAGCCATCGCTTACGTCGACAATGTTCAGGAAGTCGCCGAATGCTTTGCTTGCGAGGAGGGCACACCTGGAGGTGACGCAGAAGCGCTCAACGACGTCAACGTAAATCCGGGCCTTTCATCCGCTGAAAAGAGGCAACTCCAGGACCTCTTGCGGGAGTTTCGTGTGTGTTTCACGTCGTCGTCTATGTGCGACAAACGTCGGTAGTTAAACACGGCATCATCAAGCATTAAGGAGCTCGACCCATCCATCAGCAGCCCTACCGTGTGTCCCCTCGGGACCGCGATGCTATACAAACAGAGATCAAAGAGATGATCGCGGACGGCGTCATCCAACCGTCCAGCAGCCCGTGGTCGTCTCCTGTCGTCCTCGTGAAGAAGAAAGACGGAACACTGCGATTCTGCGTCGACTATAGGAAACATAGCAGTGTGACAAAGAAAGGCGTGTATCCGCTGCCGCGTATCGATGACTCCCTCGACCGTCTTCGTCAAGCCAAGTACTTCCCTTCAGTAGAGCTCAGGAGCAGTTATTGGCAGATAGAAGTCGATGAGAGGGACAGTGAGAAAACCGCCTTCATCACACTGGACGGGCTCTAAGAATTTAGCGTCCTCCCATTAGGGCACTGCTGAGCTCCGGTCACTTTCCAAAGAATGATGGACACCGTCCTCAGAGGTCTGAAGTGGCAGACATGTCTTGTTTATCTTGACGATTTCATTATTTTTTTCCGCAATGTTCACGGAACATCTGTACCGCCTCAGAACTGTCCTCGAAGCCTATCGCTCCGCCAACCTCTCCCTCAAACCACAGAAAAGTCATTTTGGCTTCACCAAATTGAAGTTTCTCGTGCACGTTTTTAGTGCTTGCTGCCGTTGCTGCCTTTCCGGTCCCCGTTCACAAAAATGCAGTCCGACGTTTCCTAGGCCCGTGCTCCTACTATAGTCGCTTCATTAGACACTTCGCCCAGCTTGCCAGCCCTCTGACGCTCCTAACCAGGGATGATGCATCATTTTCCTGGGGCAATGAACAGCAAACTGCCTTCGACGAATTACGGCACCGACTCCAATCGCCGCCAATCCTAGCACATTTCGACGAACATGCCGAAACGAAGGTGCGTACGGATGCGAGCAGCGTCGGCCTTGGCGCCATTCTCGTTCAGCGGCAAGACGGTGTCGACAAAGCAAATGCCTACGCCAGCCGCGCACTGTCGCGTGCTGAGTTTAACTACTCTACTACCGAAAAAAAATGCTTAGAGGTAGTCTGGGCAGCAGGTAAGTTCCGCTCGTGCCTGTACGGCAGACCGTTTTGCGTCGTCACCTACCACCATTCGTTGTGCTGGCTGAAAAATATAAAGGAGCCTTGCGGCCGCCTCGGACGTTGCGCATTACACCTGCAAGAATTCAATTTCACCGTCACCTATCAGTCCGGCCGGAAGCACACCGACGCTGACTGCCTGTCACGCGCTCCCCTTGAACCCCTCCACAAGATACCATCGACGACGATCGCTTCCTGGGCGCGGTCAGCACGTCTGAGCTCGTTTCCAGACAGCGTGCCTACGCCGAGCAGCGTCGGCTCATATAACATCTGAAAGTGGGCACCCTGAGATACGACGGTACCTGTATCCTTGTGGGCTATCATCTTTCTGCCTCCGGAGCGGGGTGCTTTATAAAAAGCGCTCTACTTCAAGTCCGACAACTTATCTGCTCGTCATACCGTCTGATTTACGGGATGAATTTCTCCTTGCCTGCCATAATGAACCGACTTCCGGCCACATTGGTGTCACACGTACCTTGTTCCGAATCCGGCAGTACTACTACTGGCCCCAGCTCACTACAAGTGTCAAGCGTTATGTCCGGACATGCCGGCAATGCCAGCGGCGGAAAAAACCGGCTCTCAAGCCTCCCGGACTGCTTCAGTGCATCGAGCCGCCACAAAAACCATTCGACAAAGTCGGCAAGGACCTTCTGGGGCCATTCCCTCTTTCGTCGACCGGCCACAAGTGATCGCAGTCACCACAGACTACTTGACCCGTTACGCTGAAACGAAGGCCCTTGCGCGAGGTACTGCCGCCGAAGTTGCCCACTTTTTTATGTGCGACATCGTGCTTAGACGCGGCGCCCCATCGACCATCATTACTGACCGAAGCATGTCGTTTACAGCCCGGCTCTTACGTTACGTCCTAACGCTTAGCCATACAGCTCATCGGCCAACAACAGCGTATCATCCCCAAACCTATGGTCTAACGGAACGGCTCAACAAAACATTAGCGTACATGATCTCCATGTACATTGACGTTGAACATAAAACGTGGTACGAGATCTTGCCGTACGCAACCTTCGCATATAATACAGCGACACAGGAAACCACCCAGTTTACCCCGTTCTGTCTTGTCTAGGGCAGAGAGGTCCGCATTATGCTGGACGCGATGCTCCCGTGCGACCATGAAGAGGTAACACCTGAAGCAGGTCACTTCGTGGAACAAGCAGAGCAAGCCCGTCAGCTGGTCCGCTTGAACATCAAGGACCAGCAATCCTTCGATGCTCGACACTATGACCTTCGGCACAGGGACGTGCACTACGAGCCAGGTGACCAGGTATGGGTGTGGACACCCGTGTGCCGTAAGGGGTTGTGCGGAAAGCTTATCAATAGGTATTTCGGCCCCGAAAAAGTCCTGCGCCGCCTGAAGAGCATCAACTACGAAGTTGCTCCCGATGGAACTGTGGTCGCCGGCCGTCTGCGTCGACGGCCTGAAGTCGTGCATGTAGTGCGCCTAAAACCGTACTTATCGCGTGGCTGAGCTCCGTGTGCACGCTGTGTTTCGTACCTTTATCTCCTTACCCCCCACGTGCGAACTTGACTCTCCTCCCCTCTTAACTAGCGCCAGACGTATCGTTCACCTCACCCCTATTTTTCGTTTTTTTTTTCCTTTTTCTCTATCCCTGTACATAACCCGTTCCACACCGAGACGATGTTTGCTTTCGCAGGGGGAGGGTGGTTGGAATAATGCCACATGCCTAGCGCGCCGCGCGGCCTCTACGCTTAGTCGAAACGACGACGAATTGGTAGTTCGCTCTCGAGGCGCTCTGGCTCTGTGACCTGGACCCTGGCTCTCTAATTAAAAGCTCTGTCTTGGGCTCTCCCCGACGCTTACCTGCGCGATTCCTCAGGTTGTGACAATATTCATTCGTTGGCCGGTGGCACACATGAACGCAGTAAGAAAAGCACTTCAGTTGCGACAGCCACGGCTGCTAAGAGCACACGGCACAGACATCCAGAAAGCCTTTTCAAGCATTGTGGCTAGATTTTAGTCTTCGTTAGAACAAGTGGTGCTGGTGAAAACTTTATTTAAAACACCTGACGGTTCAACCCTGGCGCTAATCACACGTTGCCGCTCTTTGCAAAAAAAAAAATCTTTGGTGCCGTGTTATTCTTGGACACTCAAAACATCCGTGCGCGTTGCACGGCCAAAGTGTTGGCCACAGTTTTATTGTGGTACATCTGGAATTTCTTTTTCAAGAAATCGGGCGCTGGGAACGTATCTGGTGTAGGATAGTGTTCCTCCACAAGGTATCGAAGGGCGCACGTTCTGCGGGCGAAAGTGCTTCGGCACGGTGTCCAAGACGTTTTAGATAACCGTGTTCAGCCTTATCAGAATCATGAGGATCCTGCTAGATTGTACGCCATAGCCTGCAATTGTTTCTGCTAAGATCTCGAAGTCTTGTTCAGTTGCCATTCGCCTCGATCTCTAAATCCAGATTTGATTGAAAGAGGAATTTGCTCTGAACAAATACTCATTGATGCGTTTCCCGCTAATGAGATGCTGCTGAATCAGTGTAATAAAATATGCTGCAGTTAGCACATTTTTTTGCAACCTGTGCAAGTCAGAAACCTTTACGATAGGTGCATTGCTCAGAAGAATGCTGTATCAGACGTCCACGGCAGTCTACGCAGCATCCAGCATTGTGACAACAGTTCGAGTTCGACAAGGGTTTTGACCATTTGTCCTCATTCAGACATGCCATTGTGCAGAAATAGAGAGCCTCTTGGCACAGGCATATCCTTACACTTTGGCCTTACGCACACTTTCGATGACAAGATGGACTTCAAATATTTAGGTTACAGGACTGTCTTACAAGTCTTTCCTGATGGTGGCAGCCTCTCTTTAGCCACAAAGGCAGAGATAGAGAAAGCATCTTTGCTTCGCTTTCTTTACGTGAATGTACTGACCATCTTGCCTCTAAATACGCTGTTGACGACTGTTCGGGCTGAAACCACCGTGCCTAAGCTGGCGTGGCGCGCACAGGAAGGCTTCAGCTTGCAATTCTTTTTGCTTTCTCTTCCTGGCTACATACTGGGGTCTTGAGCCGTGCGCATACTGTCCTCATAATCTTCTTCCGAAATGAACAGAAATTGGAGATTGCTGGCTGTTGCAACACTTCTGGCGTGCAGCTGAAGTAATCTGAATGACAGTGACAAGGATCAGCAGTTTTAAGCTTTTGGTACCTTGTTCCAGCTTTCTGTAAATCAGGATATATAAGGTAGTGACCGCTGATCTGGATCAAATAACTGGAAGAATAAGATTGTGGTGGAGCGCATATGGCAGGTTCCCGCAGATCATGGCTGCAGTTCACCAATATCCCTGCATATAAAAGTATACAACAACTGCATCTTACCGGTACACATCTGTGCGGCAAAAACGTGGAGGGTAAGGAAAGGGTGCAGATTAAGGTAAGAGAGAGAACAGAGCTGAGCAGCAGCGTCGAGCGCGGATCTGCCGCCCCCTGTAGCGGTGGTGGATTCTCCTGGACTTGCGTCGGTTTTGGTATTCGGCCTCCTGTCGTGCTCTTTTGTTTGGGTGTCCTTCGGCTGGCGGGCGTCTTAATATGGTGAGCCAGCCACCTACAAAGGCTCTCGCCTTTGACGTCGCCGTCACTGAGGTTGCTAGTTCGAGGATGTCGTCAATGCGACAGGCTCTGTAGTTGGATTGGAAGAGGTTTACCGCGTACAGCCCTTCAGTGGACGCAGTTACCAAGTAACTGTCAAGAGTGAATCCGCCATGGCTACAATCGTTAATGGTTCCTGCCGCATCATCGGCAAGGAACAAGTCGCCATCGTTCCCCTGAGCCCTCAGGTGACCCTGGTGACCCGGCCGCGTACCAAGTGATGCCGTTGCGATAGCTCTCTCTACACTTATGGCAAGCTGCTGCCCATAATAAAGTCGTGACATCATGGGGTCCCGTCCCACTGTCAGTACCGGGAGGCCGTGCGGGCTAGGCAACATTATTTTTCTTGTTCTCTGGCCACATAATATATGTCACCTCCGGTACACGGTACGGTCGAATTGATATGAAGCCGAAGTCGCCCGTGCCTACCTACATCAAGGTCGCCGGCCACCACGTGGCATACGATTTCAAAGGCATGCAGAGTCTTTTGTGGGCCTTGTGGGCCGACTGCACACTTCAGAGCACAGTGCACGGCTCCTTTCTGCGCCCATTCCGGGTCTTTGGACACCGAGGCCAAGGTTGTGCGCTACTGTGTCGACGTTGCGCTGATCCACACGCGACCGTGGCATGCGCTATCAAGGCCTCGTACTCAGATTTTACGGCCCGACCTGCACCTCCGCCGGTCGCACAGGCACCCGTTTAGGCCTTCAAGGAGCCCGGCGCTTCCGATACCGAAGTTATTACGGGTTCTTCATCTGGGTCTAAGAGTGTCTGGGTGGAAGAACCAGTGTTTGCGGCTGATGCGCCCAGTGATGCGCCAATCAAGCCGCCAGTAAATGTACCTGCTCTGTCACCTCGGTCTCTCCAAATGGACTACCTGCCGCTACGGAGGCCGAGCCCATTGTTCCCCTGCAAGACTCTGATACTGAGGACAAGCCGCTCTCGGAACCCGCGCGGGAGCCCGCAGCCAGCGTTGCGGTTTTGAGCAAGTACGCCAGCATATCTGAGGTCGATGGTTACGAGAGCAGCTTGTCGTCCTCATCTTCAGTCAACCTCGTCATTCACGAGACTCATCGCACCTGTGCAGGAGCCGAGACCACCGTCGGCGTCTCCTTCGTCATCGAGGTTTAGTGTCGGTACAAATATTTCGTCTGGGCAGGAGTCAAGGCCATCTCCTGACACTGAACCTGGGCAGTCGCCGTCCTCTTCTACATCGAGGATTAGCGCCAGCACTTCTAGTACCCTCTCCTTAGATGTTGAGACGGTCGATTTGAGTTCAAGCCTAAAGCGTCGACATGCGCCGACTAAGGTCTCGGACATTATTTCTGCTGGCCGGCCAAGGAGGCCTAGTGCCTCCTGTGCTTTGACCCTACGAAAAAAGTGAGGTGCTTTGGCGCCGTTCGCGGCGCGCTTTGTATTGAGTAAACATCACGACTCCTCGTTTTATTGTTCATTTCCAAATTTACTGCTCTTAACATTATCGCTCCTAATGTGCAGGGTTTCCGAAGTGTTATGAAGCAGGCAAAGTTGGTGGCTTTCGCTCGTTCGTCGGGATGCGATGTCCTCTGCCTGCAAAAAAAAACAAATTTCCGCTTCAGTGATGTGTTAGAATTTAAGCACAGGATTGGCGTCGATACTTTCTTTTCGTACGCCACCACGCGTTGTAGCGGCGCTGGCGTTCCTGTTTTGAACCGCTTTCTTCTGCGAGACCATTATGTTATCTACGATGCACTTGAACGCTTGCTGGCGTTCGACTGCATGTTTCACACACTTCGCCTGAGAATTCTTTGCATCTATGCACATGCGCATTCTAATTTGGTAAACTCATTTTTTAAAGATCTAGATGTGTATTTTCTTGGAGGGCGTAACGTTGCGATGTTGGGCCATTTCAACTTCATTCTTCATACGGTAGCTGATCTGCAGGACCCCGGTAGGGGTAGGCCAGGCTGGAATGCGCATGAGTTGCGCCGCCTTGTCAACAGTTTACACTCACTGACGCTTATGAGCTCCTGTATATGTGGTGGCGTCTTTGTGTGGATTTTGCGTCGTGGGTTATCGTCGAGTATGTAGCGTCGAGTATGGGCGTATGTAGCGACGGGCGTTTCGAGGACAGTGTCTGCTGCTAACGTAATGACGCTGCCATCCTCGCCAGTATACATATAAGGCCATCACGCCTTTCTTTTGTCAATCTGGGTTCCGGCACCTGCAGTGTCTCTTCACAGACCATGGTGTGTCGATGTGCGCATCCTTCATAACGCCAACACGAAAGAGGGGCTAACGCGGACCTTGCGTTTTTCGGTTGTTGGGGCCGTGCCTCGTGACTGGGACCGTCTGAAGGAGCAGTACACTATCCATTGCGGCACTTCCGGCCGACCCTTTAGGACTCGCATCTCAGATGAGGTGCGCGTGGTGACGGCGAAAATGCGTATTGCTCAGCGCACCCCGTCGCCTTCGTCGCTTATGTGCGCATGAAAAGAGGAGCCTTCGGAGCGTCTACAGCGTCTTTTACGTGCCTCCTCTTTGACAGCAGCCGCATGGCGTTGTCGTTGAAGTCCAATTGCTCATACCGAGGTGCTTCGGTTTGCGCACCAGGAGCTGTCGCGCCCTGAAGGTGCCCCTGCTTTTACGTCATCCGCCAGGGCTGTCGCCCAGCCAGTTGACAGGAATTTCAGTGCGTTTTTCGGCCATTTCTGGGATATAACTCAGTCGCTTCTTCTGGGTGATCGCGCTGTTGTTTCCGCACGCCCCTTCTTTGCAGGCTTACCGCAGGTTGCCGCTGAACATCACGATTGTGTTATGACTCTGCCAACAAGAGGTGAAATCAAGGAGCCGTCAGACTCCATGACACGATCACTCATCGCCTGGGCCTGATGGCCTCCCTTTGGAGTTTTATTTACATCTCTGTCATATTCTAGGCCCCAATTTCTCGAACGTGTTTAAAATATGCTTCACTCAGCATGTCTTTCTGAACCATTTAAAAGTGGCCGCATTGTCCTTTTTCCTAAAAAGTCTCCTTTGTCGACATGTCCAGCATATTGGCGCCCTATCACCGTACTAAATTTAGATTTCAAAGTGTTTGTAAAATTTTTCGTTCGCCGTCTATGGGCTCTCCTCCCGTCTTTCCTTTCTTGCCACCAGGCTTGCTCCTTGCCCGGGTTATGAAATAAATAGTTTATCTTCGGTTACGCGAAATGTCCTCGAGTATACTATACGGCGGCGCGCACAGCGTCTTCTTGTTCCTCTCGAAAAAGAGAAGACACTCGAAGTTTTAGAGCATGAGAATATTTAAGGTACGCTGGATACTTTCGGTTTCCCACCTTCTTTCGTTCTTCTCATTAAAGAGATATACAGGGATATTCCAAGCACTCTGTTTCTTGATGGCCGGGAAAGTACCGCATTTGATGTTGGTTGTGCTGTCCGTTAAGGTTATCCGCTCTCTCCCAGTTTGTCTCTCGTGCCTTTCCTCTTGGCAGTCAATCGCCGCTTCCTTATTAGAGGTCTGACTTTGCCAGGCAGTGAAACAGTACGCGTCACCGCTAATGCAGATGACATCACACTCTACTTAGCTGATGAACGCAGCCTGCTTGAAGATTTAAATGTTTTTCGATAGTACGCCTCCTGGTCCGGAGCTGCTCTTAATTACTCGAAGAGCCGTTATTTTTTTCGGGTCTCTCCAGGCACGTATTACAATTGCAATACGTTTGCCGTGGTGTGCGTATATGCGTATTTTATGCATTACCTACGACTGTGCTGGAATATGGGATGGTGTGTAGTCTTCAGTCGTAGAAGGCATTAGAGCGCGTGTTTGGAGGGTGCGTACATTTGACCTGCCTGTGCTTGAGAGATGCTACCTGGTTCATGGCGTCATCCTGGGTGCCTTCTGGTGCCTTTGCCACATTGCTAAACCACCCCTCCATGACATAAGGCGGGTGCAGACTACAGTTTTTTGTTGTTTTTTTGGTCAGGCGGAACCGAGCTTGTGGCTCGTGCTGTTCTTATACAACCACTGGAGAGCGGCGGTTTTGCCTTTCCAACTTTGTCCGGCACGTCCCCGCTGTTAGCTATAAAGGGCATTTTTTGTATCCTACTAGGTGACGCGTCTCCGGCTCGAACCTTGACGCTGTTCATTTTGGGTCCTTCTATGCACTTTTTGAATCCTGCGGTCCCTGTTAATCATAGACCTCAGCCAGAGCAGCCTACCACTTTCTATGCTACGTCAGTGGCCTTTTTCAGGCATGTAAGAGCAGTAGCACCTGATGTCAACGTCGTTGCAGACCGTGTGGAAGACATTATGGGCTCTCTGTTGTTGCCGGTTGTGCCGGCGGCTCGCCGCTCACTGACGCGCCCCGTTCAATGGCCGCGTTTAGAGTCGACGTCTCTCTCAGACCATTACGCGACTTTGTTTGGAAATTTGGATGGGCAGTGCTGCCAACTTGTGATCGGCTCGAGTGGTGGGATGTGTTCCGCTCCAGTACCTGTCGGAATTGCCCCCTCCCGGAATGTAATCGCCACGCTACAGTCACCTGCGTAGTAGCGCGTGTCTTTTGGAGCGATTTCATGAAGAATTCCGTGGGCAGGCCAATTCGAGCTTTGTCTCCCACGACCGCGTCCCCAGTGGTCGTTTTACTCGCCTGGTAAGTGTTTCAAGTCTTTTTAGTTTACGGCGGAGTCGGTGCGCCGCGGTCACTGGTGGCTTTCGACTCCGAGATGTGTGGCGAATCCCTGGCCGTCTTTGAGGGGAGCTGTTCAGTTTCTTGACGGAAGAACTCTTTTTGTTGGGAGAGGAATAGTTTCTCCGCTAGTGGTCCTACCCATTCATTTCTGTTAGCAACGATCGTCTTGTGCTGGTTTTTAAGAGCGTGAGCTCTTACTCATCACATTTCCAGATTTATTGGGGTCTGCTACCCCCTGAATTCACAGCGCCATCTGTGGCAGTAACTACTCAACACATTTAGAGATTTCGTGGGGTCCACTACCACCATGATATCATAGCGCGATCTGTGGCAGCAACTAGAAAACAGAAAACAGCACAGCTCGCATTGAGACTTGTAGCGCCACCTACATTAGCATTGCCGAAACAACCACCTGCCGCGTTTTAATGATGACGTCACGGTCCGATATGGTAGATGGAGCTGGAACTATATATGAGTATGACGTGAGGGGACGAATTGGCGGCCCATTTCGGCTTCTCGAAACAAAGCTGGAGGCCACTAAAATTGGTTGTGCCCTCCCATCTCTTCCCCCCTCACCCTCACCCAAGGTGTTTGGACCTTTCTAAGGGTTGTAGCTAGCTCGCTGCTCATGAAAGAAAAGTCAGCTCCGATATCCACGGGTGCTGGCAGGTTGTAGCTGTCGGCAGCAAGTAGAATTTCGGCGGTGGAATTCAATTTCTTTACAGCTCGTTGGTCAGGTCTTCGGTGGCGTCGTCAATGAGGTCATCGCTGAGGTCGTCGATGGGGTCGTCGGAGGGTGGGGGAGGTCGGCGGTAAGATCGTCTTTGAGGTCGGCGGGTGAAATCGCCGGCGTTTGGGTTGTCACATTATATCGTTGGATGGAGGCTGTTCACTCGATGCGGCAGCGGCGGTCCTAACCCCGGGGGACGCCGTATTCAGTTTTCCCGGCGGGGGGACGGGCCTCTGAATTGGCCAGAGGCTGATGCTCAACTGAATGAAAGAACCCGTTTTGGAGACGGCGATATATACTGATGTCGTGGAAGCGTTGATGGGAGCACGTGATCGTCCAGGTACTGTTAAATGTCCCACGGTCTCTCACCATAGCGTGGTCGAGGTGCGTCCGGTGGAAATCGTCATAAGCCCATTCTCCGGTACGGGCAGTTACGGAGGATATGACCTGGCTTTCCGCAGTGGTAGCACAGTGGCCTGTGGTTGGGTGTGCATCACACGTCCGCTTTTCGTAGAACAGAACGTGAGTCACGCAGCTTGACGGGGGGAAGATACCCCTGAATTGGTTCAGCATCAGGAAGGAATGCACGCGGCACCGGCGCAGGTTTCCGTGGGGCTTCCTGTAGCTAATAATGTACGGCTCGGGATGTGGTGTCCGTAGCGCTTCGGTGTAGCTCATGGTGTAAGGCTCCGCCCGTGGTCACGGTGGTGGCTGCATCGGTCGCCGAATTTCGTCCCGATGGCATTTTCTACAACTGCAACACATTCAGGTGGAGCATCTAAGCGGGGATTGCGCAGTTCTTCGCGAACCACACTACGTACAAGCTCCCGAAGCGCCTTGTCCCCGGCAACTCGCAGTGACGCAAAATAGTTGATGGTTGCAACACTCCCATGACGAGCGCACTGCGCACAGCGTTCCTGCAAGAAATGTTCCATAGCCGTGGCTTCTTTGACGAATCAGCGGCGGTTCTTGGAGGGTCGCGTATGTGGCCAGCGAAAAGCTGCTCCTTGCCACCACGCACGAAGTGTCGTACCTTCGTTGCCTAGGGCATGGCAGGGTCAGCCAGACTTAAGAGGCGCGCCATATCTTCTATCAACACGGCTACGCTTTCGTTCGACTTGTAACCTGGAGCGAATGGTGATTTCGCCGTTTTCTTCGCTTTCATTTGTGCTGAAGGTGGTGACTACTCATGACGGAACGCTTCCCAGTTGGCAAAGGAGGGCCCGTGGTTCTGGAACCACGTCTTTGCCGAGTTTTTGGAGAGCGAAATACACGTTTCGTAGGTTTCGCTCGTCGTCCCACTAGTTTAAAGTGGCCACACGGTCAAAGCTGGCCAACCAGTTCTCGACATCTTCTAATCAATCGTCATGGGAGAATGGCGGCGAGCGAGGTTTAAGGAGTACAACCGGCGGGACAGTGCCAGAAGGCTGACCTGTCTGACTGCCAGTAGTGGGCGTAATGGTACGCACAGAGGTCGTCAGTGGCTGAAACTAAGGTCACAAGCCTCGCAGGCGGCGGCTCGCCTTGTGGACGGGTGTTGTTTCCAAGCGTTGGAGATCAGCACCAAAATTGTCTTCGGAGTCAGTGTGCAAGAGACCATCCCAGCACCTCCACCAAAATGCGCCGAAAGACGTAGCGCGACTCAAAAAGGGGCCTTTAATCGAACGGCCAAGCAGACCAGCAGCACGCACACGAGTGGAAGCATCGCCTTCCTCGCTCCGTTTCGAGCCAATTCATGCCGCTCGGCCGCATGGCGGCGCCCTCAGATTTTGAGCACTATGAAATATGCACAATATCGAAAATATAAAAATTGACCCACTACAAATTCCTATCTGCATCCAGCGCCTAAGTTAACCCATAAAAAACTTAACGATATGAGCCAATTAACTAGCCGACAATACAGCAACACTCACCTGCTCATGACTGTTGTATACGGACCCGGTAAAGCAGTTAGCCGTGTGTGGCTGAGCTGTGTCCGGGGAAAAGGAGAACGTGGTGGTTGAACGGAAGCTGAGGGCTGGGGCTTTAACTCTTTCGGCACTTGTAGTGCCAATTGAGAACACAACAGAAATATATTTTTGGTGCCTTAGTAACGCACGATTCTACTATTAATTTTTACTACGGCGGTTCTCCTGGGATCCTTGTTGCTATCGGCATCACTGTTGTGGCATTATCAGTTTATGTGCGGTCTCAGAAAGAAGTAGCAGGACGGTAGCCATGGCTTAAATAATCGACGTGTAGCAAATTTGTAAATTTATATCTGACTAACCATGGCTTATGTTTTGTGGAACGCCTATTCCAAGCTGATATCCGCGTCTTAATTATTAATGAATGCCTAGAGGCTTAGGAGCACCACGTTTTTGGCGTGTGTTATTTTGGACCCCACCGGGGCTTACTGGTTGCCAATGGTGGCAAACCGGGATGATAAATTTTCTAGATGAATGAAAGTCATGTAAGAACCAGGAACAATTTAACGAAGTAATTTTATGTCATCTTCGCATCGGACACATACACCTGAATGTGATTCCTTGCTAAAAAACAAGAAAAAAAATTGTGTGTAAAATGTGTTGAGATTAAGATGTCATATTCCTAGTTAATCTCATGCACAATTATAGAAACATTAAAAACGAATATTTCTGTGTATTTCTTTACAAACGCAATCCCGTTTCACCATATGCTTCTCGTAGGTAAAAGCCGACTTGTTGACCGGTCATGTTTAAACGAAATTAAATTTTATTTCATACAAAATTGCGACAATATGTAACCTATACAGGCGACAGCCTCAATGTAAACCGAATGTATTGGCACCCCCAGAGGATGATAACAAAATAAAGAATTTGAATTCGATTGTTTGAAGGACGGAGATGTCCTAAAAATGTTAATTTAAAACCTTTGGCCTATTAAGCATAACTAGAAATTTAATCATGTTCTTTGGGCATAATAGCCTTCTTGCTTCAGTGCCTTAAGACACATCGTGACACTTCTTACGATAGTAATAGAGCAGCGACTGCTCTGGGTATTCGTGTGTTACTGCAAAGCACAAACTAAACAAAAGCTTCCTGACATATATTAGAAAGCGCGAGAAAAGGGAAGAACGAAAGCCACCTGACAAAAATTATTGTGGGACTATAAAAAGAACAAAAAATAAAGTGTCCCCACCCGTGGCAGTCGTAGACTGCCTGAGGAGAGGTAGAGCTGTTATTATGCTGCTATTTTGCGCTAATCGCTTTCTAAAGCCGGCACTTGAGCATGTCCTTCGTCATTTCAAACATTTTAGTAACTGATTTATGGCTCACAGCCGTTACTTCAGACATTGAATGTGAGTAAAAGAGTTTCGCTGGCATTGCTTGTGATGTTATTTACGCCTTTAGAAGAAACAATAACGATATGCTGGCTCCGGCCAAGCAGCAAAGTTTCCATTTCGATTTGTAGATTTTTAACAGAGTGAAGTTCTATTACGTTCTTAAAGAAACATTGCTTACGAAGAGAGAGCAGTATAAAAATTTATAACGGTTAACAATCCAAACACCCAGGAGTGCCTGTGCAGTTCAAGTTCATTTTCAATTTGGTACTGCGTTCGCATTTTTTTTTTTCGTTGCGCGTAGTGATTGCAGCAACTCGGCTTCCGTCCGCGCATTCGCGGTGATAGTTACCTTCTGAACTCTAGAAACACAGAGATAGAGGAGGATTCCCGACATCAACAAAACTCAGGCTTTTAAAAGGCGCATTTCAAGGCGACCGCGAAGGAACAAAGGTGCCAAGAGGGAATGATGCTCGGTTAGCGAAAGCAGTTTTCTGATAAAAAGCGGTCGAGTACAAGCGGCAAATGCGAAATGCAATGCGTCGCAGTTTTGCATTTATTGAGAACCCGAACAGGACCGCAATATCGCCAGGAGGAGAAAATCACAAGGAATATTGTCTTGAACGCCTAGGTGAAATCATGTGAGGAATGCGCGTACGAGCAGGATCGTGGCAGTTCTAGTGACCGATATAGACGGGACGGCCGACTACTATTTTGAAAAGCGTCGTTTGTAATGTTTACTGCCTCCAACCACATAAGGTTCGACTGTGACGGGAGCCGACTCAGTCAGGAAACTACCACTTAGGAAGTACCATTTCGGAACTTTCGAAACAATATGCACTTGGGCAGGTTCCTAAGGTTCAAAGCTCAAGAGCTCAATATAAACGCGGGAAGCAGTGTACAACTTGAAGCTCAGCTCAGAAACCACAGAAAAAGTGCAGGAGAATCAACGTATATCAACGTATAATAGTCACATACTTCGCGTAAGAAAAAAATCTGGGCTACTGTGCTTCGGTTATATGCCAACTGTTAGCCCTGGTACCAGCCTTTCTATATTTGGTATTCTATTGTTCTGAGGATATATTTTTTTTATATCAGGACGATTGAATGCACCACTATGAGCGCAGCGAAGCGGACTGCGATTATTGTTCTCTTCTTGGGACTATGGACAAACATCGAAGGTAAGTTCCGCAACAGCGCTCGTCCTACCTTTCCTTCTATTTCGCCAAGCTGGCCCTCTTGCCCTAAAGTACCAACAACTCGCCCATTTATGCAATTTCTTAAAGCCTTGAAGAGCACTTGATGCAATATGAGCCTCCTAGTGCATGCAAGTAGTCATACGGCGCTTCAGTGATGTTTTAAAATCAGCCCTGCATTCAGCCATAAAAGGTTCTTTGTCCATTGTATTAAAGGTGGCTTGGAATATCTGCCGAAATATTTTATTCACTTTTTTCAAACTATGCGTGCTACTTGTGCTGCCCAATTGCATATACGATAGCTTCAATTGTGGATATCGCCGTGCTGCTCCCGTTGTAATATGAGTGCGACAGCGAGGAGCAAAGAGGCGGCCCTACTTCGTGAAATGTGAGCTATCGGTGAATGCAGCACTCTCAAAATTTTGAGTTTCTGCATTTTAAAGTGTTGACTAGAGTCTCTTTGCTCCTGTCAATGGACAACCTAAATTATCAATGCTGCATTAGAGTAATGAGTGTGAAGGCAACGAGAACGACGCTGATATCTGCGTAAGGTGACCATAATTGAAATTTTGTGCATAATTCTTTAGTTTGGGCTAATATGTCTGATCAGCGTTGTATAAAGTAAAAATGCCATGAGAACGTATGCAAACCGCATGGTTGTTATGGGACAGCACGAAGTGTCGCACTGATTGCCAGGTAGGCGCGTCAAAACTAGATCAACCTCCAAAAATTCATGTCTCAAGATTTATTTATTTATTCATATAGCTGTGCTCATGAGAACCCTAAATTTTGCACCCAAATAAATCAGATATGCAGGGAAAACTGATTTGGCTGAAGGGACCACACAAAAATGTCTGCACTACGGCAACCATAGGAGTTAGCTAAACTATTAAATAACACATAGCCCGTATTACAGATTTGCCATTACACAGCGTTTTATCAAAAAAAAACATTGGAGTACCGGTCTTCTTTTATTGTCGCGTCAAAACAGGTGCATTTCGACTGCAACCTATCAGAAAAGACATGCAGACACTTGCAAAAGATTAAGTTGAACATTCCTCTGCTAGTTGGCAAATATTGGTAGAATCATCCTCTTATCATTCTAGGGTAGTCGCGAAAAGGACGCCAAAAGTTTCTTTTCTTAACACATGCGAACAAAAGGTGCGGGAAGTATGCGATGCCAGCTTTAACTCTTTCCGGCGCGAATTAGATCCATTGGAGGAAATTGTCATTTTTTTTAATCGCACGCCGGGATTAAGCCAAAGAAAGAAATGCAGGCTTCCAGCTTGAGAACTTTTGTAAGGTTATTTGTAAGGTATTAATTACACTTCTTTTGACCAATTAATTGTCAGTCGTTTTGTAAAGAAATGAACACATTCATGCATTTGTAAGCGTTAATGGTTCCAAAGAGAGGCGAGTCATAACAGTTCTGCCGGAAAACGCAGATTCATTCATTAAACACGAACTATTCGTCTGTTAATTACACATACTTGCTTGATATCTTTCAACACAATATTGCCAGATGTCTGGGCATTTTTCGATAAATATTTTTGGAAATTGAGTACGCTGTGGGCGAGATTTGGTAGTGTTCACTTTGTGTACAAAAATGTTAGCCCTGCGCCTGAAGTGGATTAGACAAAAGTGTCGGCATAAAATGCTGCCCAAAACACTATGCTGGTTGTATATGAAGTGCCAGAGGGTTCGTCATGTGGCTCACATAGAAATTCACAATGAAGGCACTGACGCATTAGAGTGCTACTCCTGTGCCACTCCTGTACACGCGTTACGCGCCACACAAAGCACCGCCAATCGCGCACGTTGCAATACACTCAAAACTAATCTTGCATCAAGTACAGTGGTGAGCAGCCCTGTCTAGAGCGCGCCGACTGTGCTCTGCGGAGCAAGTCAGCGCCATCTAACGTTAGGCTCTGGGCTTGAGTTACGCGTCCCGTGCGCATGGGCGGAAAAAACAGAGGGATGCTTCCTCATCGCTTCCTTGTCCAGCCCCCGCCTTGTGATTTCGTTTCGCGCCACCAGGGCAGTGCTGCCTGCATTTTTGACGGTGGCCAGACTGTCGCCATGCCGCCGTGTTTCCCAAGTGTAACCGGACAGCAAGGGAAGCAATCTCGAGTGGTAGCGGATGTTCCCGCGTTTATGCATCCAAGTTTCTAGATCTGTTGGGATGGCAAATGCGGTGTTATTTGTAGCTCATAACACAGTGCAAAGACACGCTATCCAAAAAAAAAAATCGGGGCACTGTGTTGACGGAAAGTGCGGTGCGGCGAAAGCCTTAGCGGGGTTTTGCTGCTTGTGTCACTGGTGTGTGGTTAAGATGTCAGTTAATTACACAATTTTTTGTGAATCTTAAATGCTGTTGAAACTGGAGGGTATTTGCGAGGCATCCATCTGATTAAGCGCCTTTCCGCACACACTCTCCAGCGTTCTATACAAGGAGAACTACATAAGCGTTGCCAGGAAGTAGCCTGGTCGCTAGCACGCTCGGCTGCGGACCGGAGGGATGGTGGTTCTAATCGCATCCAGCACAAAGATTTTTTTTATCGAGTTTATGAGTGTCACGGACTGTCGGACGGACGGACGAACGGACGGACGGACGGACAACGCGAGTATGAGCCATTAAAGGCTTTCACCTTAATACGCCAGCAACGCATTGCGTAGGGGCAACGCTCTAACTTTATACGGACAAAACGAAAACAGACATCGAACAACCAACTAGGCCAGATTCTCGCACTCTTAACCTGGTGTGTATTAGATACGCACGATCACCCGCGCTTTCACTCACACTTGCTTTTCAAACGCGTAATCTCCTGATATCACTTGCATTTGCTTGCCCAGCCGTTTCGTGATTCGCGCGAGACGCGTTTGTTTTCCGGCCACTGTTAGATGTCATTCAGCGCGGTCCTGGTTGCGCGAAGCCGCTTGGCGTCACACTCTTGCCGCTTGCTGCTTCTTGCAGCTTGGCGTCACAGTTGTTATTGCAACGAGCGGTGCACAAGCAAGATTTCTGCTCGACACTGAAAACTGAGTGAGCGCTTTCGAGCTAAATGTTAGCGGAAAC
Organism: Amblyomma americanum; assembly: GCA_030143305.2. Taxonomy (NCBI): domain Eukaryota; kingdom Metazoa; phylum Arthropoda; class Arachnida; order Ixodida; family Ixodidae; genus Amblyomma; species Amblyomma americanum. Next base: position 300,385 of record JARKHS020004563.1, on the reverse strand, counting down.
AAAGGGGCCTACAATAGAGACAGCATACCGCCGCAAGCCTAATCCCACCTGTTGCTTGCAACAATCTCAAAAAGCATGCAGTAGGGCTTCCATGCGTTTATTTTCGTTTAATTTTTCACTCCGATCTTTCTACGAGAGGGGATACGCTTTGTAATCTTCGCTCTTTCCTTTCCTTAGTTAAATGTTAAAGGCAGATCCCTTGTTTTGTTTTTTTGTCATGCCAGCGGCGACAGATTGCTTTCGAGTAGTTATAATTGCTCGGAAGTTTCTACATCGTTTAAGATTTTTATCGATGCATTCCGCTGGTTCTCGCTTATAGTCTTCACCGCCTTTAAAATAGCCATGGCTGATAGGGTAGGCGGCGTTATTTTCCGTCCAGAGCCAAGCGCACTCGGTTCGACTGCTGTTGCCGAGTCAATTAAATACTTTGTGATCACAGGCGAAGCAAATACACAGTTTTATTTTACGCCAGTGTCTTGCCTGCGTCAGTGCTGCCTTCCCAGCCACGCGACAATATAAAAAGAGAGTAAACGAAACCTGAAAAGAAGAAGCAGGTGAATAAGTACTACGAGAAAACGTACAAAGGGGGGGGGGGGGGGATGCGAGCCTTTCATGTGAAGAACTTTCTTTTCCACCGTGGAAGATGGCACTCTAAATAGGCTTTAAAAGGCATTGAACCGATGAAAAAAATGTGTATTTGGACTACTAGGTATTTAGGGCGCATATCGCGGGTAATTAGAGACTCTGAAAGAAAGAAAAAATACTACTAGAAGCGCCATATAGTGAAATGGTAAACCACAACGGCGTGTTGTAACTGCAGTAAATATAGCAATCAATAAATAAGTGGATATTGAGAGAAGTTAGCAATAACGAAAACAACCATTCAGCGTGCACTCTGCAACTGAGGAATAAAACGGAAAACTATATCAACACACTGAAGAGCATGGACTAGAATGAGTTTTATTGTTTAACAAGGGAGTTAAATTTGCTAGAAATTATATAATCAACTTGATGGAATTAAACGCATGCACGGCACAACGTTAAGACAGTACGACTCGAGTTGCGCATATTCAGGTGACAATATCATAACGAGCACCTCTTTTCGCTTCCGCTCTCTGCCCTATAGCTTAACAAGCGCGTGAATCTGGCAGCATTGATGCAATATATAGCATAAGAGGGTTTTCGCACAGTTTCCGCCCACATCGTTCGACCACGTGCCTACATGGCAGTCGCGGCGATATAGGAACTACTACGTCCGTGCCCTTCGACCAGAATGCCGCTTGCGAACACTCTCAAGGTTCTTTTGCACTAAACATAAATATCCCCGAAAACAGAAGATTAGCCAGCCGTAGTCGTCGCTATGTTAACTGGTAGAGCACAGAGCGAGAAAATCGAATTGAATGGGTTCGGATTCTACTGATATTATGTGGCTATGTTTTTCTTGTGCTTTGTAGTCAATTATCTTCAAAATTATTTCCCTTTTATTAACCCACTGATAAACACTCAAAATAAAAAAATCACTTTAGAAGAATATAAAAAAAATAGGCCACACTGGGACATATATTGTGGAGAAAGCATAGACAAAGCATGTCAAGGAAACATTGAGAGCTTCACTGAAAGGAACTGTAGACATGAGCTGCAAGTAGAGAGTTGTTGTTATAGAAAAAACTTGATATGAAATTTATCAACTCCGAAAGTAAGAAATATAGAAAGAGAATTTGTTCCTGCGGTGGAGCTGAGGTTATCTTTATTTGACACTATAAAGAAACTTTTTTCCTTGAGTGCAGGTAGGTTTGCTGTCCACAGAAATATTATTTTTGGCACATGCAACACAGTTAATAAATTAATTTTTACTAAGCGAAAAAATTTACGCAAGATCTCTATGCGCTAAGAAGCGTACTTAAGCAATGCATGCTGACAACGGGTGTAGAAAGCAGGCATTCCTCAGGCATGAACTTTTCATAGCATATTGAGGGGAGAATGGACCTCATCAATTATGAGCAGGGTGATCTAGAGGGCGCTTTTTTAATAAAAAAATACGTCGACTTCCTTGAAACCAGGTGCCTCGTTTGCAAACAGAAAAGTTAAAATGCTGATAGGAAGTATGCAAAACGCCGTTCGTGGAAATATGAACTGGTGAACTCATTTCATGCCCCATGTACCCGATTGGAGTCCAGAAAAGGTACAAAACAGTGTGTAATCATTTTGATTGGGATAAAATGGCTTCATAATTACATAGACCAACCCAGATAATATGCAGCTTTAGCACTTCTCCCAGAGCATCGTTTCAAGATCAAAAAAACTGACCGGTTGTCCGTCGCTCTTTCTTTCTAATTTACATGCACAATATAAGACTGTTGATTTCAAAAGCACCGAGAAATCTGTAAGACCCTCATTGGGGGCTGCCTTGAGAAAAGCCACAGGAGGATGAGGTGGTGCCGGCCCGTGCTTCAAAACACGCGTTGTGCCTTTCTCCTAATGTTGCCATTTTGTTCCACATTCCAGGATGCTTCAATAAGCAGAGACTTGGCTTCTGTCCCCGAAGTCGTTACGTTCATCAAGACCTGTGCCCGGGGGTGGACCCTTGGCCCTGCAATTACGTCGAGCTTAGATGTGGGTGTGACAAGGGTGCGGCTCGAAGGAGCGACGGAAAATGCGTCCCGACAGATGAGTGTCGTAAGTGGTGTTGGAGAATTAGCAATGAAAGCCCGTTATCTTAATAACGTAAACCGACACTTGATTGTCGAGCAGCAACGAATGGCATTCGCATACAATAGGCAGAAGTACTGACCGATGTTATATTGGGTTCTTTTCAAATGGATGAGATACTAAGGGGGAAAATAGCGCACTGCAGTTTCTAGACAGTACATCACACAAGCACACTGCGTGGCTTCCGGAGAAAATCTGCTGCTAGGCTTGCGGTGCTGCTTCGAAGCGTAGGGCTCAGTGCTAAAACATGTTCCAGCCACGAAACGACGAAACAATCCGCTATACTGCCTAACGTGAAGAATTTGTACTTTCAAGAGTTATTGCGTGGTCACCTTTCGATTTTCTCAGTAAAAGACGCGTGGCACACGCAGTACGTCATTACTAAGGCGCGCAATAAAAGAAAAACTGAACTCAGAATGCCGATGAGCTGGATTGTTGTTATGCAAGATTATATCATGAACAACATACCCATTAACACTACTGCATTGTCTTATCTGGACTGGTTTCCTGGTACCGGCATGGACTTCATGTTCTTCTTTCAAACCTCTTCGAAGTAAAAAACAGGCGTGACCTCGTAACTGGATCCAGAGCATGACCATGAACGAGGAGTACACATACCTGGGACAGGCTGTATATAGGGGAAGGGTAGTAATTACACGCCCACATATGCGTTGGTAGGTGGTCAGCGATGAATTCTTTTCATTGTACACTACCTATATTCATACTGACATTTCTGTCCATGCCTTACGGCCTACGTAAAATTTTGTGTAGGTGTTTGAAACATTCCTCTCAGCACTGGCTCAAAGGTGAAGCCAAATATTTCTGAAGTTTGTTGCAGGAGAGGAACATCATAGAGAGACCCGCCGCGGTGGCTCAGTGGTTAAGGCGCTCTTGTACTTAGCCAGAGTACCCGGGTCCGAACCCGGCATCGGCGGCCGTGTTTCGATCGAGGCGAAACGCAAAAGGGGCCCATGTGCTGTGGGATGCGTGTGCTCGTTAAACATCCCCAGGTGGTCGAAGTTATTCGGAGCCCTTCAGTACGACACCTCTTTTTCTCGTTCTACTCTAACTTCCACCTTCCTTCCATTATGGCGCGGTTCCTGTTGCCACCGGTACTTGTGAGAAAATTACTGCACCATTTCCTTCCTCAAAAAACAATTTTCAGTTTTTTTAAACATCATAGGCTACACGAGCGCGAAGTCAGCTTCGGAACCATAATCTTTCACCCTCGCTTCTGACATGAAGCGTCTGTATATTTGGACGCAACAAGAAGTTCTCTCTGGGCGTCACGCAGCTTTCTATAAGCCAGCTTCTCAGAGCATCAACCCGGTTTTGAACACAATCTGGTGAATCTTCTTTGCAATCGTGGAGCATCAGCCAGCTTTCTCCGCATCCCCGCTGCATCTTTCGTTCATTCACACCGCATCAGCCAGCGTTCTGAGGGAGCCTGCTCAGTCTTTCGTTTCTTTGTGGAGCATCAGTCAGCTTTCTTTGCCTACCTAGTGTTTCGTCCATTACCAGAGCATCAATCGGCTTTTTTGCGTCTTCCGTCCACTCACAGCCCATCAACCAGCTTTCCAAGACTACTTATTCACTTTTTGGCCCATTCGCTCCACTTCAATCGACTTTCTTTGCGTCCCTTCTGCGTCTTCCGTCTATTCACATCGCATCAACCAGATTTTTCAAAAACCTTGTTAGTGTTTCGTTCATTCGCAGAGCATCAAACAGCTTTGCGTCTCTGCTAGCCCACCGCCGAGGCTGAGTGTTTGAGGCGGTCCTTAACTTAGCCGGAGTACCCAGGTAGGAACCTGACCAAGGCTGCTGCGTTTTGATGGAGGCGAAATGAAGCTCCAAATCCTGAACCAAACCAAATATGAAAAGGAGAAGATCGACGAAATAATCTGGAAAACCGTGAACAAAGAACTCTGCCTCCCCGGGACCACGTCTACGAATCGGCTGATAATATTGGGGGTACACAGCACGTCGGCAGAAGTTGTTGAGGCCTAACAACTATCCCAATATGAAACACTGGCCAAGTCCTCAACGGAACGAAGCATACTCCTAACGGAGGCATCCCCTTCTAGAGTCAAGAGGAACCTAACATCGACATCCTGACAGCGGTCAGGAAAGCACTGTACAGCAACTCGTATATAAATACGAAGGCACTAGTGACCAACTAATCTTTGAAGTAAGGGAGAGATGCTTGCGATGCACCCCCCCCCCCCCCCCCACACACACAGACCTACCCACGCACACTCCTCCCCGAGTGCAAGGGCGCAGAGAATCCCCTTCTGGGAGAGCCTATCACCATCAGAGAGGTTATCACAGCATTAAACATACTCAGAACTAAAGCAGCGGCTGGTCCAGACAGAATCCGCAATCCCATGCTGAGGAACTTGGATGATGCATCAATTATAAACCGAGCAGCGTACATGCAGGAATGTTGGGGCAAGAAACAAATCCGACCTACGTGGAAAGATGCCAACCTAGTCCTTATTACGACACCAGGTAAGAAACTAAGTGTCGAAAACTTGAGGCCCATTTCGCATACCTCATGTGTAGGAAAGCTAATGGAGCACGTCATTCAAACGAGTCTCAACAGATTCCTAGAAGCACAAAAACTTCACCCCGACCCGATGATCGGATTCAGGACACATCTTTCGGCATGCGACTTTGGGCTTCAACTTAAAAAGCAGGTGCTAGACAACCAGACAACAGATACGAGAGTAATAGTCGGCCTAGACGTGGCCAAAGCTTTTCACAAAATTGACCACGCAGCCATACTTGAACGCCTAGAAACTCTAAATATAGAGGGAAAGGTGTACAACTACGTCAATGAATTTCTTTATTGTCGAAATTTTACTATGATCCTAGGAGAGAAGGATGAGAAAGACATAAGGCTTGGCAAGAAAGGTATTCCCCAAGGCTCGGTCATATCACAAATTCTTCAACATTGCAATAATTGGCCTACCGGAAAAACTGACAGGTATAGAACGACTCAATCACACAATATACGCAGACGACCTCCACTTTGGGTTACCAGACGCAGTGACGCGAACATTGAAGATACCTTCCAAAGAGCGATCGAAGAATATGAGTCCTACCTAAAAGAAGTAGGACTCAAATGTTCTGCTGAGAAATCGTAAGCGCTCTTCCTCGGCCCACAAAAGAGACAAAGAAAGCCCCTGAACATGAGATAACGTTAACGATAAAGAGGGAAAAATACCCTCAGTAGACATGATTAAAGTACTCGGACTTAGGATAAAGTGGAACGGTAAGAACACCGAAACGATAAAAAAACTCGAATCGATTGTAGGCCAGACGTGTAGCCTATTCAAAAGAATAGCAAACACGTGGGAGTGAAGAAGACGAACCTCTTAAGAGTAGTGCTTTCATTCGTAATCAGTACAATCATATACGTGGCACCATGCCTACGGCTAGCCAAAGCCGAAAAAAACAAGGTTGAAATCCTAATCAGGAAAGGCGTCAAAACCGCCCTGGCCCTCCTCCCGTACACGCCCGACGAGAACATTTGGATCATGGGGATTTCAAACACACTATAAGAGCTCATTCAGGCTACCAGAGTAGCGCAACAACAACGACTCTTACGCAGTGAATCGGGGCTAAAAATACTAAAAAATCTAGGGTTCGAATATTGAGCGTGGCTTGGAGAATATCCCAACAGACATAAGATCGAAATCAGAATCCCACCACTCCCAAGGAACACGCATCCGGCACACCATGTGGGTAGACGAAAGGAGAGAGCGGAAGCTCTACAGAAAAAACTAGCCAACAGACAGGACATGGTTTACACAGACGCAGGGAACACGAAGGCAGAAAGGGTTACATAGCCGTAGCAACCAGGGAGGGCAGAGACCGCGTCTCCGCTTAGGAGGTTGCTATTGCGCTGGCCCTAACTCAGCAGAATGTCAGGGTGATTATACAGACTCCAAATCGGCTATCAAAAATCTACAACGTATGCAGGGTATTTGTCGAAGCAGTCAAAATTCTCACTGCCGACCCTAAACCGGCCGAGCTAAATAACCTAGTCTGGACTCCGGCCCACGAGGGCCTCCCAGGAAACGAGACAGTGCACGCATTGGCCCGAGGACTCGCACACCGGGATCCCAGAGCGGTCTCGTCGAGCAGAGGGCCGCTTCAGACGGACGAGGTGCTGAACACGTACCAAGATATTATTAGTCATTGCAGATTTGGAAGACAGACCCTCCCTACCTGGAGCATGCAAGGGCCTCAGAAAAACGAAGAGGTCATATTGTCGCGGACTAGAAGACAAAGTGGGCAGTGGCGCAGCACGGAGTGCTCGCGCCAGGCCGTCCGCCATTGAAATCATTCTCTAGCCATCCTTCATCTCATCTCATCCATCAACTTGCCGTCATGTACCAGTATGGAGAAAGCTACAGGCGGGTGTTTTTCCAACCCACTAGCACTAAGCAAATGGCATCCGGCGATCCATGACCCGAGGTGTAAACAGTGTAATGAAATTGCAGACATGATCCACATGGTGTGGGCGTGCCCCTGAAACAAAGAACCAGACAAGAATATATAGTCCTTGGAGACTTTAATCGTCAGCCAGAAAGGAGAAGAAAAAAAAATCATCCGTCTGGCCCTGGACACCTCCGAATCCCAAGGGATACCAGACTGCTGAAAGCGGAGGAAGATGACGGTAGTCAAGACTCATGTCTTCATCGCCCTCTGATTCCTTGACGGGTGCAAATAAAGTTATTTCATCATCATATATATCCCCCCGTTCAGAAGAATATGCATCCGGAATACCAAGAAAGAAGGCAGAAATACCCCCCGCGGTTCTCAGGCCAATGCTTCGGTTAGAAGGGTTCAGCGTGCCGCTAAGCTTCCCCCAGCCGTAGTAGGACTAGGCGAGGGCCAGCGCACTTCGCAAGCACGAATGCCATTCGACGGCGGACCCTCCCCCCCCCGACAGAGATTGCTCTTGTACCTCTTTGAGTCAGGACATCTTAGGGCCAAAAAGCCTTCCCAGCGAGTGTATCTGCCTGGTTCAATACTGCCACCTCTTTAGTCATGCGTGGTTGCAATCCATGCGCTTCGGATAGGCGGGTACTTGAACTCTCCATCGTGCGGTTCCGTGCTGTGCACGCCTTCTGGACGCCATAGCACCTTCAACTTCGGAAACTGTCTTCTTGCTGTTCTTCAAGTGATAGTCAGATTATCCGAAATGTTTATTAAGTGTCTTGGTTTTCACGCCGGCATTGGTTGCCCAAGTGCAGACATGGCACATACGTACCGGACGTGCGAGTGCAGGCTTCATCCCACACTCCTCTGGTCTTACAGCGGCACTACTAACAGACGCTTTTTGACAAGCTTGCTTCAGCTTTGTCCTCACTCTCTTAGTCTACTGAAACGCACACAGGCTCAGAGTCTCCCAGGAGTTGGCCCTGATCGCCTGGACAGGGAGTGAGGAAATACCTTAGCAGCGCTTCCATGGTACCCGTGGGCTCGGTTTAGATAGGAACTACCTAGCCACGATGACATTAGTAGGAGGGGATTTCCATGCACCGATTTGCTTGAGGCATACCCGAAGTGGTCCATTCCTGGACTGCCACGACATATGAACTCTCGACTACATCTAGCTGGCCTCCCTTTAGGCAGCACTATTTCTAAGATGCTTGGCTCACTGGGTTTCCTTACTTATGAAGTCATTAAAGTCACCTTCCTTCGACTTTATTACTAGAGAGCACAAGCTCTTCCAGCGTTACACGTATATCCTCCATCGTCAAAGCCAGTACTTCGCTAGCTAAGAGAAGGACGCTATTTTTATTAATGTTAACCGACCTGAAACCGGAAATCACTCACCCTTGCCCCGAACAAGCCTTACACCTGTCCAGTAGATCAACCCTCCGAGTGATGGCCGATAGCTAGCGAAAGTCAATCCTGCCCATCATCCGCGAGCCTACTAATGCACAACCCGGCGACACGTCCCCCATCTTTGGATCACCCTGTTTGGTGTCTGGAGGGCATCACACCTCCTAGCGGCTCCCCGCAGCATATAATAAGTGCCTAACGGCAGCATGAGTGCCTGTTCCAGCTCCGTTACCCGGATCTTGAACCCCTTGGCTTCTGACAATGGAATCCTGGGCATCGCCTCACCTATGTTGCTCTGAACTCTCTCCAAGCTAGCCTTCGACTTGCTTTACAGGCGCATGCCAACCGAGCGGGTAAAAGGATGGAGAACATATAATACACACATCTGTATCCCCTGAACGCTGCTAACTCAATGTGCGCTTTTCTTACTGCGTTTCCTGTCGAGCAACCCCCACATCTAGTGCATGATACCAGGATGAGCGCTTAACGCGGTCTGGTTTGTTTTCGTCTGATGTCAATTATGTCATCTTCGGTGGCCATGGTCAGGAGTGAATTTTTATGACCAGATAACAGGTTATACACTGCTAAGTGCCATGATCCAGCAGCTTAAACTTGTGTATCTAAAGTTATTCTTGTGTGTGTTGCTGACTCAGTCTACTTGTGTTTAATTTGGTTGCAACGAGAATAAACTCTTCAAAGAAACAGGATGGCAGTGTTTGCCTATTCATCTTAAATGTCTCGGCTTCTAAGGAACGGGTCCCGCGAGCCATGGTCTCGACTAAAGAGTGACACACCCACAGCTAGCACCAGAGGCAGCGGTTTATTCCGGACCAAACCAACACATTCAATGGGGCACAACAGGGAATATATCAGTGGAGTTGAGTACGCAGTCTAGGCTCTCGAGAGCGCAATGCTTGGCCTGCAACAAAGGGCCTAAGCGCCGCAAAAGAAACACGCTGAGGAACGAATAGGACGAAGTGGCAGAGATAAAGAAGGGCTCAAAGCGGTACAAGAAAATTGGCTGCTTCCCATAGCACGAGCTAACGCCAAATAGTTATTCCATCTTCGGAGACGCCGCTTCCATCTTCTGTCCTCATGCTAGGATGCCGATTGTCGTCAGTGTACATGACCACGTCTGGCCGCCGATAGGGTGACCGCGCCCAAACAGCGCTCCCGTTGGAATCCCCTCCGCACGCTGCTTTCCTAAATGGCTCTGCTTTCGCCGCCCTTATCAAGTCATCGCCCAACGATCACGTGTCACGTCTCGCGAGCAGCAGTTCGGTCATGAGCAATTACGCCGGCACCCGTATGCACCAAGATGATTGGAATACCGCGCGCGCAGTTTAAGCGGACGAAATGAGAACGCAGAGCCCTACAATCTTTTGCAGAATCCATATGGGATTGCAGTTTTTCTCTACACGACCGCATACACGACCACCAGAAGAGCCGCAGAAGAAGCCGCCCCAGTACAGCAAGGTGCTGTATCCGAGGAGTCGCGGAATATAGATTAGCAAGTAATAGCACTTATTAGGCCTTTAATGAATGCCATTCGCGTGCTGCTAAGCAACATGCACACACCGTCTGCCAGAAGTGCGCTTCAAGTACTGGACGCTCTTGAGTCCGGTGCTTGCAACCCTTGAGTAGATCATGGCTCCACAGCCTTGGTCCTTTAGGGAAGAGCTCCGACAAGCAGCTATATTTTCAGTGGAATGCCCGCGGACTCAAACCGTGCCTTTCGGATTTCCGTCGCTTCGTGTACGCCAATATGTTTCTCATTATCGTCATTTGCGAGCCGAACTTATCGAACAAAATCAGGCTTTCTGGATATGAATCATTTATGTCGTCAGCTGTTTATGAAAACACTAAGGTTTTGGTGTTTATTCGCCGTAATCCTCACCTACACTCATCAGCCTGTACCACCTAATGACAGTAATCAATATATATGCCTAAACGTAAGGAAAAAGAATCTGGCCTTTACTTTTGTATGCGCCTACCTATCTCCGTCAAGTCGATTTTATTACAAAAGACTACGAGACATCCTTTCCTCAACTTCCAATCCCTGGGTCATCATTGGAGATTTCAACGCCCATCATACACTCTGGGGAAGTCGGATCATCAACGCAAGAGGCAGAGCTCTGATATCTTTCACCTCCAGTAATGAACTTTGGCTGCTGAATGATGGAAGTCCTACGTTCTTACGTGGCTCCACGTACAGCAGCTGTCTTGACTTGGCTTTCGTCTCACGAAGCCTAGTCAGACGTGCAGGGTGGTTTGCGGACATAGAGACGCACGGAAGCGACCATATCCCCACCTACATCAAGATCAGAGGACTGACCGCTTCCAAAACACAGGATACGATCCAAAGAGTGGACTGGCCTAAATTTCAGTCTATTATGGAAGAACACTGCGACGCCAATTCATCTTTCGAATTGGAAGAGGCAATCAAGAGCGTAATGCAAGACACTATGTGTACTCTAACATGCTCCTCGAAACTTAATGATTTTGATGTGGAACTAGAACGACTACGAGCAATCCGATGATGTGCTGAACGAAGGTACCGACGTACGAAACCAATGGACGATTTACGGACCGCCAGGCGCACGCAAAAGAAGATACAGCGCCGGTTAGACAAGCTCGAATCGCAACGTTGGGCTGCCTTCTCTGAGTCGCTAGATACACGCAAGCCTTTATCGCAACTATGGAGAACGGTGCGCGGGCTGCCAGGGCGGTGTACTTAGCCCCGTGTTATTTAATCTAACTCTAATTGCTCTCCTTGGGCACGTGCTAACCACATTCAGGCTATCAATGTACGCGGATGACATCTGCATATGGACATCTGCAGTAACACGCCTACAGTTGCGAGCGAGAATTCAGAGAGCCGCCACGCAAACTGTTATCTACCTCCGTAATCGATGCCTGGAAATTTCCTGCGAGAAATGCGCACTAGCTCCATTTACGCGCAAACCCATGGCAAACTACAGTGTAATAATAAATGGCCAAATAATACGTCAGGTCCGATCGTACAAGTTTCTAGGTGTCATAATCGACAGGGACTTGTCATGGAGCCCACACATATACGTGAAAAAACGGTTAACAGGCATCTGCCACCTGTTCAAGTTTTTCGCTGGCAAGACCTGGGGAATGTCGCCTAGTTCCATGTTACATCTGTACAGGGTGCTTTTCCTAGGATTTCTGCGATACAGCTTGCCAGCAATAAACAACACAGGCTAAACGAATCTACGTACAATACAAAGTCTTCAGGGTCAAGTGCTCCGGATCTGTCTAGGCCTGCCTCAGAGTGCTTCAACAGTGGCTACGATAGCAATCGCTAGAGACCACCTTGTCAAGACCCACATTGAAATTGAAGTACTCAGGACCCATATAAGGCATCTAGCCAGGAATCCTCGTCACCATTTAGCCTCTCTACCAGCGGACAGGCCACACACATCTTTCAGCCAAACAATAACTGCATATGATGAATCACTGCCAGCTTGTTTCACTCCGGCTGCGAGACCTTCGATCCCTCCATGGTGTCTCGCTCAGCCAAAAATCAACCTCGCAATACCTGGTATCTCGAAAAATGCTGATCTGTCATCACCAGCCCTTAGACAGCTCACACTACTACATTTGTACGAGAACTACCGTGACTCAACTCATATTTACACTGATGGATCTGTCCTTCCAAGCAGCTCCGCAGCGGCAATCGTCATTCCAGCGAAAGCTACAAGAATCAAATTTAAGACGACCCACGCGACAACATCGACGGCAGCAGAGCTCGCAGCGCTCTTAACTGCTCTCCATCACATTGGTGATGAACCGCCACACAAATGGACAATATTCTGCGATTCGAAGGCGGCACTGCAGTCTCTACTGTCACCTCTACGACGCGGACCGCACGAACAACTAGTCTTCCATATTACAGAGACGTTACACCATATAAGTGATGCCGGCCATGAAATAACGTTCCAGTGGCTTCCAAGTCGCTGCGGGATTATCGGCAATGAACGGGCGGATCACGCTGCCCGCTCAGCCCATACTGAGGAGCGCCACGTCTCAATTCCTCTTTCTAGAACTGACGCGGCACGGAAGCTCCGCCTACTTGCTCGGCAATGCACCAAGTCGCAATGGAATGAGCCACATTTAAGAAATACGCGACTGTACTCACTTGATCCAACATTAAGTCTTCGAGCGCCATCACAGCTTCGCCGTAGAGACGCCACGCTTTTATATCGACTTTGCTTGGGGTTGCCTTTACTAAAGCCTATGCCTTCCACATAGGGATGTCCGACACCCCAACCTGTGACCACTGCGGCCATGAAAAATCAATTGGCCATATATTGTGCTCCTGCCCGCAGTACAGTCCACAGAAGGCATGCCTTAGCCATGAACTTGACCAACTGGACGACCAACCGCTATCCGAAAAAAGAATTCTACAACATCGAAAGGACTTACCGTCGCAGTAGAAGGCCGTGCAAGCGCTTTTGCTCTTCTTACAATCTACCGGCCTGTGTGAAAGACTTTAACTGTAACGCCTTGTGTATGTGTGTCTCCATGTGGGCACGTTCCTTTTTTTTGCGTTTTCCTCTCTGTCATATTTCTAACCCCTATCCCCCATCTCCTGTGTAGGGTAGCAAACCGGAGACTCACATCTGGTTAACCTCCCTGCGTTTCCTTTTCATTCTCTCTCTCTTCTCTACATTTGTAATAGACTCAGATTCGAAAATTTCAATACTCGCTAACCTTTATTTATAAGGAATGGCCTGTACACAACGACGAGGAATTGAACCATAATATTTCTGCATATTTTAGATGATCTGCTGAAACTCGGTTCTCACTTGTCCATTTTTTCATCAGCTTAGCGTGCAATTTTTTTTATTGTAGACTTCTTCGTCGATAACAATGTTTCATACTGTCGAAGCTTGAGTTCCTGAAAGAGATCGATGATGTTGGTCTGATTGTCGCATAATACAACAAAAACTTTTCTGCTGCCTTCACTATCTTTTTTTATAATAGTAAAGTGTAGCTCATCTATAATCGAATGAGCCGAGCTGGTTTGTGCTAGAGGGTTTTTTCATGTGTACTTATTCCCTCCTTGTCACAGCATAAATTTGTTCACAACTTCTGTACTACTTATCTCTGAAGCGTCTCTTGCGCTTATTCATTTTCGCAGAGTATGTTTGTACTTACATTCATGACTCTTCAGTGCGTATTCAGTGAACATTTTAATCGCCCGCGGTGAGAATTGTGTGTTTTGAAAACAGTTCAGGCCAGTATAATGTGTGTAAAAGTGTTCACTGTCAAATATTTTGAAATGAGTGGACCAAATGAGGAATGAATGAATGAATGAATGCTGGCCACAAAGATATGATTGACATTAAATTAAGCGCATTGGGAGGCCCTTTTCAAAAGAAATGCGTTTCTGTGCTTTGACAGTAGAATTCGCCTTCACGTACAGCGGCCTGCACTGCTGAACGACCGTGTTGCAACGAAATGTGTTGTCTGTAGAATTGTTGGCGCTAGGCAAATAAAAGGGTGTGTGGTCTGTATCAGATACAGACCACACACCCTTTTTATGTTTAACTTTAGGATGCTCCTTGTTTTTTGTTTGTGTTTCGTGCCGCATTAAAGCACCCTATCAAGTTAGATTTCACTTATTTTGCATTGCTAGATGTCTTCGGGGTGCTCCCGAGTGCATGTGCCTTGTTCATTTTGTTCCTTCAAGCTTCATTTTCTTCATCGTCATTTGACGCGACGGCAACTGATAGGTGGCACTGATGGCGCAGAAGTAAAGTGTATAAATACCGTGTTTCAAGTAACAGATCCAGTTGCAAGTCTAGCGTGTGTCCTGTCTCTTACTCTTACATTGGTCCCTGTCTGATTTGCGCTAGTCAATATGCATATGATGCATTGTAATTTTCTTTTGCAGATCAAGCACCAGAGGGAAAAAAGCCACCTTCTGGAAAAAAGGACCATAAAAAGGATAGTGATCAGAAGCACACCAACGGTACCTTGTTTTCTCGTTGAAGTTCTCACAAGCGAATATTTGATGCTGGGCTCTAAAGATCGCGTACAGACACAAAGGCAACAATTGCCTGCACAAACGCTGGATTACCACGACGCCCCGTAGAGCACAATAAAGCTCGTGCCTGTGCTCTCTTATACCGGGATGCAACACAGGGTAATCAAATATGAGCTTTACGGATTACTTATAGTAGCCTCTGAGTGGTACCCGAAATCCAACTCACCGCATAAGTCAAGCCGTCAGGAACAGTAGAGTGTGATGATAATTGTCACCATGAAGAACCTAATTAACAAAACCTCTACAACGAACTTTGTGTACGTGTCGCGATAAGAAATGTTTATACTTAAAGCATAGAGGTTGTCGCATTTCCTAACTGCTTCATTCCTTAGAATTTCCACAGCGCACGTGTTCCGAGATATTGTCACGTTGGCGTAAAGCGGCCGAGAGTCACGTCGGCGTTAAGCGGCCGTTAAGTCACGTTGGCGTTAAGCGAGAGTCACGTTGGCGTTAAGCACTCCTAAGCCGTGGTCTGAGTTTCAACACAGGCGCTGCCCCCAGGGTAGGTCAACTGACTTGTGCTGTTGAGCAGGCAGTTCGTCTTGTAGATCCGAAATTTCAAGCTGAAGCACGCTCACGGGCTATTGGAGCGCTCTTAAAGCAGTCTGCTAAAACCGACACTTTACCCATGTCCGAGAAGCATTCCCTAAAGAGGCTCAAGAGCAACGGAAAGGTAGCCTTTCGGCTGACGAAGGAAACGCAACCGTGATATTAGACCGCACTCAGTAACTTTCAAAGATGTCTGAACTCCTCGAAGATGCGGTCACCTACGCCAAGCATAGCCGCGATCCCACGAATAAAATACAAACAGAGCTTCAAAAACTACTAACGGATGTTTTCAGATTTGTTCCTCACGCGAAAAAGTACCTTTACTACCAGCTATTGTGTCATAACGGCTCAACACCCGCTATTTACGGCTTACCTAAGATTCATAAACCGGACATACCACTCAGGCCGATAGTTGACTTCACGCGTTCCCCATTGTATAACCTATCCAAGTATCTGCACCATGTTATTGGACCTCTTGTTGGACGTACGCCGACATACGTGAAAGATTCCGCTGACTTCGTTGCTAAACTCAAGGCCGTGGCGGTTGACAACGAAGACATCATGGTCTCGTTCGATGTGAAATCGATGTTCACATGCGTTCCAGTAAACTTCGCTGTTGAATGCTGTGAGAGGGCACTGGAAGAAGACCCATCACTACCATCCCGTACGCCTTTTGAAGCAGTTGATCTGTGCCGCCTCTTAAGCTTCTGTCTTCAGAACACATATTTCGTGTTCAGCAACGTATATTACAAGCAGGTGTTTGGTACGGCCATGGGTGCATCTTTGTCCGTAACCTGTGCCAACCTCGCGCTGGAATGTATTGAAACTTCGGTCCTACAATCATTTCATACTCGCCCGAAACTGTTTTTACGGTATGTGGACGATTGCTTCTGCGTAATTCAGCGCAAGGATGCCAAACCGTTTTTGAACCAAATCAAATCTTTTCAACCAACAGTTCAGTTCACAATGAAAGAAGAAGCCGCCGGAAGTATTGCTTTTCTCGATGTTCTCGTTCTCCGCAGTTCCGATGGGCTCGTCACTACCGTATACCGAAAGCCCACATATACCGGCAAGTACCTCGATTTTAAATCTGCCCATCCCATAGGCCACAAACGCTCCGTCGCGTCCGCTCTGTTCAAGCGAGCTGGTCGTCTATGTTCTAGTCCTGGCCTTCTATCTTCCGGGCAGCAGAAAGTTCGCGTCGACCTTGAAAATAATGGCTACCCCCGTCAGATGCTAAACAATCAAGAACGCCGCTGTAAGGAACCTGCTCAGCCCCAATTTGTTGAGCAACAGAAACGCGCGACTGTCCCGTATTCCCGGGGTACAAGTGAGGCTCTGGCGCGAATATCTGCCAAATACGGCATTCGAATTGCGCACGTACCGTCCAGCAAGCTGACACAGCAGCTATGTCACGTGAAGGACCGCCTAGAGCGCACATGTTACCCCGGCATTGTATACAAAATCCCCTGCAAGGATTGCAATGCATCATACATTGGCGAGTAAGACGATTTTAAAAGAAGAATAAGAGAACACAAGAATGACGTCCAGAAAGGTCGCACGTCTTCCAACGCACTTGCAGAGCATGCCCAAATGATGCAGCACTCCATTGACTGGGAGAACGCCACAATCTTGGACACGAAGAAACCTTTATCTTCACGATTACTTCTCGAATCATTTTACATACAGACGACCAAGAATGCTATCAACAGGACGAGAGGGAATCTCCCCGATATCTACGCCCACTCACTGTGCAGTCAAGTCCGCTTATAAGTAGCGGCCCATTCCGCCCATCCTAATTGTGAACAAGAGACCCGTACGGGTCTCGAAACGTCATGTGTTAAATATTTTTCACTGGCGAGTGTATGTTTCTTGTGCTTCCAATAAGCGGCCGCGAGTAAGCAGCGGCGTAGCCCTGTACGAGCGCTTCTCCAACAGTTCGTTCTCCTCTTCTTGGTAGTCACGTTCGTCTGCACGAGCGCTGGCGTCAATATTCGCCCCCCAAAAGCGCACTAATTTCACGTAATTACACATGCAAGGTGGTTGCAGTCACCGCGATACTCCTCCCGAGTATTACGTATTTGTTCTGTATGGTGCTGCTTTGGTTTTGGTGGCTGAAAGTGAAAGGGAAAGAGTAATCAGATTCTTCGGTCACTCAGCGGAGTTGGCCTTGCATGCGCAATCATGCGGATAGAGCTGAAGACTTGGATGAGAACATCTCCAAACAAAAGTGTTATTGGGTAACTGCACGAAATGGAATTAAGTATTACGAAGAGCGCCAATAAATATCTAATGAAAACATGCCCGCCTGCTAAAGTTAATAAAATGTTGATTATTACCTTACCGCGTAGCTTATGCGCTCTTGCGGATTTTAGATACATCTGCGTACCTTGCTTTAAGAAATCTGTAAAAGTTAATTTTCACCACCCTTTATACCATGCGGCCTACATTCAAGTCCACCTGGTTAACGGTGAAGTAGGACCTTAAATATACGTTATAAACTTCACTTTCACAGTCAAAACATCTTTGACTTCTAAAAAGACCACTCTGACAGTTACAGCGGCCATTTAAGTTGCGAGCAGGCAGCAGCCAAAGCTAATGATCCGCCAACTTCTTTCGATGATTCAGAAGTGAGTTATCACACTGGTCACAATTTTGTTTGGGGTTGTTGATAGAAACATCTGTAAACTGGTTTCAATAATCTCAGGAATTGGTTTCAATAAGCACGAATACGACACGAACTGTTTGCTAATCACATTCTACTTCGTCGCTGCTTCTTTTATATCTCTGCAAGCTGGAAACCAACATTAAATAAAGTAGTGAAGCAATGCACCGTTTACCCCTGCACTACTGGTAGCCGCTCACCTATATATAGAGGGCGTGTCACCTAGGACGGCACAATTTTTTAGAAACAGGATTTTTCAGTTAGAAGAGCGCTTTTCTCGGCACAGCATTGTCAGCAGTGTAGTATATTACAATACAGCTAAGACGTACTAATTAGCAGGCTGGCTGACTAGTATAGAATAGCAAATTCTTCACCACTACCATTGGGCTCGTTAATTACTGAGAGGCGTGTAGCTCGCTGTAATGCACATATCAAATTTCAGAATTTCGAAAACGCGGTTACCGTCGGTGTTGTGGCGTAAGAAATTTTGGCTACATCGCACCAAAATACATGAGCTTTCGAGGAGCTCGCAGCAAACGCAACATCTGTAGTGCAAGCAACTCGTCGAAACAGCCAAAATTGTATGGGCCACAGCGCCGAGGGTAATCGCGTTTTCAAAATTCTAAAAACTGATATGGATATTATTTACCGCTGGCTACACGCCTCTCATTATTAAAGAAGCCGAACAGTAGTAGTTAAAAAGCCAATATTTTAGTTCAGTCAGCTAGCCTGATAGTTACCAAGTCTTAGCTGCATTCTGATGTACTGCTTCGCTGACAATGCTGTGCCGAAAACAGTATTCTAGTAACTCAAAAAGCCTATTTTTAAAAGTTGTGGAAGACTTAACCAAAACACCCTATACACACAAGTCATGTGTGTCATTACGAGCCCCTGTTTTACATTTCCTTGTCTGCTAAATATGTTTAGGATATTTCAGGAAAGACTCAGTAATTCTCAAAAGAAGGTTTCTTAGGTAAAAATATCGCTTTTCAGCATAGTTTTAGCAGTGTTGGCGGACACCAGGAAACCTGTGAATCGTTTTAACTAGTAAGCTGGTTAAGCAAATTTTAGAAATTAATTTTTACTATTAGAGTTAGGGGCCTTGTGGCGATTAGTGGTTTGTAGCCGTTCGTTAATAACAGGCATATCAGTTTTCGGAATTTGGAAAACGCGATTACACTTGAGTGCTGTGGCTCGACATAATTTGTCTTTTTTGACTATAGTTACATGCACTTGAAATGTCGCATTGCCTGCATGCTTTTCGAAAGCGCATGTATATTGGCACGATGTAGCCAAAGCAGTTTCTAGCGATCGCTGTCCCTTCGAATATTTTTCTAAGGTTGAGATTATAATAGGTAAAAGCACCAGCATATAGTATAAGGCTAGTCTAAAGAAAAGGAATGATGTGCTTGCGAATATGCCGAGTTCATAGAACACAGGCTCGTTCAAGGGCATGGGGCTTATGATATTCGTAATGCATGCCTATTCTTTTAAGCTGTTCTGGAGGAAAGAGGGGGTTATGCGAGGTCTAATGACTTGGTTTGAGTGAGAGCAGGTGCACGCTGTTAAATGCAGTACGTCATAAAAAATTCAGCCTCTAGCGCTCCGCAGATTCTTGCTTTAGCCCCCTGGTCGTGGCTACACTTCACTGAGGCCGCATAACTGCTCATAGGAGAGCAATATTAAATATGGCTGGAAAATACATGTTGATGACGAGAAGGTTGCCATGGAAAATCGAGGCTGACTGAAATGGTGTGCGGAGAAATCATCGAACTGCAAAGTGGATGTATGATAGGGTGAAAATGCATGCATGCGCAGCGATCTGAAAAGACGAACAAATAAAATCTCAAAGGTATAACGCAATTCGAAAACTTCTGCAATGCCGCAACAGGCTCACTTAAATAAGTGTAGAAGTAGTGAGGAAGGAAGGCGTCAATGATTGTCCACGCTCTTTTAGCGGGAGCTACATTGGGCTACCAGTCGAGCATTTCGCGGTACAGGAGAGAAACCAGTTGTGCGCATACGCTACCATGGTACATGCGGGAGGCCAGTTGTGCGCATGCGCTGTTACCGTGGCAACCGGGGATGAGGAGTGGGTGCGCCGCGCGCTTCGTCGTTTCTCTCCCTTCTTTATCCTTTCCTTTACTGCGCGTTCCGGGTCTCCACCAAGATATGTGAGACGGTTACTGTGCTTTGCGTGCTCGCGGCGCCACCTGGCTTGACGTCACACCGAGCGGCTCGCCGCCGTCCCGTTTGGTATGACGTCACACCGCGTTCATCACCCGAACCACGCGTCTTCGCAAGCGCAGCATTGCGTATAAAAAGCAGATATGTAATCGGTGGCTGTATCGCAACGCTGGATAGGGATGCACAAAAGAAGAGTCCAGCCGCTGCCAACGGCGGTATAGACAAGAGATGATTAAATCTTCCGATCCTGAGGTTGTCGCCTGGCAGTTGGCTACTCAACAAAGAGAGAATGAGCGTCAGAAGGCGAAGAGGGCAGCGGAGACGCCCGAACAGAGAGAGGAATGCCTTGCCAAATGGAGACGCCAGACTGCTGAGCATAATAGACGCCGCATAGCCGCCGATATGGAGCCTATGGAAGTCATCAGCCAACGGCAACCAACCGAAGAGGATGTGAAGGCCCGTCGTGTGACTGATCACACCATTCGAGTTTCTGAAAGTGTATCTGCAACCCGGACATTTCAAGCGGACATACAGGACCAACAACAAACATATAGTGCCAAACAACAAGCTCAGCCAGAAAAACGTACCTCCCACTACTATATCCTGTCATAGCGGAGCTAAGCCACTGTCATTTTTTTTCCGCTGGGCTTTTATTCCGGTAAGGAATCTCCTAGAATATTGATGAGAGAAAAGTTAAATGACAGTCAGCAAGGTTGTCACTTCAGGTAAACAAAAAGGTTGGCAAAAACATTCTATGCCTAATTAACAACTGTCAGCCATACTGCAGTGGCCTTACATTTTCTCTCTCTATTCTATCTCTCTTAGGCTTCCTCTTCTCTTATTTCTCTTTCCGATATTATCTCTCTCTTGGGTAGGCGTCTGTCTTCTTATTTGTTTCTTCTACTTGCTTTTTTTCATTTTTTGTTCACATCTTTTCGCCCGTCATCATATCTTTTATTTATCTTGTTTTTGTCTCTACATAAGTACCGTAGCTACTGGCTTGACTTGGCTTGTGAATCTCAAGAAATTCATCTTGGTGGGGTTCCAGTATCGCGTTTCCTCATAAAGTGAACAAAAATTACTAAAATTTCAACTGAAGAATTGTAAAAGCCTCCTAGATAGGGTAGTTACAGTCAACGATGGAAGGAGGACATCAGTGTGCTTGCAACGTTTCGACAAGTAGAATTCTCTTCGTCCGGCTATCTATCAAGGAAGTCATTAAGAATGAAGTGCAAATAAGTAATCAAGAACTGGTATTGCAGGGATGTCCGTTCTTTTATAAACTCTGCCTGGCAGATGGAATGCTTGACAGTAGCAATAAGTATGAATTTGTAAGCAAATGCAGCTAGAAAAAACTACTTTACGCTCACAAAATATTAGCCTATGTGTACGTTACTGGTTAGTCGCAGACTACAGCATGAGTTCAAGAAAGATAGTGGATGCGAGCAGATGCTAGATGTATCGTGCTAATTTCATTCGATGATGGCTTGCATTTGAGGAGGAACTTTTTTCGTGATCTCGAAAAATACCTATTTTACAACATATCGTGAAGTATAAATGCCATTACTGATGTCGCTCAGTCTCGTCATTAGAAGTGGCAACCGTGCTGTTAACTGTTTGTCTAGCAAATTTTTGAAGTGATATTATTAAGCTGCAGCAAACTTTCCCAAATACGGTAGCTAGCCACATTCTCTCATCATTTCTGACGACATGTCTCATGTACTGTATTCTTTCGGTGTAGTGAGCAGCATTGTGCTCTAGAAGGTGAGATTCTGTCAGCGTCCATGCAGCTAACGATATGAGTAGAGTAATTTTCTATGCTCAAGGTAATTTGTAAGGTACGAACGCACGCTGCTTGCTTCACATTTTCCGACCGCTCCAGGTTACTTTGGTCAGCAAGAACTAAACAAATGGTATGGTTTTACTTAGCTAAACCGAGTAGACGTTCTAAAGCATGCGTTTAGCAAGACTGGCTTATGTTTTTGACTTGCTTCGCCGACGTGTCTGGCGATGATATTAGACTCAGGTTAAGCTCTCATCCAGGTTAAGCTGATTTGGTCTCTTCGGGCTGCAGGGGGAAGTTGATGAAGATGACAATGTGCAATGTACAACGTCATAGTCGGTCCCTGTCTAACACAAGGCGTGATAACCGTCATGACCCTAGTGCTGCTTTACTTACGGATTTGACATGCGGATACAACCTTGTAGATATTCTACAAGATAAGGGCCACAGTATTCACTTCACTCGTTTTCAATGCTCATAATAGTGCTCGGATTGGCAGGATTTACCTTGCATTAGACTTGTTAGCCAGCTTTTTTGGTTGCTGGGTGTGGTCTATATTTTTCAATGATCACTGCATGGTCTCTCCAGATAGGGAGGTAAAGTCGGCGCATATTCCAACCTCAATGGAATCTTTTGACGTTGAATAGCAATCTGCTCTCAGATGAAATATTCCAACGAGCTGTATCTACTTGCTTCAAGGACAGAAGGTCACGCGTTTATCTTAGTTTTGTACCAATTAGACTTATTTAAAGAACAAACTAAAAACTTGGCTATTTAAGCCTCAGCAAAATCCGCGTTTCTGAAGGAACGTCACCTTTGTGACCTCGGGTGCACTTTAGTTGAAATACTGAGTTAGAGAGGATTAGCCCAGGTGTCTGTGTAGTAGATATCACTACCGAGAAAGGAGAGCTTCAGCAGCTCGAAACCGAAAAGCACAAGGGGATCTTGATAAGGAATAGGTCCCGCAGGCTTCTGGATGACTAACCATCTCTTCGGGCTCTCAGTGTTGAAAGGCACACTGTTCTTGCTAAAGAAATATTGGAAATTCAGTATGGTGGTTGCACATACAGCGATGGTCCTGGTATTACTGATGCTTTCTTTGACTTTGACCGGAAGCTGTTCGACAGTTGTGGGAGATCAGATCACAGCTGCTTAATCGAAGCCTTTCCTTTACTTGACAATGAGCATCATGCTATAATAGAGGAGTGTGTAACTTGGAACGAAATTAAATCTGCCTTTCAAATCTGACTGTTCAGAAATCTCCTGGGCCAGGTGGTATTACTAGCGAGTTCTATAAAACAATTTCTTCTTGCCTGGCGTCTGTTTTGAGGGAGGTTTTCCAAGCCTCTTATGCTGTTGGTTCCGCCCCCCTTTCTATTTTGGGCGTACTATATTAACTCCAAAAACATTGATACAAATAGGTTTGAAAAAGTTCAAGGATATCGTCCAGTTTTCTTCTGGGATGTAGATTACAAACTTTCGCCAATGTTCTTTGTAATCATCTGCAGCTAATTGTCGCTGACTTAAAAGGCTTGCATCAGATCTGCGGTATCACAGGCCACAGCATCCAAAGCCATATTTATATTGCAAGTTCAACATCGGAGAGAGTATCAGATGAGACTGGCCAAATAGCTCTTATTCAGATTGATCTTGCAAGGCATTTGAAAAATTCTGTCATGATTTGTTGTTTGCGGTTTACAACATGGAAACATTGGTGATGTTTTGGTCAGAGCATAAGATTGTGATATAAGGAGTTGTATACAAGGGCATTTGTTAACCAACAGTTAACCAAGCCTATACCAATGAAAAATCTGTTCGCCAAGGCTGTCCACTATCGCCTTTGTTCTTAGCCCTATATCTTGAACCGCTTTGCCTCCATATTATTAACAGAGCAAACTTTCCGTGGTTTCTCCCTGGCAGAATGTGAAATTAAGATTTCAGCCTATGCTGATGGTGTCTCCTTTTTTCTTCTGAAAAAACTGTGTGCTTGAGGCATTACATTTGAGTGAACAGTTTTGAGAAGTATCAGGTGCGGCTCTTAATTTAGATAAATCTAAAGGGTTTTGGCTGGGTCATTGGGGTGAGAGACTAAGTCATATTGTTGGCATAAGCAGGAATTGCGGTGCCCTTCAGTATCTAGGGGTTCCTCTTCAAATTCGTGGCAGTGGAGCCTACTGGAAATACAAGATAATGTCCACAGGCAATGTCCTGTCAGTGCTTGTTCGGGCTTTAGTCTGCAACATTTTTTATTTGCGAAACTTGTCTATGTGCTGCAGGTTTTCTGCTTTGCGGGCAAGAAAGTGCAGGTGATGCACAGAATATTTGCTACATTCGTGTGGTGCTCCCAATGGGAACCCGAGCGTCGTGACAACCGATTTCTTTCTGTATAGTCTGGTTGACTTGACCTTCTTCACATATTCGTGCTTCAGCTTGTTTGGCGTTTTTTTTCTTTTTCAAATCGGCAAGCCACCCTTTTTTATGTAGGTTTGCTGATTAGATGTCTTAGTGCTCATTTGCCTTTCCTATTCGCACCGACTGGACACACTCGTGAGCGGCCTTTATGGGGTTCTTTTAAGGAGGTTGCGGACACCTTCAATTTCAATACTGTGCGCCGTTCTGTAGTCTACCTCTATAGCCTCTTCAAAAAGCAATTACTGAGGCTCTTAGAGTACCATTGTTTCGGAAACCATTTCTGGAGCTCCTTGACACCAGTGTTCTAAAACAAGTTTAGCGAATGTGCATTTGTGCTGCTGCAAAAGGTTCTTCTTTAACCTGTATACATTGACACCGCGTGTCAAGGCATGGCTTCTTGCTGAGCAGATGTTTTGTAGCGAGAGCTACACTACGCTACCCTGTCGCGCATTTCGCCGTGAGCCAGGGAGGCCGATAGTGCGCGTGGGCAAAACCAGAGAAGAGCAGAACGCCGCCGCCGCGCTAGGAGCCGCGCCGGCCCGACTATGCCCGCCAACACTGAGCGTGAGTGCACATGCGCGGCAACCGGAGAAGGCCAGAAGGTGCGCGGCGCATGACGTCAGAGCTCGGCCGCGGCCGCGGCCGTGTGTGGGTCGTGTGTATAAACTGCGTATGTGCGGCTATGTCTATAAAAGCTGAGGTGATACGGCTCGGTGCATCACAATCGCTTCGTATGGGCGACGAAAAGCAGACTCCAGTCGCCGCTATGCGGCGGTATCGTGAGGACAAGATCAATTATTCGGACACAAAAGTCATCGCCTGGCATGTGGCTGCACTGCAGAGAAAGAATGAATACCAGAAGGCTAACCGAGCGCCGGAGACGCCTGAGCAAAGAAAAAAAACGTCTTGCAAGCGCAGACGCCAATATGCGGAGCGTAACAAGGGGCGCATAGCAGCTCGCATGGTTCCTTCGCAAGAAAATCAAGACGAAGCAACGGCAACAACATCATTGTCAGCAACAACTGACGAGGAAGATGTTAAGGGTCGCCGTATAACTGACCACGCGATTAGACCAGGGGAAAACTGCAGCTGTCGCTACGTATATTCTGGCAAAACTGAGCCAAGCGACTTCCAATTTTTTTTCGCATTGGACAGAAAATTGCCGCATGTGAAATGGAAAAGAGGGCATAGGCCTTTGTTTTATGCTGTGTAATGTATTCATGTTCTTTTGGGACATATTACAGCGAACACTTGAGAAAGAGTTTGAAAGGACACCCTACAATATCCGTTTTTTGCCTCTGGAGAAAAACTGTGTTGTGCCTTGTGATCTATTTATGTTGCAGGAACTATTTAGTCTCTGGAAGAGTAGCATGATGCGCCGCCATGCTAAATCACTGCGGTCACTGAAATCTTTGTTCCATGAGCAGTGCGCTTTGGTGCAGGGAGTATATGCTGTCCTGGAAGAGCAGCCTAGCTCCCTCCGCTATCTAGATGCATGTGCGCATGTGTATTGCCTCTCAGACTTTTCATATTTCGGAAAGTGAGGGCGTGCAAGGGTATTATGGGCTCGTATCACACAGCCTGGTGTATTGTGGCATAATCAGACTCCGATTTTTCTTTTCGGCACTATTTCCATACTATAAGGAAAAAAAAAGTGCGGCAATAGCATTGTCCTCTCGTGCAGTGACCAGCGAAGCTGATCTGTTCTTGCCGGCGCGGGTTGGCAGCCCGGTCGCGGCAATATTTACTTTATTTATTTATTTAAGTTTGCCTGCTGACCCGAAAGATGGGGGTTCGATCCCGGCCGCGGCGGTCGAATTTCGATGGAGGAGAAACTCTAGAGGCCCGTGTACTGTGCGACGGCAGTGCATGTTAAAAAACCCAAGGTGGTCGAAATTTTCGGAGGCCTTCACTACGGCGTCTATCATAGCATGAGTCGCTTTCGGACGTTAAACCCACTGAAACAAAAACAATTTATTTGCGTGGTTGCGAAACCACAAGTTGGCGACGTCGGTCAAAGAAAAGATGACGTTCGTGAGCTTAACGGCGTAATAACAGCGTAAATACATTCATATTTATAACGGATCATACCAATGACACTGCTCAACGTTTTAACAATGCCAGGGTGATGAATACAGTCGCGAGTAAAAAAGACTAGGACTATAGGGATCTGCCACCGTAGCGGCAGGTAGAAACTCTCAGCGTTGGGGTCACATACACTCCGATAACAATAGTGCTGCGTGTGTTTGTAAAGCAGGGCGCTGCGCTAGCCGCACAGTGCGATTAACCCCCCTCTGGCGACATCATTGTGCTAATCTTTTTTTACAAGCGACTGTACAAACAGCCTATATAAATACGGACAGAGTGAAATTCTTATCTGGAATAAAATAAAACTGCAGTATACAAATTGTGAAACGTATTCAAGAAAAACTAACAGGCTTCAAATCTATGTATGCAGAAAGATGGTTAGTTCTTAATCCTCGTCTTAATAACAGAACACAGGTTTTATCCTACATATTACCCTCTTTTCTCATTACCCGCAAGTTAGATGACTCTAATTGATTTTGTTGCTCTTGCAGAATTTCCTTTATATATAATGACTAAATTTTTATGCTTAAGAGGACTTCTTGCTGGGCAAGTTAGTACTTGAACATTGTACTTTTTACGCGCCCAAACCACACACACACAAGAGAAGGAAACGAGACAGAGCGCCACTCACAACTGGTTTAATTTGGGGAAGCCACATACATGCCTATATATACAGTCAACCGGCGCCTACGCAAGGAGCATATTCATACATCAAGTAGTACACGATAAGCATCTTTCAAAAAACTGTTTTTGCGCCTTGTATAAAGATAATGACGTTTCACTGACGCACAAACTGCCTTTCTTACTGATATAGAATGCTTAATTAAGTTCTCTTGCTTTTACATTGTCACTCCTGGCCAGAATCCGCACCGTTGAAAAACATGGCTCACAAAAGCACGAAGGGCAGGATCTAATATGTTTTGGTAAATTTGGGCCCTCTTTATTTTGTTCCACGTTTCTTTCATGTTCCCTGATTCGCTCATTGACACAGCGCCCGGTTTGTCCTATATAGGAACGACCGCACGAGAGGAGAATTTCGTATACTACCCCTTCGGTACACCTCATGAATTGTCGCCCGTGCTTGGTTCCGCAGCCTGTTTCTTTTTGTTTTTGCTTTCTTTTTTCTAATCGAGGGCAAACACCTCCGAGCTTCAGGGGGGCTGTGAAAACGAGCGGGACACCATGCCTGCACACCACCTTTTTCAGGTTGTGGGTCCACTTGTGCACATACGGCACCGCCACAGGTCTAAAATCTGAAGCTGAGGTTGGGTGTGCATTTTCAGTGGATATTGTTGATTTATTTTATTCTGTACCCCACGCTGCCCTATTCACTGCAGTCAGGGAATGTATTGAAAGAAATGAACCTGTTTCCTTCCAGAACTCTGCAGGTATTTCTATTGATGATTTTTTAACTGTTTTAAAGTTTTACTTGGAGTGCACATTTATAACATTTGACCAGCGGTATTTTCTGCAGAATGCGGGCATTTGTATTGGATCGTGCGTTGCGCCGGTATTATGTAACATCTTTCTTTCACAAATGGACCAAGTCTTTCATCAGGTTTTACCGTCTAACAAAGTTTTTAAAGTTTTTAGATATGTGGACGATTTTTTGATTATTTTAATCAAGGACGCAAGCTTGAATGTTGCTGAAGCTGCACACGATGTTTTATCTCTGTTTAGACAACATGGCAAAGGCTTAGAGTTTACATGTGAACTGCCTGTGGACCATTTTTTACAGTTTTTAGATCTTATGATTGAGTTCTGGAAGGATCATGTGTGTTGGGCTTACGCCCCGCGAGCAAAAAAAGGACTTCTGCCATTTGACTCTGCGCATTCAAAGCTAGTAAAAAGAAGCATTGCTTCACTCTGTCTTGAGTCTGCACTAAAGAAGTCGTGTGTTCACAAGATGCGACTAAGTTCCGACAACAAATTGGCCAGGCTGGCTTCAGCCGGATTCCCTGGTTCGCTCGTGACAGGAGTCGCCGAAAGCCTGCTCCAGAAGATGAAGTCGAGGGCAGTGAGAGCTGGGGCAGAGGTCCCTCGAGAAGAGGTGAGACCTGTGGCTGTGCCGTATGTGCACAAGTTGACCAACAACCAGAAAAAGGTGGCGAGCAGGCATGGTGTCCCGCTCGTTTTCACAGCCCCCCTGAAGCTCGGAAGTGTTTGCCTTCGATTAGAAAAAAGAAAGCAAAAACAAAAAAGAACAGGCTGCGGAACCAAGCACGGGCGACAATTCATGAGGTGTACCGAAGGGGTAGTATACGAAATTCCCCTCTCGTGCGGTCGTTCCTATATAGGACAAACCGGGCGCTGTGTCAATGCGCGAATCAGGGAGCATGAAAGAAACGTGGAACAAAATAAAGAGGGCCCAAATTTACCAAAACACATTAGATCCTGCCCTTCGCGCTCTTGTGAGCCAGGTTTTTCAACGGTGCGGATTCTGGCCAGGGGTGACAATGTAAAAGCAAGAGAACTTATTGAAGCATTCTATATCAGTAAGAAAGGCAGTTTGTGCGTCAGTGAAACGTCATTATCTTTATACAAGGCGGAAAAACAGTTTTTTGAAAGATGCTTATTGTTTACTACTTGGTGTATGAATATGCTCCTTGCTCAGGTGCCGGTTGACTGTATATATAGGCATGTAAGTGGCTTCCCCAAATTAAACCAGTTGTGAGTGGCGCTCTGTCTCGTTTCCTTCTCTTGTGTGTGTGTGTGGTTTTGGCGCCTAAAAAGTACAATGTTTTAATGCTTTCTTTCTTTGACATTTCTTGCCAATCGGTGGCATGTAATGTCACTGGATTTTGTTTTTGTTCGAGACACGATTATTAATCTGTTTATGTTATGTCTGACTTATTGTAATTTTTGCCTACTTTTGACATGCTGCTGTGCTGATTATGTAAGAATAAACACAGCAGGGGCCCTGGGCTGGTCAAGCTGCCGGCACCCATATCGCATCTAAAATATTTGATTGCAAATAAAACATTGTACTGACATTTCTTTTAAAAACCTAAGAATTCTTCTTATGCGTTCTCTCTTATGATGAAAAAACAAACACTTTATTCAAAGGTCCCGTCCAAACCTCGGACACGAATCTACCTACTTCTCCTGTTGAAGAACAACCAGCTGTACGCAACGATCAGCTGTATTATAGCGGTGGTAAGCTGGTTCTACCCTACGTTTTCAGTGACGCTCTATATAAACGTACTCCCAGTGTCCCATGAAGATTTGGTGAGAATTCCGAGCTGTATATTTAACCATTATTATCATTACCGGGTAGTGGGTTGAATTTAAAAAGTTTAGAAGCGGATGCAATGTAGCAGGAAAGAGCTACAATTTATCACGCATGTTCAAGGATAGACTAATTACACGCTTTTAATCGGAAGCACCTTGTCACTGAAACGTGTGTTAGTTTCATGCCATCTGCCTTTTGCTTACCTATAGGAGAGCTAAGCAGGACTTCAAGAGCAGTTTTGTCAATGACTTTAAAGCCACCTTTGGGCTGTTAACCATGCAAAAATTTTAACGCAGATATTTGTGTGTGAAATGTCGTACGAAGTTGCCGAATTGCAATCAGAAGAGTTAAATATATACGGCCAAATATTTTGTCCGGAAGACACATCAATAAAGCGAAAAATATAATACCTGTTGCTGCTAAGCTGCAGGAACTTCTGTTGAATTGGCGCTTGTTTTACTGCCAAATGCATTGCTGTCAGTTGCAACCTGTTTCTCAGGGACGTCTTCTAATTCCATGGCCTGCTGCATTGCAAAAACACCAGTCGAAATTAAGCGCTCAAATTGTGTCTTGTAAACGCAATTAGTAGAATCTATCAGACATTAGAAACCTCTATTGCGAAGTTTTTGTTTCTTTTAAATTTCGAGATTATAATTATGGACAAAAGACTGTGATTAGTGATTTCACGGAAAGCATTATATCTACGCGGTTGGACAAAGAAGATCAGAAACGAAAAAAAGCTGCGCACAGGGGCATATGCCTAGAGGAAACTAGGCCTATGGTTTTTTAACCTCGTTCCCAATTTAAGGCATTGAGGCTGTTGTTAAAGTGATATTTAAAATGAAGACACGTGTTCCGACGTAAATAGAAAACTAAAAACAATCCACATTCTTCTATTTGAACCCATATGATTGGAAACAATATGCTGCTGGCTTCACGTAACGGCGCTGTACCACTTTTCTTTAAGGTGTACCACTTTTCGTGCTCATGATTTTTCGCTAACATGGCCGGCAACACCGACACCAGATTTTTTTTAACACTGTCACGTTAAAGATAGCACTGTCACCCAGGCCGTTTACTCCGGGAATTGGCCTCTGTGTGTACGAGTTTTTTCACCATTTACTTAATGCATCTGAAACGTCTGTACCGAATGCAGCATCTGAGGCCAGTATGCTAAACGAATTCCATCCGCACCTACAGCGATAATATAGAAGTGGTATACCCAGCAGAAAACATGTTCAAGTAAAGAGAATTCCCCTCTTTTTCTGCCAAAAAAGTACTATGCTTGCACATGGTTGTTTCTGTTCTTCGGATTGGGTTTATATTACCCGCCAGCTCAAAACTTTCCTCAACTATTCCGCAATAAGGCCATAAGGTGTCATTTTATTATCTTGTTTCCCAATGAACTACTGCTTAATCATTTTAATTCCTAGTCCCGCTTCAACGGAAACTTGAAATTACATTAAAACGCCTCCATAAGCATATCCGGAGAGCTAAAGAGTTGTCTGAAATCAGTGACACGCTGTGATATATCGCAGAAATAGTCGCCTTCGCACACAAGTCATAAAGCACGCATAATATTAAAATATCAGTGCTGCAGAGAGGCAATACAGGAACATGAAGATGGCTTGAGAACTGTTTGGTAGCGCTCAGGAGCTCTAACTATAAAAAATATGACATGAATGCTGCAGATAACGCTCGATCATTTTTTTATTTTGTTTTGCCGAATTTAACTCTTCTTCAACTAGTTTTTTCGTTGTGATTTCATTTTGGTAAATACTACAGAACAAACACTAAACAAGAACTTCTTTTCAGATTCAAATCTGTGCCCATACAATTCACAGGGCTGCCACGACCGGTGCACGACACTCGGATATGAAGGTGGAAGCTGCGATTCCTATATGCACATATACTGCTATTGCTACGGTCTTACCAGTACGTGCCAGTAACGAAATTTGTACCGTCTTCCTCAGAGTGATACTCTCACAACGTAAAATCTTTATGTCTGACTTGTAAACTTTTGTTCTGGAATTTGTCTCCACCGTCGAGGGACAAGATTAGATTTAAGATTTGGTTGGTTGAAGTGTTTTACTAGGTACTAAGAAATGCTTTTAAAAGGAAGCATTAAGTGGGTAAAAATTATAGTGTAGTTCTAAGCTCACAGAGCGCCAACCATGATCATCAGTTCTGAAAAAGTGGTTCTGAAAATTACACGTACGTCCACACAAAAAGGTGGATGAACACCATGCTCGGATGAATGGAATTCTAAATATCTACCAGACATAGATATACACGTTTGCAGTGCACAATGCAGAGGTGCAATTATAAGGTGTCTTGGTGATAACCGAAGACTGGAAATTAGAGTTGTTTTGGTTTCTCCTGCATCTGCTGCTGCCTGTTGGCATAGAACGCAGCTTTTCATTGCTGGGGGCAAATATATAATTCTAGCATATGTTTTCCATGATCGGTTCTATTCATCTGCAGTACCACGCAACGTACTAAAAGCCACAGTATTGCAGTACGTCTTGACAGACCGTTTTCGCAGAACTTGAATTCATTATATTTAAAGTCATAGCAGACAAGAAAGCAAAATATGCGGAGTTAACAGCAATTTGCAGGCAGCGCCACATCGGTGTATTAGTTTTTCGGCTGCATAAGGAATGAACTGGTGCAGATTAGGGAGACATGACGCGGGCTTGAACACAGGAGCACAACCACAAATAGTCGTGGTTTTAAAGGACTAGGGGAAAGAATATTTTAGGTTGAGATTTCGTTTTTTTATAATAAAAGTGCGCGTGACCTAGCGAACTATAGGCGTGCCAGGTATATGCCACAGTAAGCGAAAGTAATTATTAAACAACTTCTTTTTTGCTTTCACTTTCGGATTTGGCTTCGCGGACGATGCGGTAGCAAGAGCAACTACAGAACCGCGAGATGTTGCTTGCGCTCACAGAACATTCACGCGCTTGCTATTGCTCTGTCGCCTGCTGAAAGGATCATGGCCAGGCACCCAGTTTCGGTTTGTCGCCCTTCCTATCTCACCTCCAGCATGACAAACCAGCATTGGAGGGCCTTTACTAATTGCTGACACGTAGTACGCATCCAAGTCGGCGGATAAATTGTATTGCAGCGCTTCCACGACGCCACTCTCAAGCTGATTTCCGAATACATCATCATCATCATCAGCCCTACTACACCCACTGCAGGGCAAAGGCCTCTCCCATGTCTCTCCAATTAACCCTATCCTTTGCCAGCTGCATCCACCCTTTGCCTGCAAACTTCTTAATCTCATCCGCCCATCTAACCTTCTGCCGCCCCCTGCTACGCTTACTTTCTCTTGGAACCCACTCCGTTACCCTTAAAGACCAGCGGTTATCTTGCCTTCGCATTACATGCCCTGCCCAAGCCCATTTCTTTCTCTTGATTTCGACTAGGATGTCATTAACCCGTGTTTGTTCCCTCACCCACTCTGCCCGCTTCCGATCTCTTAACGTTACACCTATCATTTTTCTTTCCATGGCTCGCTGCGTTGTCCTTAACCTAAGCTGAACTCTTTTCGTTAGCCTCCACGTTTCTGCCCCGTAGGTGAGTACCGGTAAGATTATGCTGTTGTACACTTTCCTCTTGAGGGAAATTGGTAAACTGCCACTCATGATCTGCGAGAATTTGCCATATGCGCTCCACCCCATTCTTATCCTTCTAGTTATCTCCCTCTCATGATCCGGATCAGCTGTCACTACCTGCCCTAAGTAGACGTATTCCGGCACAATTTCTAGGCTCTCGCTGCCAATTGTGAACTGTTGTTCCCTTGCTAGGCTGTTGAACATTACCTTGGTTTTCTGCATGTTAATTTTTAGACCCATCGATCTGCTCTGCCTGTCTAACTCGTTGATCATGATTTGCAGTTCACCTCCTGAGTGACTCAGCAAGGCAATGTCATCAGCAAATCTCAGATTATTTAGGTATTCTCCATTTATTCTTATTCCCAACTGTTCCCAATTCAGGCCTCGAAATACCTCCTGCAAACATGCGGTGAACAGCATTGGCGAGATCGTGTCTCCTTGCCTGACGCCCTTCCTTATTGGAATTTTATTGCTGACTTTATGGAGGACTATAGTAGCTGTGCAGTTGCTATATATATCTTCCAGTATTTTGACATAAGGCTCTTCTACCCCCTGATTACGCAATGCCTGTATGACTGCTGAGGTTTCCACTGAGTCGAATGCTTTCTCGTAATCAATGAAAGCTATATATAGAGGTTGGTTATGGCGGCCTGTCCGGAGCCAGAGATTCTTAGCACCCTCCGCTGCGTCACAGGTCTGACCGCCGCCGTGGTCAGTTGCTCTGCAGCCGCTGGGGACTGAGGGCCGAGGGTTAATTGGTTTGATCATAGAAGGTTGTGGCCAAGTACTACACCAAGGTGGCCAAATCCTGCTCTGGTGAGAGAGTGCGTTGTCGGTTCTGGTCACCGAGATAAGGCCGCACTCCAGGCCTGGTTATGCAATTCCATCGACACGCGGATTTTTTTTTTTTAAACCCGGTGGAGAATTGCGCGGCACCAGGATTTGAACCCCGGTCCTCTTGCATGCGAGGCGGATGTTCTACCTCTACGCCATCGCTGCACCTCCGAATACAATACGACACAAAGAGCACGTCGGTGAGATTAGGCCGATGTATCACGGAAACAAGTTAAGCATTCAGACAGGTGGGCGTTTCTGAGTGCGGTAATGCTTTTTTTCCGCACTAGCTGTGCTCGGCAGTACTTTTTTTCTTGAGCAGTGTGGCAATCGGAGCTCCGCCTGAAAGATACAAAGCATTCCTAAAGAACAGCGTGACGCGTTATTGAGTGTGGCGACCACAGCGTAGGTATCTTGTCTGTAGCGTTCTGAATGACTCGCAGCGAAGCACATACAGACAAGCCAGCAGCTAAGATGGTTGGAGAATTTGCAAACACACACAATGCTCCAAGAGGCTTAAGGAAAACCGTTCGCCGATCAATGAGGCTCACTGTTGGAATGACTTTAGAGCTTCCTTATCACGTTACTAGCGAAAGTATGAATGAGGTTCTTGAAATTATTGATGATCGGACTCTAACGCATTTGCTAGGTTTGAGGCCTAATGTGCCAATCTGTTCAAAATTTAGGAAGACACTGAAGCTCCACCATAAAAGTGTGACGCGACAACGTCAATGGTTATTTGCTACTTGCTTTTTAATTAATCGCTTTAAAGTCATACATGACAGCTTAAATAATTTAGAATACTATATGGCGTATTGATATTTCATTCATGCTCCAACAAGATAGCCATAATTTAACTCGAGTTTAAGTCATTATCTTTTCATTGTTCAACGTGTAACGCCAGATTCCTATCGAGAAATCCTGAATTAGTGTGATCACGCGCTTGACTTTTCCTCCGAACATAAACTCTAAAGTTATCACATTAAAATAGTTTCGGAGCTGCGGAAAGATTGATAGCTACCTCTGATTGGATCCAAAAATTGTTAGCTACCTCTGATCTGATTTTTTATGCGGCATTTCGCAATGAATGCTGCTAAAATACTTCGTTACGGCGTACCTGATGATTTCATTGTTCCCCTCTTTCCGGAAGCCTAATATAAAATAAGATTCTGATTTCCATATCTATGTCACGCTGTTACCACTAAGGCTAGAGCGCAGTAGCGGATCTGTAACTGATTGAAACATTATCGTCTTTTAGAGAGGTGTTATGACCGAGCCTGCATAACCTGCATAGATGCCATGCCCCATATCAGTCACTAGTAAAAAGAAGAAAACAACGGCAAAATTTGTAATGGACTATGAGCTTGCAGATGATCCTGCAATATTAAATCATCTTGAGTACAGCTTTGCCGAATTCAGTGCATTGACGGATGTGCGCGGACGGTGGTCCTGTTTGAAAAACATGTATTCATACATGCGAAAAGAGATGCGTTCTGCTCCGAGAAAAACGCATAAACAGGGAGTACCCGTGGATCACGCGAGAGATAATTCAACGTAAAAGAAATGTAAAACGACGGCGAAAAAAGGAAACAAGAACGACATCGCAAGCCTTGTTAACTGTTTAAAAGCAAAGTCCGAGATTCAAAAACTCGGATCTTTGATTTGACGCTGCCTTATTTCATGGCCAACAACCCTCATATGTTTTGGCGGTACTTATCTGAAAAACAGTAAACTGGTTCCATCATTACAGATTTCAGTGTCCCCATAAGTAAACATGATATATTGCAAATGAATTCATTAAGTTTTTTCAGTCAGTTTTAACGAGAACAGCCTCCCACGCTCTCTACCCGCTTACACAACGACAAAGCTAACACTCATCGAGAACTAATCTTAGTAACTTAGTAAAACAGTCCGTCAACCAGTCAGCCGTGTAAATATCCACAAGTACTCTCTGTTTCCAGATGCCATATAGCATTGGAATAAATTACTTGAAGATGCGGTGTAGTGAACGTCTGTGAAATTATTTGTTAACTATATTGAAAAAAATTAACCTTTCTGTTTAATTCTGTTCTGTTCTTGTTGTGTTTGCACTAGAGAACATATTTGTATTTTTATTTTTATTCTGTTTGTCACATTGATATATTGTAAACACTGCTGCATGGTCCCGAAAAAGGGCTGCAGTATGTTTAAATAAAATAAATAAATAAAGGCAGATGTAATTTTACTATCATCGGATACCGTACCACAAGCTTATCACGACGCTTAAATGTGTCTTTTTAATGTTTAATACATTTTTAATTTACTGAGTAACACAAGTTGCTCTCTAATCAATAGCCATTGGAAGGTCAAGAATTAGCATCAAAAGCTACAATTCCTGTCTGAGTAACACTTCCTTCTGTAGTCACTGCAAGCAGCCTTCTTTACTTTATTTTTGCGATCTCACGTAATGACAGTATTTTATTTTTCCATCGCAGAAAAACGACACCAAGAGATCCCAGACAAAAGCAATGGTATGCAATGCGTCTCTTTTCTTCGTTCGATGAATGCTAATTGTAGATGTATTCACATGCTCTCAGCATGAGACATTTTTAACACATAGCGAGTAATAAGTAAAATAATCACTTTTTAAGGTATAGTAATTGATGGTATAATTGAGAAGTCACTTGGCGGAATGAATACACAAGCTATTCCGCGATCATTTCTGCGCATCTGAACCTCAATAATTTACCACATCTCAGAATATTTGCCTACAGTTCGTTTTCAGCACTCATAGTTCCCTTTTATCTCCTGCTCCATTTCATTTATTTCACACTTCAGAGCCAAATGCATTGTAGAGGGGAACTGGTGAAAGAAAATGAGATATCTTTCACAAAGCCAGAAAAATAAATGCACAGTACGATAATAACAACGTTCGAAAGGAGTTGATTATAAAATGTTAGCTAAAGCAGCATGAAGAAGTTGGTTATCATTAATGTTCACGAGCTATTCTGCAACGTCCTTCGATCCCAACTTTATGAGTATGGTCGACGTGGTTTGATATACATTCAGGGTAGCGTAATTGGAAGATGGTGACAAAATTCGAGGAAGACTGAGACGGAAAGTTTTTCTGCGCAATGAAAGGGACGAAATGTAGAGTCTGGATTTCATGTCAGTTATGCTATCCGGTCCTCATACTTTGATAGAATGAAATGAACAGAAATATTTTAAACAAGTTAAAGTGAATTGTCTAGTTTCTCTTAATAATGATCCCAAACCAGTGTCGTGTATTCCAGTTTCGATCGAATTAGTGTCTTGTAGAGTAGTAGTTTCAATGAGGATGGGGCCTTGGAAAACTTACGAAGTAAATAAACTAATATGCGGCTAGCATTCTTAAAGGTGTTTTGAATGTTAAACGACGATGTTAGGTGCGCGGTGATATGGATACATAACATATTTGCATAAACATTTATAATAGATAGAGACGGGCTAGTTGGTGACGATTAGTAGAGTGCATCTTGAAACCGCGCAAAAAAAAGGCAAGGGACGAGGAAGAAACCAGCGCTCTTTCCTGTTGGTTTCTTCCTCGTCCCTTGTCTTGTTTTGCGCGGTTTCAAGATTTATTTATGTAGGGGGGGGGGGGCAGTTAATCAGCTTATAGGAGGTGCATGTGTTATCCTTGAGACCTGCATAATTTTGCGTTTTTTAGTGCTTACCTTCATAAGCCGTGTATTACACCAAGTTGTTATAGTATTAAGGTCAGGGTAACTTAAAGGAGCCAAAAACCACACACACACACACACACACACATACACACACACACACACACACACACACACACACACACACACACACACACACACACACACACACACACACACACACACACACACACACACACACACACACACACACACACACACACACACACACACGCACACGCACGCACACACACACGCACGCACGCACGCACACACACACACACACACACACACACACACACACACGAGAGCGAGAGAGAGTAGTTATTTTCTCTGTGCGCGTGTGTGCCCAACAAAGAGTTCTCTTAAGCTATATTAAGGTTGTATTGCAGAATTGAAGAATCGTTAACGTTATTCATTTCACGAACAAAAACGCAGTCGTATGCGAATGCGCCGGTATTTGAATTTATTAGGAAGGAAAGGTTATCAGAAACACAAGCGGACCCTCTCGTACGCCAGAACGTACATCGGTAAAAGGATAGATTACATTTAGAACTAAAAATTGAGAGCGGTTAGTTGGAAAACTCAATCACTTTAGTATATCGGGATCTATGCTCAATTGGTTTAGTTTGTGAAGTAGTAGTCTATGGGAAACTTTATCAAATGGTCAAATTTGGTTACACAAGCTAACACGCGCAGAAAAAGAAATCACTGACAGGACTGTGTGCCACTCGCTACTGCTGTCTCGTCTGCCTTCCTTGTGTCTGCGGGTGTTTGGCGTCTTTCATCTAAGGGGAACAATTACCCACTAGCCCAACAAGCCGTCCTTATGATGTTCGCACATCCTTTGGCACAGTCTGAAAAGTAGTCAGAGTAGGATGAGCGATCGAGAGTATACTGTCTAATGCGTGTGAGTTGGGTCTCACAGGTGTATGATTTGCGGAATCCTTGTTGTGCCGTAGAAAAAGATGACTTAGATTCAAGAACATTAATAAGGTGACTATTGATGCTCTTGAAGACGAAGACGCTGATTGTATGTGTGAGCGTTCACATAGCCTCAGGTACCTCTCTGCGCTGCACAATTGCATGTGTAGTCCTCCCCGTAACATTTGGTGTGAGGTGCTGGGTTACGTAATCACCCGCCATGCCCACAGGCTGGACCTGTGCAGTGGTCGTCACCTTGGCACCATCGCGACGACTACCGAAGCGGCTCCAGCCACG
The DNA here is from genome assembly GCA_030143305.2 of Amblyomma americanum. Taxonomy (NCBI): domain Eukaryota; kingdom Metazoa; phylum Arthropoda; class Arachnida; order Ixodida; family Ixodidae; genus Amblyomma; species Amblyomma americanum. Next base: position 261,467 of record JARKHS020004563.1, on the reverse strand, counting down.
CCACAAGCACCGACTATCGTTGTGGCCACTCCCGCGAGTCGGGCACCTTCTGCGGCACCGACGACGTGGATATCGAGGACTGGCTCTCGCTTTATGAGCGTGTCGGCAAGAATAACAGGTTCGACGCTACGCTCATGCTAGAGAATGTGATATTTTACCTTGCCGGAACCGCCGGATATGGTATGAAAACCACGAAGATGTTACATCCTGGGACATATGCAAACAGAAGCTCCGAGACATGTTTGGGAAGCCTCTTGGACGGCAGCTCGCCGCTAAGAAGGAACTTGCTGTTCGCGGCCAAACGTCTACGGAATCTTACCTTTCTAATATTCAGGATCTATTGGCCCTCTGCCGAGAAGTTTATCCAGAAGTGTCCGAGACAGGTAAGGTGGGGCACATAATAAAGGAACTGCTCACGATGCCTTCAACCTTCTCCTCTGCAAGGACTGCTCCACGGTTGATACCGTTCTGCAGGTGTGCCGGCATTTCGAACAGGCCAACCACTGGAGAATTGCACACCGTTCTGACTGTTTACCAAACAGCTGCCAGTTTCTCATTCGAGGATCTACCGACCTTACGGCAACCTTCTGACATCGACAACCTGACTCGGATCATGCCCCGTGAACTAGAAGCCCTGACTCCCATTGCCTCCACATCGCCTGTGCCGTACAACACACTGGCCACTATATCTCTCATTCTGGCCGTTTCTCGACAGGAGGTTGCCAACATGGACATGCCTTCTAGCCGCACACTGGAGAGCTTGGGATCGAGCCCCGTCCCTCCTATGGTCGCCACGGCTACGCCCACCATTGCCTTCATGACCCGTTCATCATCATCATCATCATCATCATCAGCCCTACTACACCCACTGCAGGGCAAAGGCCTCTCCCATGTCTCTCCAATTAACCCTATCCTTTGCCAGCTGCATCCACCCTTTGCCTGCAAACTTCTTAATCTCATCCGCCCATCTAACCTTCTGCCGCCCCCTGCTACGCTTACTTTCTCTTGGAACCCACTCTGTTACCCTTAAAGACCAGCGGTTATCTTGCCTTCGCATTACATGCCCTGCCCAAGCCCATTTCTTTCTCTTGATTTCGACTAGGATGTCATTAACCCGTGTTTGTTCCCTCACCCACTCTGCCCGCTTCCGATCTCTTAACGTTACACCTATCATTTTTCTTTCCATGGCTCGCTGCGTTGTCCTTAACTTAAGCTGAACTCTTTTCGTTAGCCTCCACGTTTCTGCCCCGTAGGTGAGTACCGGTAAGATTATGCTGTTGTACACTTTCCTCTTGAGGGAAATTGGCAAACTGCCACTCATGATCTGCGAGAATTTGCCATATGCGCTCCACCCCATTCTTATCCTTCTAGTTATCTCCCTCTCATGATCCGGATCAGCTGTCACTACCTGCCCTAAGTAGACGTATTCCGGCACAATTTCTAGGCTCTCGCTGCCAATTGTGAACTGTTGTTCCCTTGCTAGGCTGTTGAACATTACCTTGGTTTTCTGCATGTTAATTTTTAGACCCATCGATCTGCTCTGCCTGTCTAACTCGTTGATCATGATTTGCAGTTCACCTCCTGAGTGACTCAGCAAGGCAATGTCATCAGCAAATCTCAGATTATTTAGGTATTCTCCATTTATTCTTATTCCCAACTGTTCCCAATTCAGGCCTCGAAATACCTCCTGCAAACATGCGGTGAACAGCATTGGCGAGATCGTGTCTCCTTGCCTGACGCCCTTCCTTATTGGAATTTTATTGCTGACTTTATGGAGGACTATAGTAGCTGTGCAGTTGCTGTATATATCTTCCAGTATTTTGACATAAGGCTCTTCTACCCCCTGATTACGCAATGCCTGTATGACTGCTGAGGTTTCCACTGAGTCGAATGCTTTCTCGTAATCAATGAAAGCTATATATAGAGGTTGGTTATATTCTGCGCATTTCTCTATCACCTGATTGATGGTGTGAATATGATCTATTGTAGAATATCCTTTACGAAAGCCTGCCTGATCATTTGGTTGATTAAAGTCTAACGTTGCCCTGACTCTATTAGCGATTACCTTAGTAAATACTTTGTAGGCAACGGATAGTAAGCTGATCGGCCTGTAATTTTTCAAGTCCTTGGCGTCTCCCTTCTTATGAATTAAGATAATGTTTGCATTCTTCCAAGCTTCTGGTACAGTCGAGGTCATAAGGCATTGCGTATACAGGGTGGCTAGTTTTTCTAGCACGATGTCCCCTCCATCCTTCAACAGATCTGCTGTTACCTGATCCTCCCCAGCTGCTTTTCCCCTTTTCATTGCTTCTAAGGCTTTCTTTACTTCATCTTTCGTTACTGGCGGGATGACGCATTGCTGTGCACTGCTGTCTTTCTCATTAGCGTTCTGATTACATTGGCTACTGTACAGGTCTGTGTAGAACTCTTCGGCTACGTTAACTATCTTATCCATATTGCTAATGACATTGCCCTGCTTGTCTCTTAATGCATACATCTGGTTTTTACCTATGCCTAGTTTCCTCTTCACTGTTTTTAGGCTACCTCCGTTCTTTAGAGCATGCTCGATTCTCTCCATATTAAACTTCCTTATGTCGGCTACCTTGCGCTTATTTATTAACTTTGATAGCTCCGTTAGTTCTATTCTATCGGTAGTGTTAGATGCCTTCATGTTTTGGCGCTTCTTAATCAGATCTTTCGTCACCTGAGATAGCTTCCCGGTATCTTTTCGAACTGTCCTACCGCCTACTTCTACTGCGCACTCCGTAATTATTGATGTCAGGTTATCGTGCATTGAATGAACATCAAGATCATCTTCCTCAGTTAAAGCCGAGTATCTGTTTTGCAGCGCTATCCTAAACTCCTGTGCTTTCCCTCTTACGGCTAACTCGTTAATGGTCTTCTTCTTCGCTAGCTTCTTCCGTTCCCTCTTCAAGTCTAGGCTAATTCTAGACCTTACCATTCTATGGTCGCTGCAACGCACCCTTCCGAGGACGGCCACATCCTGAATGATGCCAGGTTTAGCGCATAGTATGAAGTCTATTTCATTTTTAATCTCACCATTGGGGCTCTTCCAGGTCCACTTCCTGTTTTCTCGTTTGCGGAAGAAGGTATTTATGATCCGTAAATTATTTCTATCCGCGAATTCGACTAATAACTCTCCCCTGCTATTTCTAGAGCCTATCCCATAGTCACCTACCGCGTGGTCGTCAGCCTGCTTCTTGCCCACCTTCGCATTGAAGTCGCCCATCAGTACAGTGTACTGCGATTTTACTCTATTCATTGCTGATTCTACGTCCTCATAGAAGCTTTCAACGGTCTGGTCATCATGGCTGGATGTGGGTGCGTAGGCCTGCACCACTTTCAGCTTGTACCTCCTATTCAGCCTAATTACTATAGCTGCTACCCTCTCGTTAATACTGTAGAGCTCCTCTACGTTGCCAGCTATATCCTTATTAATGAGGAAACCCACACCTAGTTCTCGTCTACCCTCTAACCCGCGATAGCACAGTATGTGTCCGTCCTTTAGTACTGTATACGCCTCACCTGTCCTCCTAACTTCGCTAAGCCCTATCACATCCCATTTAATTCCCGCTAGTTCCTCGAACAGCACTGCTAGGCTAGCCTCACTAGCTAAAGTTCTAGCGTTAAACGTTGCCAGGTTCAGATTCCAATGGCGGCCTGTCCGGAGCCAGAGATTCTTAGCACCCTCCGCTGCGTCACAGGTCTGACCGCCGCCGTGGTCAGTTGCTCTGCAGCCGCTGGGGACTGAGGGCCGAGGGTTAATTGGTTTGATCATAGAAGGTTGTGGCCAAGTACTACACCAGGGTGGCCAAATCCTGCTCTGGTGAGAGAGTGCGTTGTCGGTTCTGGTCACCGAGATAAGGCCGCACTCCAGGCCTGGTTATGCAATTCCATCGACACGCGGATTTTTTTTTTTTAAACCCGGTGGAGAATTGCGCGGCACCAGGATTTGAACCCCGGTCCTCTTGCACGCGAGGATCGCTGCGTGTTAGCGTGTTAGCATGTTTGCATGACCCGTTAGCGCTACCGTAATACTGCGATGTGGCGTACCCTTGACGATCGGCGCATCTGTTCCACGTGCTCGCGGGTCGGTCACATCTCTCCCTACTGCCGCAGCTGTTAGTACACTGCTCCCCGCCCGTTCTCCTACGTTGACCGTCGTGGCAACTAGGTACTCCGCCGTTTCCAGTCCGGCTATGAGCCACCCCGCCCCGAGATCACTCTGCCTCTTCATCGGTTCATTCGCTCACCTCCGCCAACCCGCCGTTCTCGTTCTCCTCTTCCTCGCCGTGGCTCCTCCCCATCTTCCGCCAAACGCCTCTCTAGAAACTAGCCAATGCAGATTCCGGAGGTGACTCTGCATTGATGCCCCGGACTGCAAATTCTCTGATGACCTCTCCAATGGTTCGCGTCGCCGACGACTGCACTGGTGCCGTTACTGGAATGTGTACTGCACGAGTAACCATTGCCAGTCATAATATTACTGTTCTGTTCACCGTCCTTCAAAAGTGCCCTCACGGCGTGGTCCTTGGCCTGGACTTCTTAACAGTTGACGCTGAACTTACTAATTGCTCCAGCAGCCTCCTTGGCCTGGACTTCTTAGTCGACGCTGAACTTACTAATTGCTCCAGCAGCCTTCTTTAACTGGAATTTCCCGTATGCTCTGACGCCTCATCCAGCCCTACCCGCCTTCGTTCTAAGGAGTTCGCCCGCCTCCCCCTTCACTCTGCTGTCTTCCTCCCTATGTCGCCGTTTCCACCTGTTCCTGACGGCGACTACGTCGCTTGCCTAATTCCCGATGTTGTTCTAAACCATATCATTCTCCCACACCCCATCATGCGCGCCACCAAAAACAGCACCTACCTTCCTGTCCTTAACCTCAGCCTGTCGCCCCATGTTCTTCCCTAATTCATTTCGCTCGCTGATTTGACGTCTCTGGCCGATTGCACCGTTTCAGCCCTAGCATCCGATCCACCCTATGACGCCTCTTTGCAAATTATATCTGGTCGAACAACTATTTCCAGGATGATTGCGGAAGATCTCAGCCCCAAGTACGCTGAAGAACTTCACCACCCTTTGTGCCCCATAGTGACATTTTCTACTTCTATTCTCTACCTCTGGGCCGAACGTACGTTGTAACTGGCCGGATTGACTCCGGCGGCCGCACCGTGTATCTTCCTGAGAGCCACCTCATCCAGCGGTAGGTAGACAAGATGCAACCCAACGATATTACCGGGCCTTATAACAGACTCTGGACATCCTCTGTCGTGATCGTTACGATAGATTAGAGTGGCGCATTTGTGTCGACTACTGGCATCTGAACAAAAAACAGAATAATCAAGAAAGATCTCTATCCCCTTTCTCGCATAGATGATGCCCTGAATTGTTTAGACGGAACCCGCTTCTTTTCCTGCATCGACCTTTGCAACGGCTACTGGCAAATCTATGTCGACGAAAGGTACAATGAGAAGGCCGCTTTCTTCACCCCAGGCGGGCTCTACCAATACAAAGTAATGACTTTTGGCCTTTGTAACGCCGTCGCCACATTCAAACGCGTGATGGATTCGTCGCTGCGCGCCTTTAAGTGGACAACTTGTCTACGCTAGTTGTGCGACGCGATTGTTTTCTCGCCCACTTTGAGAGCCACCTGCTTCGACTTCCGTCCATCCTTGCCCTCTTCACCGCGCCGGCCTTCAGCTTAACTCGAGTAAATACACTTTTGGTCACCGCGAACGTAAAGTTCTCGGCCACATGGTTAATGCTGCTGGCGTTCAGCCCGCTCCCGACAAAGTCCGCGCCGTCACTGCCTTTCGCACTCTTCGTTATTTCAGTGACGTGCGCAGTTTCATTGGGTTATGCTCCTATTTTCGCCGTTTAGTCCCCAATTTTGCTGAAGCCGACTGCCCTCTCACCAATCTGCTGAAGAAAGGCGTTCCCTTTTCTTGGGGCCCCGAGCACGCTGACGCTTTCGCAAACCTCATTGCTCTCGTCACCAACCCTCCTCTCTTGGCGCACTTTGACCCTTCCGTCCCTACGGGACTTCGCACAGACTTCAGCGGCCACGGGATTGGCGCCATCCTTGCTCAGCGGCAACGCGGCCACCACTTCGTGATTGCCTATGCCAGCCGCCTCCTTTATTCCTTTAAGAATTACTCCGTCGCAGATCGGAAGGGTCTAGGCTTCTTTGGGGCCATTGCAAAATTCTATCCTTAGTTGTTTGGCTGACCATTCACTGTTGTAACCAACTACCACGCTTTGTGCTAGCTCTCTTCCCTTAAGGACACTACTGGCGTCCTTGGGCGCTGGGCGTTCCGCTTGCAAGAGTATATACCTTTGCCCGTAAAGTTCCGAACTGAGTCCATTAAAAGAAAATGCGTTTAAAATTGAAATCATCTGTGCAGCGCCCCTTCTTAATTGTCTCTCTTGCAGTCTATACACAGCTCCCAACGCTTCTTGAGGTCTTGGAAACAGTTGGAAAACACTTCTTTTGGCAGGGCTGTCAGCTCCTTTGTCGTGGCGTCTTGAATGGCCTCCACGCACCTCATCCAGCGACCTTTTAGGGCTCTACACAAGAGGAAGCTGAAAAAATCGCATGGGGCGAGGTCAGGGGAGTATGGCGGATGGGGAAGTACAGTAATGCTGTGCGTGGCGAGAAATTTTGTCACGCTGAGAGCAGTGTGCGGCCTTGCGTTATCGTGGAGAAGGCTCCATAGTCCAGATTCCCATAATCAGGGCGACGGCGCAGCAGTGCATCACGAATGTATTGGAGCACGCGTATGTAAAACTCCTGATTCACCGAATGCCCCTGTGGGACAGACTCGTGGTGTATGACACATCTGGCACCAAAAAAAAAACTATTAGCATCGGCTTTGTTTTGGTCTTCTTTCGCCGCACATTTCTCGACGCTGGAGAGCTTGTGAAACGCCATTTAGCGCTGTGCCTCTTTGTTTGAGGATCGTATTGAACACACCAGGTTTCATTTTCAGCAATGACACTGTCAACGAATGCCGCATCCTTTTCTGCCTCGGAGAGCAAATCAGCGCTCACTGATGCCCGCATGTCCTTCTGGCCCTGTATGAGGGACCACGGCACATCTCTAGCATTCAGCTTTCGTTTCCCCAAGTTCTCACGCAAACTTTGGTGGCATGTTTTCTTACTGATGTCGAGATCATCTGATAGCATGCGGACTGTAATGGTGCGGTCTTGCTGTACGAATTTCCTGATCCTAGCCACGTTGTTTTCATTCCGTGAGGATGAAGGCCGCCCCTGCCTTGTGTCTTCTTCCCCCAACGTTCTCCCCGAAACGAACTTCTTGTGCCACTGGAAAACTCGCGCCCGTGATAATCGTCATTTTTAGCATACCGAAGGTGTACTGCCAGAGACGTATACAGGTTTACCGGACGCCGGCTGCGCACGCGCAGTGGCTCCCCCTCGCTCCAACAATGCCACGGCGTATGCGCAGGAAGGGTCCGGTAAACCGGCATACGTCTCCGGTAGTACGTATCCGGTATGCTAAAAACGTCTGTCTCTTTGCCGTACGCGTCATGAAGGAGCTCATACGTCTGTGTGGCTGGCTTGCCAAGCTTCACACAGAATTTTATGTTTACTCGCTGTTCGAGGCGGACGTCCATCTCTCCCCATTCACTCACAGTACAATGCGCAGACAACTAGTGACACTGTATTTTTCTATGTGTAGTGCCGTCTAACGGCTGCCACAGCAATTAACATAAATAGATCAGGTTAGCCCGATAAGCTGGCACTACACATACGCACCAACATTTGTTTTGGAGAATCATTTCTAGAGAAGAGAATAAATCAGTCACCAAATTTTACGGAAAAAGTATTTTCTGTCGTGCACAGATGTGGCCGGCTTCGATGCAGATTGCCTGTCCCGTTATCTCATTATCCCGCTGATCCTGCTTCCCCCCACAGACTGCGACTCTGACGCCTGTGTCTTGTTTCTCTCGGCCTTCTCACGCACTCCGACGAGCAGCGCCTGGATCCCAACTTACGCTCCATCATCGATCGTCTGTACGCCGACCGCCCCGACCCTTCCCTTGCATTGTACGTTATCGACGACACCACACACTACCGCCGCAATATGCGCCCTGCTGGCGCTGAGATCTGGCTTGTCGTCCCCCAACATCGGAGTTCTAGCATCCTCGAGCAATACCATGGCGCTCCGACGGCTTACCTCCTTGGCGTCGCTCGCACGTACGCCCGCGTTTGTCCGCGTTTCTTCTGGCTTGGCCTCTACCACTCTGTCCAAAGCTATGTGGCCGCTTGCGAGCGCTGTCAACGCGGAAAGAAGCTCTCGGATCTGCCTCCCGAACACTTGCAGCCGATACCCACCCTGGCCGAGCCGTTTCTTCCTGTTGGCCTTGACTTGTTTGGGCCCTTCCCGGTGTCCACCTTGGGGAACAAATGGATCGCCGTCGCCACCGACTACGCCACGCGGTACGCGATCACGCGGGCCCTCCCGACCAGCTGCACTAGTGACGTGGCTGACATCCTTCTCCACGACGTTCTCCTACACCACGGCGCCCTCCGACGACAGCTTCTCACCGGCCGTGCCGCTGCTCCCGAGTGGTTGACGAAATATTGCGTTCGTGCTTCGTTCGACCCCAATTTACCGCGGCTTAGCACCCTCAGACAAACGGCCTTAAGGAGCTTCTCAACTGCACGCTCACTGACATGCTCTCTATGTATGTTTCTGAAGGTAACCGCTGTTGGGACGTTAGCCTACATTTGTGACATTCGCTTATCGTGATGATACCGCTGGGTACTCGTCCTCCTATCTCGTTTTTGGACGAGAGCTATACTAGCCTTCGATACGTTACTTCCCGCCGCCGCAGACTCCGTCAGTACTTATGCTGGTGTGTCATCGGCCGATCGGACGCCACCCGCAAGGTTGCTCGTCACCGAATATCTGCCTCTCAAGGATCACAAAAATGCCGCTACGACAGTATCCACCGGGTTGTGCAGTATCCTGCCCGATCTCTCGTCCTCCTCTGGCTCCAGTCCTGTCGTGTGGGCTTGTGCCCAAAATTTCTGCTTTGTTACACGGGGGGCTCTTATTGTGTTTTACATCAAATGACCGATGTGACCTACGAGATTGCAGCTGTCCATCCCAAGACCCCCTCTGCTGCAGCTCCTTCCGAAAATGTGCACGTTGCCCGCCTAAGTTATATGTTCCCACTCTACCTCGCCCGCCTTGCCCTCACCGGGACGGTGGTTTCGCCGCAGGGTAGTGTTATCCATTAAAAAAGATGTGGCTATTGGTGGTCTTGAAGACGGCGATGCTGAGTGTGTGTGTAAGAGTTCGCAAAGCCTCAGGTCGTAGAGTACCTCTATGCGCTGCACAATTGTTTGTGGAGACCTCCCCGTAACAATATGCTCGAGCATTCTGCAACACGTAATTTTGTATGAAGTCGAGAAGAAATCAAAATGCAAAGTTTTAATACCGGTTTTGTAGATAGGAAGCACCTTCCGAGTCTGACATGTTTTCTAGAATACTAGCAGGGCAGAATCAGTTGGCCCGTGACATCGCCGACATTAGGCAATCTTTTGCTTGTCGCTTCGATGCTTTGGAGTCACGCGTGGCTGCCTTAGAGTCTTTGCCCCCGCCCGAAAATTCCAATCTAATTTTGATTTACACGCTGAAATTAACTTTTTAAATTCCAGAGTAATACAGCTGGTGCAAAAGAATGATGACCTTGAAAACCGCTCTCGAAGAAATAACATTATAATACACGGCGTTTCAGAAGACCCGAATGAATCCGCTGACACATTGTTGGATAGCATCTCATCTGTATTTACTGACAAATTGAAGATTAGCTGTCCCAGTATTGAGCGTTTCCACAGGCTCGGTGCAGCTCGCAAAGGTTATACTCGTCCAGTTATCCTAAATCTTTCTAGCTTCAACGACAGGAGTGTGGTTTTTAAAAACGTCTCTAAACTCAAGGGCTTTGCCTTCTTCATTACAGAAGATTTTTCTGCAAGGGTTAGGTCCATTCGGAAAAAAATATGGGACGCATCAGTGTCTTTTCGTGACAACGGTTCTATCGTGAGGTTAAGTTTCGACCATGCCTTCATTGACAAGGTTCATTACAATTGGGATGAAAGTTCTAGCTCGTTGGTAAAAGCATACAATGATCCTGCTTGTTCTGCGCCTGTGTCCTTGACTGCTGTATCATCGACTCCCTGACTTAGCTCTGGCCGTCCTGATAAGCTAGTTGTTCTAAATATTAACGCTCGCAGCATTGCTAAAAAACTTCCAGATTTACTGTCCCTTATTTCTGTTCACTCCCCCCATATTATTGGCATAACGGAGACTTGGCTGCATAGTGAAATTTATGACTCCGAATTCACCCCACCAGGTTTTGTTACTGTGCGTTAAGACAGAAGTTGCAGTATCGGCGGCGGTGTGGCATTGCTTATCAGATCGGATTTACGATTCTCAGTTTTGCCTTCTCCCCCTGATACAGAATCCTTGTGATGCAAAGTTTATCTAAACAATTATAGTATTCTAATCAGTGTTATTTATCGTCCACCTGGTTCTTCCGTTGATGTCCTTCACGCTGTCGCAAATTTCATGACCAAGATCAACATTACTTCATCAAGATTTATCTGTTTGGGAGACTTCAACACTCCTGGCATCCACTGGCCATCGTTGTCTGCATTTGGTCGTGACATTAAAATTTGTAAAGAACTAATAAACATTTCCTTATTGTTTGGACTAACTCAGGTTGTTTCTAGTGCTACTAGGCTGAATTCCATCCTCGACTTAGTTTTTCTAAACTCTACTTTGGCCCAAGATGACTTCTCTTGTGAAGTAATTGATGGGCTCTCAGACCATAAAGGCGTGTTAGTTTCACTCTCTTGTCCAGTCTCCAAATCACCCTATTTGTTTACTACTTTTCCTAGTCCACTCGTGCTGACGACCATTCCATTATTGAGGTTTTAGCTGATCGTTTCGATACATTCTCTGCTTTCTCAGCGAGCCACGACGTAAATTTTCTTACTAATTACTTTGAATGTCTTGTCAAGGATTGTGTCCAACGCTTTGTTCCTATTAAAACTAAGAAAAGAAATACTAATGTTCCTTGGATGACTCCAGACATTTTGCATTTATCTCGTCGCCTTCGTAGGCTAAGGCGTTCGAGAAGAAGCAACGATCCCATAACCTTAGACAGATTTCACAAGGCAAAAAAAGAACCTAATCTTAAGTTGCGCATGGCCAAGGATTTCTTTTTTCGTGTCCACCTGCGCGATCTGTTAAGAACTAACCCCCGAAAATTTTGGTCATCCATCTTACCTCGTGACACTTCATCCACATCGTTCAGATTAGATAATGACGTCATCAGTGAGCCTGCTGTAATATCTGATGCTTTCAACAAATATTTTAACTCGGTGTTCGTTCCGGATAACAACGTCATTCCGCCACTCACTAATATAATTTCTTCTCCAGCAATCAGTGATGCTGTCATAAACACTGCTGGCATCCTAAATCTTGTATTAAACCTCGACGTTAAGAAATGTACCGGCCCAGATGGAATACATAATGCGTTCCTGGTTCGTTACTCCATGTGGTCTTCGAAATATCTGACCATCATATTCAACAAGTCCTTATCATCCGCTACAGTTCCTTCTTCTTGGAAATTAGCCAAAGTGCTCCCTCTTTTAAAATCTGGTGATAGACAGTGCTTGTCGAACTACAGACCGATTTCATTGACATCACAGTCATGCAAAATGTGGGAACACATCATTCATAAACACATCATGCTTTTTCTTGAATCCAATAATTTGCTATCTAACTTTCAGCATGGGTTTAGGCGCGGTTTTAGTACGGTAACACAATTAACAGAATTTGCTCATGATATATTGCATAACCTCGATGTCGGTAACCAAGTTGATGCCATTTTTATAGACTTCTCGAAAGCATTCGATACTGTTCTACATTCCAAGCTTCTTGCTAAACTAAATGCTATACTAAACAATCCTCACTTGGTTGATTGGATTTCTAGATTTCTCTCATCTCGTTCCCAGTTCGTATCCTATAATTCTTCTCATTCTACTGCTGTTGATGTAACGTCAGGTGTGCCTCAAGGCTCCGTCCTTGGACCACTACTCTTTTTAATATATATAAATGACTTGCCGCATAACATTTCTTCTAACATTCGTCTTTACTCTGATGACTGCGTTTTATACGAAGTAATTAATGGCCCTAATGATCATCGTCACCTCCAAGAGTCATTTGCTATGTTTTGTAGTTGGTGTAGTACCTGGCAAATGAGAATTAATTTCGACAAAACCGTCCTCATGTCTTTTTGTAACAAATCTTCCGTTTCCCATTTTAGTTACTCTTTCAATGGCCGTGTGGTGGATAGGGTCTCGCAGTACAAATATCTTGGTGTCATATTCACGCATAACATGTCTTGGTCTAAACACATTGATTACGTATGTAATAAAGCACTAAAAAAACTAGGTTATCTACGACGCACGCTACCCAATTCACCAAAAGACACAAAGCTACTGTTGTATAAATCTCTAATCCGCCCTGTTCTTGATCACGCAGCTGTAGTGTGGAACCCGTACAAGCAATTCGAAATTTACATGTTAGAAGCAGTCCAGAAGAAAGCTGTGCGTTTTATATGTCATCGTTATGATCGCGATTTCTCACCCTCTTCTACACTTCTCTCATTGAATTTAACCACGCTGTCTGTCCGTCGCCACACTGAATCATTAAAATTCTTACATTGTGTCGTCAATTCCTCAGTAAGGCTGTCAGCTAACCACTACATTAACTTTGCACCATTATCATCTACAAGAAGTCATCACGAGCTTAATTTGATACCGTATTTTGCGCATGCTAATTTGTTCAAATTCAGTTTTTTTCCCCGTTCAATAGAAGCCTGGAATTCTCTACCCGGGTCCATTCGTTCTTGTCCATTTCAAAACTTTGTAACTGCCGTTGAAGACGCATAATAGCTGTGTATTCTTACCCTGTCGTTAACAGTTCCTTTCTTGTTTGATATTTCATTTGTGATTTTAACTTTTTGTAGTGCTCACTTTGTACATTTTGCTGCATTTTGTTTCCTTGCATTTTTGTGTTTTCCCACTCCTGCCATAGCGCATATAATTGCGCTGCAGTATGTATAAATAAATAAATAAAATAAATGGGGAGCGTTTATGTGTCCATTCATTCTTGAAAATTGTCGGTTATGATTACTGAAATGAAACTGGAGGTGTTTTGCATGCACTTCAAGTTAATGCAGTCAAATACAGAGCAGGATTGAACGTTAAGAGGGTTGATAAGGTCCGCAGTGCGACGAGGTCTACTGTTATCAAACAGATAAGAACATATGTGTAAGGCGGCGTGGATGGCAGCAAGACATCAGTAGTGTTGAAAAGTGCTGCTTAAACGCGTCCTTGAACACACTAGCACAAAAATTCTTATGAAACGAATTACCACGATCACTTAGTCAAATTCCTTCACTACGTTCACAGTGAATTACGAAGCTGACCATACTGCTCTTTCTTGCCAATTTCTGGAAGTTATTGGCAATGCAGGGAATTTTAAGAAATATTTAATTTACCGAGCAATCCGCATGCGGATAGTCTGGTTGAACAGTATAGTTTTCAATTATTGCCTGAAATTAAAACTGTGACACAAGGATACTCTTGCGGGCTAGTTGGCTCGACATGACAAATGAACAGCGCAGATAAGCGATAATTTAAGTGAACAACACATGTGGTGGTCACCGCTTTTTATTACATTCTTTCGCAACTCATGTACTTTTTGCATAACTCTTCTGCACTGTCTTTGCGACCAGCGTCGCTGAGTGTGGTGATGGTTCTTTCATTACTGTATTACCGCTCGCTTGAACAGCGTATACAATTTTTAGGTTAAACACCGGGTTCAGATGCGGGTGTTGCCTCTGTGTCACACAAAACCTTGCATGTGAAATAAACAGTGGTATAAGAATAGGTCAGACTGGATGTACAGCGGTAGTCAAAAAATCCCAGTCCGCTCCGAACGGCCGCGGAGCGGCTCCTCGGGGCGCTGTTATCGCACGCTTGTCTCGCCGCGCTTGTGTTTCCAGGGTATGCGCTGAGAGGGAGTGATGCCCCCTCTCTCTCGCTCCCTTCGACAACGAAGCAGTGAAAAAATAGTGCGGCGCACGCCTGCAGCGTTCGCTCTTCGCTCTCCGCATTCGGCTGTGGTGCAGCGCGTCGCGGTGCAGACCTTTCGCATAAAGTGACGCACTATGCTGGCGGCCGTATTTAGTATGACTTCGTGTGCTTCTTCCTACGTTCCGGTTTCCTGGCGTACGATATAGTGCATTTACCTTCACCTACGCCAGGAAACCGAAACGTAGGAAGAAGCACACGAAATCATACTAAATACGGCCGCCAGCATAGCGCGTCACTTTATGTGAATGGTCTGCACCGCGACGCGCTGCACCACAGCCGAATACGGAGAGCGAAGAGCGAACGCTGCAGGCGTACGCCGCACTATTTTTTTCACTGCCTCGTTATCGAGGAGAACGAGAGATAGGGGGCATCACCCCCTCTCTGAGCATACCCTGGAAACACAAGCGCGGCGAGACAAGCGTGCGATAACAGCGCCCCGATAGCGGAGAGGAGCCGCTCCGCGGCCGTTTGGAGCGGCCTGCGATTTTTTGACTACCCCTGTACGTCTTCTTGATCTTCTGGTGGCAATAAAAGTTTGAAAATAAAAATACTTGTTTTGGAAAACACAGTCCTCCCAGGTGCGTACAATTAGGTGGCAAGCGTTTAAACGTGTTATAAATAAATGCAGTAAGCATGCTTCATATATGTGAAAATGAGCAGAGATTACATAAAAGGACTTTTTCCCGAAGGCAAACATCGCTTGTCGTGGCCCTATGGACGAGTATTACCCACCAGAGATCTAATCGAAGAATTGAAAGGTAAGACATCTAACCTCTCTTACCATATTTAGAATCTGCTTTTTCTTCCTTTTTGGAAACTGGGCACTTACATATTGCATTTTGTGTTAACATAAAAAATGTGCATAGAACGAAACTTTATGTAGCACTATACCCTAAAATTGCCTTTAATTTAAGAAAAAAAATTGTAGTTGAGAACTTATCTGAAATAATATATACCTTGTCTTGAATGATGTGCGCTAGCGCTGCTGCTGGACACAGATTTGAAGGAGTGCTGCTTTTCTCAGATCGAAATTCAGTTTTTTTTTTTTAAGTGAACTTCTCCATGTTTTTAAAACTCACACGACAGCACAGCACGGTACTGCATGACTACGCTTCAGGCAGGGGTGTATGAAAATTACGGGTTTTCTATTAAGCAACCAAATATCAATCTATTCAGATTTGTCGAAGAAACCAAGCAGTGTATGCTCAAAATTATTCACAACTAAATCAATATGTTCTCAAAATTTCGAATGGGTTACGAATGGTTATGTGAACTTCAAATAAAATACGCGCAGTTGTAGCGACGACTTTTCATAAAGCCGGTACCACTCTAATGCCACATAGCATGCTGCTTCGATTTCTCGACGGTATATGGAGCGGAGCGCTCAGCTCTTCGACGCTCTCCATTCGATTCCTGGCGTTCAAAATGGCGTAGTTAGCATCCAAGAGTAGGCGACGCGGCAAAGCACAGGGAGATTCAGAGCCCTTAATCTGCCGCATCTACTGAGATATGGCACTAGATTACTGGCTGTCATCATCAGTAGCAAAAGGTTCTTCCGCTGTTTGGAGGATAGGAAAGTCTTAGAGTTGAGTTCTTGTAGACTACCGAATAAAGGAAACCAGTTTCACGTATTTCAGCCGCTTTAGCTATAAGTTCATCAATAATACTACCGCAACAGAGCGCCGCCGCTAGTTCTTCTGTGTTTGGCATGATTACAAAAATTTCATTACTCCGTGCACAGTCAAGCTACAGCGCACAGGCATCAACTTTGGAGGGAAAATATTTTGTTTACTGGATTGTCGCCCCCCGGTGCATAGTGCGCAAGAGCCACCTGAACAATCGGCGCAAAGGCTTGCCCCTACTTTCGGTGATTCATATGATGGCGGCAGAAAAAAATTGTCTGTAGCTTAGCATTGGTAATCACAAAATATTGTCCCGCATACATGAAAGCTCGACTGAGGTGTTCACTCACCCAGGGAGCTAAGTATGTGTGTAGTCAACTCTTACATCATCAGTGCCAATTCACCCAATGCACGCCGGCGGTCTATGCTCCAGTGCCGCATTTCTGCAGCAATGTTCTCCATGTCAAAACATATTGCTCTGGTGCTGTGTCCGCGCCAACGCCTGGGCTGGGGAATAAGGGCTGGGGAAGGCCAACGAGCGGGTACTGCTGCGCCTGCTAACACGATGCTGTGCCGGGCAACTCTAAAGCATTTCGATCCTCAATTCGACGGGCAGTGCTCACACTGTGGGGAGGTGTCTGACACCTACCACAGGGTGTGGGCCTGCCAGCAGAACCCATCCCTACCCCCTATCCCAAACCACACCCGAGAGGACTGGGAGGCGACCCTGTCCTGCTGCTGCACCCCCGAGGCCCAAAGGGCCTTAACGCAGCGCGCCCGGGCTGCGGCAACCGCCAATGGGATGCCTGACTAGGCATCCCACATAGTGGTTGTATGGGCATGACCCTTCAGGTCACGACCGCCAACACATTTCTATCATTTATAAATGTTTTCACCACCACCACCCAGCGCACATCTCTCTGTCGCTACCACAACATAGCTCAAAGCGTTAATATTAGTGTGATAGTGGTATTGGTCGATGAAGAAGATGATGTGCAATGCATAGCGCGAGAGTGCATTGCAGTTTAACACTAGGTGTGTGGGGCTGCAGCAATAGCCTAGTGCCCGAGCGCCATGGACAGCGTAGCTGATTCGTTCGCACCGCCGCGGGTTCGGATCCGAGTTGCGAATATTATTTGAGCTATTTTTTATTTACAAGGCTTATTCGAAAAGTAAGGGTTGTTTTGTCATGAAAAAATATTCGTTAGTAAAAGTTTTAATTGGCGGTTTTCGTTTCCTACAGACCTCTTCCACTTTACATGATGGTCGTTCACTACCAAGGGCTTTTCGCAACCCTGCATCAGCTTCTTTAATCCCTCTGCCTAGAAGTTCGCCGCCTGGGAGCTGAAGCAGTTCAAAACGGTCATCTTGTGTTCCTCGCCGTCTTGAAAATATTCTCTATCAAAGCGCTCAACCAAATTCTAGAAGAAGAATCAGTCGCTCGGTCTAAGGCCAGGACTATAAGGAGGGTGATCAAGCAGTTCCCAACGAAAATCTTGAATTTTCTCCTTGTTTCGGAAGACTGTGCGAGGGAGCCCTTTTTAATGGATGGGCACTATTCTGGACAAGTTCTCGCGAGGCCGATTTTTGATCGCACGCCTATTTGATGACAGTATCGCATTACGTCACTGCTGTAAATGTTATTCCTTGCTTCATTAAATAAACCAAAATAAAGCTGTTCTCGTCCAAAAATATGTTATCCATCATTTTCCAACTCAAGCAAAGCAATTGCTTGAATTGTATTGGTTTTGGTAAAATTGAATGCTGCCACAGCATTGTCTTCATTGGTGCCACAAATATTCACGCCTCGTCACCCATAACAATAAGCAGGGCACAATTTACAATGAATTTGGGCCACTGAAAAATCTTTGGCACACAAAAATTTAGTCAAAGCACGCACTTCGCAACTTGCTGGAGCAAAGGATTTTGTGGACATTGCTGTCTGCATTCACCAACAGGGAAACGACTATTGAGTCACAGCAATAACTTCAGGGGCTTCTAAAACAATCAATAGATTGCGCTGCATGCTTACAACTTCGTTCTGGAGCACAGTACTTAGTTATAAATAAACGGCCCTTCTGTTTCGAATACGCCATGTATTTATTTCACTTGGCACAAACATACAAACATCGCAAACCCGCAAACATTGCAAAATGTTGGAAAACCTGCAAACATCCAAAGCTCTTAATTGCTCGCGATTTACCCATCGCAATAAAATTTTCTCTATAATAATCTATCGTTTCTACGTATAAAGATTGAATCAGACATTTGGCCAGTATCTTCGTTGTTATTCTTCACGGAGTGGACACGTCCGCAAAATGTTTTCAAGGCACCTTTCACAATGTCTTGAGATGCAAAACCATTGCAGGATTCCACCACCCACCCCCACGTCTTCGTATTTTCAGGTTCATCGAAGCTGAGATATGAACTAGTGGCAGTGAGCGGTTATAGAACTGGTAAGCGGGGTTATGGTAACAAAAACAGGGCGGAAGTTTTTAAAAACTGAGATGCAGATGCACGTTGGGAACTTCATGCTTCTTGGGTGACGCCGAAAAATATGTCCACTATAGTCTGCAAACTGGAAAATTCTAGTTTTTAATTATGTACATCTGTAAACGCGGACTCCATACCAAAATTGTGGCTGTTGTCTCGTTGGGGTACTATCACAGATATTGAGGATATTAAAAATACGGTACTTGTGCGCAATTCCGTTCTATGAACGTGCTATTCGCATTCCTTTCGGTCTTTGCCAACACACTTGCTTTTTAATTTGGCAGCAAAGTTAGACTTTTTTCATTCAGTTTGACTTGGAAAAATTACTATTCTAACGTCCTTGATACTAACATATTACAACCCCCTTTATGCATTTTAAAACAGGAACACTGAAAAAAAAACTGCAAGGTATCGCTGATACTCATCGCGTCCTGAAATTAAGTAAGGGGCCGCCGTTGTAGTGAGGCGTATTCTTGGCATTAAAAAAAAACTAGCTTTTGAATCCCCGGATGCGACTACTTTTGTTCATATGTATCTGTATTATTAACACCAGCAAGCACACCTGACCAGGAACGAAATGTGAACTAGCTCAAATATTTTCTTTAAGCTGCCGTGGTCCCCAAATCAATAATACGCTATCTTTGCTTAATAGTCACAACACTGATAGATTTTCGCAGACACAATGAAGAAAGAAATGGCAATTTGGGCGAATCTGTGCACTTTATATAAGCTGAGTTCTCTTTCAGGGATAGTACGAGGTATTCTAGGCGGTTATCGGGATCATACTTCACGTCCGTATTGGCAGCGTTTGCTTATAATGACGCGCTCCGATATTGAGCAAGTACACAAGGAAAAATTATACCTTTTTTTCTGTGTTGTGTATCTGACCTATGCTAATATCATTAAACCCTAATGTGCTAATCAACTTCATAATAATGGCTTATATTGTGGCCCTGCAGATGGTCCGGTTTCTCTGCAGTGCCTTTTTTCTAGAGTTGTGAAAAATATAGTGTCCTAAAATGTGCATACTTGCAGAATCATATGGTTGTCCAAAAAATGAAAGCAGCTGCTTCGAGGAATGCCGCCACAGAGGTGTTCAAGGTGCGTTTTGTGGGCACAAAGCACCGTACCACTGCTTCTGTGAAGCGCATCTTCCCGAAAGTAAGTGCATTTTAGGCATGTGGATGTTCTTTTGCAACGAAATCTTTGATAACTGTGCTTGAAAAAACAGTAGCTTAATCGACCCATTTTATGTTTTCCAAAAATTTGTAAAATATAGGGGTTGCATTCCTTATGCGGCACGAAACATGCGAAAAAATGCTGCAGTGAGAACGATTTAAATGTAGACTGGTAGAGTAAACGCTTCATCAACGTGTAAATAAAACAAAGTAGAATCATTAGCACAGCTTCCACGATAGAAAGCATGAGAATTTCTAAAACCCGCGGGTATAACTGCCAGCTGCGCCCCATCAAAATCCTGTTCCAATAGAGGAGAACTACATTTCATCCTAACACATCTCAAAGCTTTCAGCGCGGAGGTGAAATGGAATTTCTTCTGCTATTTTATATGTGCCAGATCAGCGGCAGAGACCCTTAGTAACAGGCATTCTCTGTACTGGTTTGCGGATTCCTAGCATTGTTATTTGCCCTGTGTCCCGTACGATGAGATACAAGCCTTGATATTTTAAAATAACGTTTAATACACTTACGTATCTCATGAGTGAGAGGATAATTGTGGCAGAAAGAAGGTGTGCTGTGATGGAGGTGTGGGAAGGAGTTGTGGAGCTGACACCTCGCCGTGGCGTCCGCTTTGTTAAGGAGCGTTGGTGATGGAAGAGTTCTTGCAAGCGTTTAGTATTCTATAAAATGCGAGTATGTCAGTGGCTCTGCCAGTGTTGCGCCGTTGAAGTGTTACCGCCCGTAGCCTGTTCCCCGGCCTGTAAGCTGTCGAACTAGCGCATGTGTGCGCTCGTTGCTAGAAAAGACGCGTAGCCTTAAGTCCAGACGGTGCGTACCATGGGGAGCAAGTACGAGAGCAAGTATAGGGTGGGGCGCACATGGGAGGTTCTCTCTTGTCATCAATTGCTGTTCACCAGTATCCCTGCAGAGTAAACTGTACAACAGCTGTATCTTACCGGTACTCGCCTATGGGGCAGAAACGTGCCGGGTAACGAAAAGGGTTCACTTTAAGTTAAGGACAGCGCAATGAGCTATGGAAAGAAAAATAATAGGTGTAACGTTGGGAGACCGGAAGAGGGCAGGGTGTGTGAGGGAACAAACGCGGGGTATTGACATTCTAGTCGAAATCAATAGGAAGAAATTGTCTTACATTACATGCAAGGCATGTAATGTATTGCATGCAAGGCATGTAATGCGAACGCAAGGTAAGCGCTTGTCCTAAATGGTAACGAAGTTGGTTCCAAGAGAAGAAAAGTGTAACAGGGGGCGACAGAAACATAGTTGCACGTATGAGATTAAGAAGTTTGCGGTGATACGGTGGCCGCAGTTGGCAAAGGACAGGGTTAATTGGAGAGACATGAACGAGGCCTTCCCTCTGCAGTTGGCGCAGTCAGGCTGGTAATGATGATAATGATGATGATGAGACTAAATGGTGCTTATACGGAAACAGAATTCCAGTAATTAAAGATGCATGTGAACACGTTGAAGCATATATATGCTCATACGATATACATTTGCTCCACATATAAGTCGTGCAGAACCTGAACGAATTCGAATGAGGCTCATACGAAATCTTTAGATATTTCGATAGGACATGCCTTTGGCCGAATATTAGCAATGACCGTGACGCCCTCTATAAGGACGCCACAAACTACTCATCCACAAAGCCAAAGGTAATAGAACGGATTAAGTGGTGAATAATTTCGCGATTCTTGAAATTTGAGCGCTCCTTCCCACGGCCATTACTGAAACACTGAAACGTGCAACTGTGTGATTTGTCGCTGGAACGCCAACTTCTTTCTTCATCTACAGGCAACTTCCTTAAGTTGCACTCTAACTGAAGCATCAGGTTGGCCTTCTGGTCAGTGTCTACTATCTTGGCAGTAGCTAAACTTTCGTTTTTGTAAGGAAGCGACACTTTTGTGTGTTCTTGACTCTTTAATTTCAGCTGCAGGAACTAGCTGTGTTTCCACAACCAAGCTCTGACTGTGGAGCTAGCTACAACCTCTTCTGTGGTTGCCAAAGAAACAATATTTTCACTCTTTCACCAGGCATCTCCAGTGCTAAGCTCCATTGGCTCTCTGAATTTCCTCAAGCACCGAACTTCAGCAAGCTTCTTTATAAGGATCGCTTTCTCCCATTCAAAAGGTCTTTCGGCCGCTCCTTCTCTCCTCTACTGTTCTCTTTCTTCTTCACGTATCCTTTGCACCTTTTCCTCAGCAGCTTCTCTTGGGCACTGTCTTTTTGTGTCTTTTCTCTGTAATTCTCTATCTCTCACTCCACAGAGAGTTTCTCTGCCTCTTCTTGTCTTCTCTGCCATTATCTCTCCTTTTCTTTTTGAACTTCTTTGCATTTATGGTACACCCATTGAACAAGTTCACCTCTTTTCAGACCCCGCCAAACGCCTAACTCGGCTATCTGCTTGAGATTAATTCTGAGCCTGAACTGTTCATGTTCAGTAGATAACGTCTTCTCGATGAGCCTGCTCCAACTGCTTCAGCGCGGCACATCACGATATCCCTCTTCAGCTAAACACTCGTATACAACGTCTTCGTATAATCCTTCCGACTCTTTCCTCGTTATATGCAGTTACAAAGCACCAAACGTCCTGTAGTGGACGCCAGAATATATCACCCTTTTAGCACAGTTATGCTTGCACTCCCTGACATCCTTAGAGCGTGTGGGGGTAGCGGTCTCGGTGTCAAAAGAGGTGCCTGCGATACAGCGAGGCAAGGTCAGCCAGAAATGAGCTCCCAAATGACAAGGGGAGTGGTCGTTTCGTGCCCAGCTTTCGCCGGTCGCAAGCCAGAGAATGTGTTGGGGCTGAAGGTTCACTAACAAAATAAAGTTTATACACCATGAAGACGATAAAGAGGATTTCACAATGTCTTTTGCTAGCACGTACAAAGTTATATACGATAGAATGCAACATGCGCAAAGTAACAGTGGAGAAAGACTACAATACAACAAAAGCCTTGCACCTGAAGTGCACTAATACAAGAGAGACAAACAAACAGGATACAATTTTTTAACCGGGTACTGCGACAGTCCGAAGACAGGCAGACTGAGAGCGGTCAAGGCAGGCGCGCACATACACACAGTATTAACCGCACTCCTCAATCTCGTGCCGGATGCCCGTCCCCATTGGTCAGGCGCGGAGACCGGCGTCCAGAAACTTCCAGTTCCTTCTTGCGATGCGCCGCCGCCGGCCCTCGAGCGAAGGAGAGAGGGCATCACTCAGTACGCTCTTCTCCGAAGGCAATGAGGGGAATTTACTCAAACGTTCTGAACCTTTTGATGGCGCGCTCGAACTTGTTTCTTACAGGGGAGGGGGCAGCAACACACACATGGTTAGGCGCTTTCCTTTGTTTCTCCACTGTTCTAAGGACGCGCGCTGGCGGGATGGCTTCCGCGCTGAGCCGGTTTATCGAATATGCGCTGAATTTTGTGATAGTCGTAGGCAGCAACATGAAGCTCGCAACGTTTTCCGAATCCTTTGTACCAATAATCGTGAATATTTGCCGTTATATCTCCCCCTGGGTGGAAGAAACAGTCATGGCTGCAGGGGGTGTGTCTGCATAATGCGAAGTTTTAAAGAGTGCGTCTAACTAATTTTCTTTCTTTTTTTCGCCCGTGTCCGGTTTAGGACGCATACACCTATTTAAATACGTTACTAATAGAAATAATAAAAATCTTTGCTAGGATATAGATATGAAGAGCTCTCTGCAAAGTATTTTACTTGAACTGTTATCTGTTTCCACAGGTAGCTTGGAGTATAGCAAGCAGCACGAAGAATCCTTCGATACAATAGGTACGTAAGAATCCACTTTAGCGCATTACAATACCCATATATTGAGCGTAAGCTTTGACGGCAGAAATATGTCATTTGATCTCTATGAACTCATTCGACGAGGTTGCAATTATAGAACGCCAGAAATAAGGTTGCGAGTGTTGATCCTTCCTGCACGTCTTTGTAACTATGCCGGTTTTGTGCATATTTCTTTGAGCCGCTTTTTACTGTCTATGCTTAGCCAAGGTTATGAATGAAAAGATAGTTTAGAAACTATCGCTTTAAATACAACATCGGCTGTAAAACCTTCAAACAACCTTAAGTACGAAGATGTGTGAGATGCACATCGCACAAGCTGACCACTTTGTGGACCTGCGCAAAAGGTCACCGCACCGATTGATAACGGTCTCTTTAAAGAACCTTGAAACCGATACCAGTCTTCTTGTACCTACACTCTTAATGCAAGAGATAATACTGTGTTTTGTGGGTTTAATACTCTAACCCACGTTCCGTTTTTTTTTCTCCTTTTACTTTACTTACTTGAACAGATGAGGGGTGGTGAGGCTTCGTCCGGTGCGATTCGTTTAAACTTCATTTTACTTACTGACCCTCGGTGTCAAAGGGCATTATAGAAGGAGACGGTTGATCAAATGCAAAAATAAAATAAAAAATACCTTCCTAATCAAATGCCCTATTCATTGGTGAGAAATTGTGGAGTCCACCAGCAACAAAATCTTCGATTTCAAACAAAAGGGTGAATGGAAACAAGAGAAAAGGTGTTTTGAATAAAGAGTACAACGCAAAATTTGTTCTGCAGCAGTTAAAATCGAATCAGCAGTAGAGAAAAAGTTGTGAAATATATTAGAAAAAAAAACGACTAGGAGACTAATTATATTTTCAAAGAATGCTTCCAAAGAAAAATTGCAATGATTATGCGGAAAACAATTTAGTTCAGGATTTCTGGCGCCTGTATTGAAAACAAACCCTGACATAAGCTTATAACTAATCTAAAATGACCTTAATATGAACCTAAGCTCAAAATTTAATAGGACCATATGAGCCTATAATCAAAAACTTCAGCTTCAGCTAGCCTATTTTGCAGCTGTCAACGTCATCCAAAAATTGACTGCACTGTAAGGCAAAGTAAATACCTGATGCAGTATGTAAATGAGCGGAATCCGAAAAAAAGTAGCGAATTGGCTTCAGATCAACTAAAAATTGTGGTGTGATTTTCTGTTTAGTGCTCCTTACTTAGAATAATAAATGTGAAACAAATAACAACCTGCCAAGAGGCGGCGGTGACGCGCGTTGTCTTATGTACTTCGCGTTCGCTCGCTGAAGCCATGGAGAATAACTAGGAGGGAGCATCAAGTGACATTTTTGAAGCCTAGTCACAAAACATATAATGGAAAGAATCATGGGAAATAGGTTCGCACGCGACAAGGCAGCGGTAGCTTATAGCAAGGTTTCATTTTCATTCGTCGCGTAGCGTAACGCCTGCGCTTAATATCTGAGATGCGCGTCGGCGCAGCCCATGGAACCTGAGGCCATCCTGGACCGACTTACACAGGAGCCGTCGGACAGGCGTTGCACCGGTGCCAGCACATTCACTAAATAATAAAAAACACACAAATCAAGTGATGGCTTGCAGTTGGGTAAATATGAATGCCCAAATTCCAAAGATTTATTGCGCAAAAGGCCACTCGGCGAGAAAAGGCTGCGGCATCAGAGGAGGGTGCCTTGCGGAGGTTGAAAGCGTTAAGTCGCACTCCCTCCTAGTTTTTTTCCTCCATGGATGAAGTAATAACCATTCTTCTCCGGGAATTAAGTTCCTCGCTTGTGCGAGGGGCCCTATGACTTGACATGGCTCCCTCCTATGCTGCGTTTGTGGCTCCGGGTGACAATCTCGTATCTTTGCATTCGCGTAGCTTTGCGTAGTTTGTTTAAGTTCTTCAGCGAAATAATGCACAAAAAAGTAAAGTCGCGTGCTTGACTCGAGTGTCCTCCAAACAGTCCACATGTCTGCAGATTGCCTATCAACAAATTTAGGTGTAAAATGCACCACAAAATACTAATCAGTCCTCCCATCCTTTGAACTATTACAAGCAATTGAGAGATATAAACGTTTCAAAATGGAAACGTCATACTTTCATCAGTACCTTGTATGTGTCTGAAGGCGGATGCCAAAATAAAGTGGGCTGTAGTGCACATAGAATATGCGAGGGTAAGTCATCTTAAGAACAAAGCTTCTTATTTTTTGGCTTCTTTCGTGCCGTTAAATGTTAGTAGGAATTTTCTCAAAACAGATGCCTTTGCTGATGCACAAATGAATACTAACGAGGAATCTTTTAACAAGCTATATTTTAATGCGCTTTCTTTGTTGGTATCGAAACAGATTTCCGCATACAGAATGTTGGACCTTTATGCTGATTGCCGCATACTGATTGTTAAATGACCTTTAAAATATATTGTTTATTTGTTCTTGCAAATTAAGTTGTAAGAATATGACTCAGTACGCAGTTAAGTGGCGAATACTTTCGTGTCCATTGGAACTGCTTGATTTTGGTGAAATATAAGCACCAGAAAACAAGATTTTTTCGCATAGCAGCCATTTGCTTATTGAGTTAGAGAATAGATGCCTTTTTAGGTCAGTTTGTATCTTGAATGATACGAGAAAATATTGCTCCTTGGAAAGTTCATCGAATGTCCTTAGCAGACTCCAGAAAAGCAGGAATATTGCTTCTAGTGAAGCTCAAAATTATCTAGCAGTATAAGCAGCCCGAGACGCAATAAAGTCGTAGTCCTGAGCACACGTGAACAAGACGTCCTTTATCGCCAGCTCTAGGCGTTACGGCTTGCATCATCCTCCACAGGAAGAAGTCGGATGAAATGACACGCCTCTGGTGTCCTTTCCTCTAGTGCTCCAGAGTGGCTGAGGAGGTCTGCGAGACAACATCATTTCACAGTGAATTTGTGTATTGAGCGCCTGCTGAACAATGCCCGCTGACAACTTGTTTGGGATTTGCAGTGCTTTACAAGTCGCCAAAATCTGTGCCATGACCTCCGTGACTCTTTAGTATGAACGTAATTTATCTCCTGCTGAACCTTTGCTCCTCACTAGGTTAAGGAATCGGTTCTTTTCAGTGGTTTAAAGATATTCCTATTTACTCTTGTGTGGTTTCTAGTGCGCTTTGGACTTCGCACTCAGGATTAACACAACTCCGCTAGCTTGAACCACAGCTGTGGCCGCTAAGGACGGCACCACCGAGGAATAGCTCGGACGCCAAACCGTTTATTGGGATCTGCGAAATTCGGACGTCCTGCCTCGGTCGCGCGCAAGCAACACCGCCGCAGCAGGCACGGGAGACAGTTCTGGTCACCTGGACCGCGAGGTATGGCCGGCGTCTCGTTTTCCACTCTCCCCTGCCCGCTTGGAAAGCAAGAAAGCCGCCGCCTTGAAGACCCGCAAGGCGGGTGCTTTCTTACCAACCCATCGCCCCCGGGACTTTTCCAACAATGGTGCGCCACGCTTCTGCTCATATCCATTATTCTTAAAGCATCCTCATCGCCTGATGACTGCTGTCTAGTCTTTCCATCCTCTTCCTAAAGTCTGCACCAGCGGACTTTCCTCTCATTCCTCTACAGCGGAGCTCAACTGCTGCTTGTTTACGTGCGCGAGTTTCTTCGCTCGGGCTGCCTACCGGACCGGTGCTGTGTGTGCCCGCCCACTTTTGCTCTACCTCACATCAATTCCTCATTTGTGTTTTCGTTTTTCTATGTGAGCGCTTCATTTCCTCACCACGGATTACCTTCCGATGTGCACTTTGTGCACTCGTCTACGTTTGCCCTTCGCTGCTTGGATTACCTTTCCGACCTGCGCAGGTGTCTCTTTCCTCCATTTCCCTATTCCATATGTATTCCTACCGAATCTACTCAGCCTGCGTACGTCACTCATTTCCCCCCTTCATGGATTACATACCGGTCCAGCCTTGAGACGGCATCCTGACCTCCTGAACGTTCGCGCGTGCGGTGTTTGGCGCGTGCCGTGGATTCGTTCACTGACTTCCCTGTCCCCTCCCACATCCTCCTTCCCCACTTTCCCTGCACACCGTGTAAGGCGGTAGCTCATTTAATTGTGAAAGGCTGCTCAAGAAGAGCAACCTGGGTCGCTATCCAACCTAAACAACCGAAGTCACACCGATGGAGCACCTGCTATTGATGGGAAGTGGGACATCGCTATCCGAACAACTCCGATTCGTGAACACTGAATCTGAACTCCAAAACCAAAGGAAAATCCGCGCTGCTATTGCTCGTAATTTGGATTTGGCCTAACTACGCCAATCGACTGTCGTTTTTAGTTCAGTGTCATAAACTATTTCTTTGCTCAGAGCATCCGCTGCTTAAGTATATCAACGATTCTCTACGCAACTCACTGCTACCATATTGTTTTAAAGGAATGACTTCTTTTACCACGGCCAATTGTGGTGCTTGGAGCTTTGGCATGCTCGTTGTTTTTCTACTTCCCTGGCCAAATTCACAACCTTAGCGTGTTCTGTAACAAATCTTGTTAAAATAGAGAGCCCATACGGGCACGATCTTTGAAATGCGGCCACTACTATTCTGCGTTGTCGTCATCAAGCAGAAGTTCAAACTTGAAAAAAAAGTCAAACTTGACAGCCAATACAGCTAAATCAAATATAAATGTTCATGAAAAATGTGTATTTCAGTTTGGAATTCATAATAATTGTTCTATTTATGGCAATATTTTTCTTATAACCGACTTTCGAGCCATCATACAATGTGCGATATGAGGCAAATGCGCTTCTTATTACAGATTTACTTCGAAGCGACATTTCACATCTCGCATGGGGGTTCAAGTAACACTTGTCGCTGAGCTAGTTGGTGCATAGTTCTATGTACAAACGTTAGCGAAAATAAGACACATTCACAAGAAAGGTGAACAAGGCAACACGTTGTCTTGTCCACCTTGCTTGTGAATGTGTCTTATTTTGCGCTAACGTTTGTACATAGAGCGTGGGGGTTTTCTGATGAAACTGCTCAAACATTATTTCTTTTGCGTAACCACAATGTGGGCGTCGCTGTCTAGTCTGCTTTTTGCTTCCAGAGAAGACTGGGCACCTTTTCCGAAAACAGACAACGCATAAGCCTGAACGCATTTTACACAACGCTTGCACAGAGAAGGTTTTGTGCCGCATCCACCTGTATTAGCGTGATCAAGATTATGTGCATCACACTAATATACTTACTGCGCAGAAAAGCTCTGCCTGACGTGTACGGCAGTGGCCATATAAGGCTGAAATAGCAAAAAACAGAGCTAAAGCTTCTTTTAATAATAATGTCATAGCAAGGAATGGCATTTTACACTGCAACAAGTGCAGCCTCGTTTAGGTGTCATGAAAGGATGATTGCCAAATAGAGCTGAATTGGTTTTCCAATACGTGTGAAGCACCTCTACACAAAGAATATGCTCCTTCTGGTTATGTGTCACTGAAGAAAAACGAGTCCACATGAAGGTGGAGACGGGTGTCTTCAATCACATGCTCTGCTTGTTCAGTTGATCAGGAAAAGATTCACCTGTGGGAGCAGTGAGCTGTGGTTTTACGAGTGTTGTGTATGTTGGTATAAAATTATGCGCTATTAGAGACTGTGTTCCGTTACGAAATTTGCTCTTTTTGCAATCATCAACATGTGTGTAGGGTTGTGTCGTGTACAAAGTGCCTACGGTGTGACACCTTGGAATCTTAGTGCGGCCGGCTGAACATTTTTCATCCGTTGAGAAATAGCTTGCGTGGCTGGATGGAGTGTGATGCACCTGAAGATGACAGGGAACGTGTTCCTTATGACGGCGAGTCACTGAAGAGAAAGAAGTGCACATGAAGGTGCAGAAGGAAAGGAAGCCATGTCTTTAGAGGACGAAGAAGAAAGGAAGATATTTAAATTGAAGTTCTGAGGTGGTGCGCAGTCGTGCTGAGAAGACGTGTAGCAGTTGCAACCACGGAGTAGAAAACCCGAAACGGTGGTGACCCACGAGACGGCCAGTCACACCTGAGGACGAAACTACGTGGATGGTGCGACTGACCACTACGGGCAGCTTGGTGTTAGACGTGGCGTCATGGATACGCTGGACGGACTATAGTACAGAAGTACCGCCCATTTGAGACTTCACTAACGTGAGTGATCACAAGGAACCGTGCGATAGTGTTTTTGACTATACAATTCCCGAGTTTAGATTAAGCGTGTTGTGGGAGAACTAAGGCATGCGACTTTGGACAAGTGTATAACTTTTCATCTAGGTCTTTAGTGTTAAATTTCAGTGTTTTATATCGCTCCTTGATTATCTGTATAAATTCTTCTAGTTGTGTTATGGCTTGGGTTTCACTCTAAGCAAAGTCAGTGGGAACCCGCCTAGTATATTCTTGCGCTGCTGCTTCCCAAGTGACATTGACGTGTGTCAATGTTTTGTTCACATCATTGTATCCGCTCCTGCTTGAGCTCGAAAAGAGCCTGCAGTATTTTTAAATAAATAAATAGCATCACACGTCCTTTTATAAACAGTATAGAGCACTTTAAAGGGGCTTCAAAAGGGCTCCGAATGAAGCTGTGGTATGGCTACGATGTTAAAGGACACCGCTTCACTAATATCCTGCCGAAAAAATTCATTTAATGCATTTTGTGAAAGCTGAGTTATATGTAGTCAAAATTTGAATTTACGCGTCTACGTGACTTTCTATCTCCTCTCGTAACTTTCGCACGCTGAAATGTCGGCGCTCCACCGCCTGCCCCTCCCACTGGTTCCCTCCGCCGGCTGCCAGTGTGCGTGGGAGGAGGGGGTAGAGCTACCGACCGTGGCCATGGTAGTTGCGTGCGTCAGAAAGAGACGTCACGGCAAACCAATGACAACCCGCCGCTGCTCACGTAACGAGCGCTGCATGACGCGTTGCGTGCGGATTCGGGCGATAGCTCGGTACCGGAGGTCACCGCGAGGCGTGGAAGCGCGAATTTTTAAAAATATATTGTAAATGATCGGTTCGCTTTTGAAGGCCTGTACGCGGCATGAACACTCGTTGGCCTGTATTCTGCATAATGCAAACGTATTACATATATCCCCAAACACCCTTTTCAGGGACCCTTTAAGAAATATATGAAACAAGATAAAAGAATTTTCGGGCAAACTGTAGAATTCGAACGAAAATTTGTTAAGGAACACTGAAAAATGCAATTCCGCAGCAGGTTGCGCCCTAATATTTTTGAACTCCTAGGCAAGATGAGATTGACAGTACATGTTTTCTTTTAACGAGCTGCGGCGCCTCAGGAAACTGATCTTCGTCTTTGCAGTTCTTTCTCAAAATGTTCAGTGTTTATAATGCTGACTTCTTTGCTTTTCAGAATTGAAGAATTGCACAAGTGTTGAAATTTGTGAAGGGTACTGCCTTTCGCATTCAGTCAGCGGTGGATTTTGCCCGAAGGATGATTCATTCTGCTATTGTTATTATATGTTCCAAGTCGGTAAGTACTTTCGGATATAACTTTGTTCAGTTGTTTTTTTCGTTCACAGAGATAGAATAAAGGCCATGTAAATGTGCATTAATGGACACGCCTGAGCACAACTACGTGTTTTGTGCTATAATGAGAACTTGCTGGATTTTATTAAAAGAAACATCGAGCAAAATATACGATCTGTTACCCGTATTGAAGTTCGCCATTAATCCAACAAAATTAGGAGTGTGAACCACAAGTTTTCGTTCAGGCCAGTTAAAGAAGTATTTTATTTTGCTTTCGAATGAATTCACCCCCTCCCCCCCCCCCACACACACACACATAGATTATATATATATATATATATATATAAATATGTTCACAATCGCTTCATTTAGGCAGGGATTTATTTTGAGTCAACGTTTCGGAGAGACTCTGTCCTTTCATAAGACTGAAGTTACAGCGAACTTCCTCCTCTTCATAAGGCATCGGCAAAGATGTCCGACACATAAACGAAAAAACAAGCAAATAGTTTTGTAAAAGAAGATGGCTGAGAAGAAAAACTACGTGACAAGCGCAGAAACAAAAAAGAAAAGAAAAAACGCCTTGTCGCCTGCGACACACATTGCAGCAGCAAGGAGCAGTTTCTCTGCACCTCTGGAGCTGTTTCTCTGCACCTTACTCGTCGCCGCTCTGTTGTTGCCCTAAGCAGTGCCTATTCGCCCCTCCCGCTCCTCGTTTTGTTTTGTTTGTTTTTGTTTTGTTCATGTGTCGGACAACTGTGCATATATATATATATATATATATATATATATATATATATATATATATATATATATATATATATATATACAAGATATACACAAACACCGCTCAGCTGCTGATGCGCGGTCGAATTTCGATGGAAGCGAAATTGTAGAGGCCCGGGTACTGTGCGATGCGAGCGCACGGTAAAGGAGCCCAGGTGGTCCAAATTTTCGGATTCCTTCACTGCGCTGTCCCTCGTAGCCTCAGCTACTTTGGGACGTTGAACCCAGCCGTGCAGTTCAGAACTATTAATGAACCATTTGTCTAGCCAGAAGGCCGCGCTCGTGTAAACGGTAACGAATGACTAACACACAAATGTTATTACTAATCCTTCAAGGTGCCTTTTATACTAAGGGCCCAATGGAACCGATGACTATAGGCGAGGTTTTAGATAATCATGTAATCGATAAACATTTTTTTAACTTAAGCGGTATCATGTGGAAATTGACTGTGAAGATGCAATGTGCTCCTTTTTTAGTATTCACAAAGACTGAGAGCTTAACTCTAAGAAATTAGGCGTAGGCCACTACAGGGCCATGACAAACATGTTATATCTTCACAGTTTCCAATTGCTTTGTTTAACATGAGCTTAAAATAAAAAAAAAATTGGTGTGAATG
Source organism: Amblyomma americanum (assembly GCA_030143305.2). Taxonomy (NCBI): domain Eukaryota; kingdom Metazoa; phylum Arthropoda; class Arachnida; order Ixodida; family Ixodidae; genus Amblyomma; species Amblyomma americanum. Next base: position 229,241 of record JARKHS020004563.1, on the reverse strand, counting down.
TTCAGTCTTTTGTGCCATAGTTTATTCGATGATATCCCCAAAATCTTGTTGGACGATGAGATACGTGACGTAACAATTCAGCGAAAGCTCTTGCAGCAACCCTCGATGAATACCTTGATACTTCGACTCTAGGAAACGATTTTATCCAGTAAAAGCCTCGCACATTGTCAACAACTAAGCGATAAGTTTAAGGGCCCCATTGTGAATCTGGCGTCGTCAGCGTTCCCCGCGTGTTGACCATGCCTTGGCCGTCAGTCAAAACGATACCGCTTTAAAATTCCGGATTGTGCGGCTGGCGTGACTGCTTGATATAACTGATTGGTGTAGTGACGCCGGGATGTGGCGGCCGCCAGAATTAAGAGCCTCTGCAACGCCAGGGTTTGCGCCGCTAAGTGTTCGTTCTCAGAACTGATATTCATAGAACTCATGGCCGCTGAAGAGCGCCATTAAAGCTGTACCAGCACCATCGCCGGCCGCAACGAAGTGCAAAAAGAGACAGGGTCGCTGCTCTACACAGTTCATGTTCGCGCCGAGCGCGTGCAGTGACATTCACTCAATTAATGAGCTTTCTTTTGTTGCATCACCGCAGTAAGCCGCTACATATTTTGAGGACATACCGGTTTGGTAGTGCTTCTGGACTTCAGGCTTGATGATTCACTTAAAATGGCAACATATCTATGGCAGGAGGGAATAGCCGTGCTTTCGCAGTAAAAAATTGTGAATTATTACCATTCAGCGCACTACTAAGCGATTACACAGATTATTGAGGATACTGCTTGTCAATAGGTGTGGTATTTTACCTTTGGTAACTGACTGCGAGCGCGATGCGAACTGGTGAAACTAAATGAAGTCAGCAGCAGCGAACGCCACGTGCGGGACGCCACCCGCCAAATTCTGAGCAACTCTTCCTCGCTTTTCCTTCTTTATGCTCGCCAGCTCTGAGCTCCTTTTCCTCGGGCTTCCTCTCGTCCTTGTCGAGAGTGCAAAGTTCGTCTCCACTACAGCCTCACAAAGGGCCTGAAACTGAGGCTAAATAATGCAAATGATAGTGGGATTTGTGGAGTTCACTCTGGCGCGACTCTTTATACCCGCCTCGAAGCGCTTGCAGATTTGGCCTTTTGTCTTCTGCATCCGTCTTTTATTGCTGGAGACTCAAGTCTTGAATGAGCAGTAACTGTCATGCATCTAAGTCAGCAGTGAATCTAGGTCGCTGTGCCTTCTTTCTTAATTGAGCACGGTTGAGCACGGTTGAATTATTCCGAGTTGTGGTTACGCCGCTCATGTTAGGTTAGCTCCTTAAGCTGGGGCACCCAGCGACGCTTGCAGAGCCGTGAGTTTCATTCTTGTCTGCTGCTCTAAATTGCCCGTCGCAGGAGCCTTCCGGTGTGGGGTGGGCGCACTGACGTCGCTACTGTGGCTCGTTGTAATACCATTGCTCGCGAAACGATGGGGGCGCGAACCGTTCGGCAAACCACTGGGCCAGTTAACTATTTGGAGCTGAGTCAGATAGAGATGGAGTCCGCGGCCATTGGTGAGGTTTCCCTGGTGTTCTGTGATGCGCCTCAACGGTTGCAAATTGAGCCCTGCTACCTGCGATGTAGTTTGTTGTAGTGGAGGCGAGTCCTGTCGATTGTAGAGGGTGTAGTACCTGGCCAGTCTCTCCTCAGTTTCCTCATCTCTGCGCGATCCCGCTCAGCGTCTCGTTGTCAAGCCTGCGTTGCACCACTCATAACTCTGCGCATCGTGTCATCACGTGAGCACTCAGGTAAGAGTCGCAAAACACTCTATTATCCTCTTCGCTAGGAAACAAGATCCAGTCGACGATGTTGCAAGTGCGCTAAGCACGCTCCGTGGTAGTGGTCCCGATCTGGATGGCGAAGTGGTCCGCTCCCCACAGGAATAATCGTGGACTCAGATTGCCTCGGCGACTCTGTTGATAACATAACATGAGGCAGCAGCCTGCCAAGCGACTCGTAAGAACGTAATCTCACGGGTCATGAGTTGAGTGCTTCCCATTTTGGCTGCTGCGCCGTGAAAGTCCTGGACATGCGAATTTTCTTACCGCCCGCCTCAAGTACAGTGCTGCGAGTTTAGATCATCCACGTGTAGCTGGCGCTCATTACCACTCAATTACACAGCCCAGAAAAATGGTTCTCAGGCAAGAGATAGACCCACAATAAATGCGGCTACGCCAAAGAAGTGCACTGCCAAGAGGTCACAACTCTGATCATCACACGTCTGGTGTGTCAATACCAAGTGGACCCGTCGCACCAAGAACCTGGCGGATAATTACGGAGTGGTACCCCTCCCCAACTTACTTCAAGTTTTATACCCAACGAACGGCATAAGATCCGAGAGCAAGTGCGATACTAGGATCAGCGTCGTTGGCAGCAAACGGTCTGCGAGAAGCCCAGCCCTGGCCGTTTACCAACAAGGGAAATCGAAGGTCGAAATGGAGCCTCTATATGACAACTCTAGGGGCAGTGGACTGTTGTGCGAAGCTAGGAGCGGTGTGCTTCGCACCCGATGTCTTCGGGCAAAGTACACGGAGAGTATGAACATGACGTGTGAACTTTGCGGAGGCGCTGAGGAAACCACCGAGCACATCGTGCTGGAATGTGCAGGCCTATACCCGTCTGTTTCAGATGCACAGGACAATTCCTCAGTTGTCCCCATGCCACCTGACACGATAAGCGGATCCAACAGCCTCGGGGCACTAGCGATGGCACTCGGTTTTCGCCGACCAGAAGAGTCACCGCAATGAAAGCTCGTGGAGCGAACCAAGCGGCGCTTGGAACATTAGTGGCGCACACGACACGGTCAAGCTCCTTGAAGGCTCAGGGAGTCCAAAACGTGCCACGGGTGTGTGTTAGGTGTTTTTATTCTTTATTTTTTCTGTTTTGTTACCTTCATGGCTTGATCGGTTTTAGTGCCGTTGATCTCCCGATACAAAGAGATAGCCAGCATTTATAATCATCATTATCATTTCGCCGTGACAAGCAACGAATGTTGTTTACTGCGGTGCACATAATTTTAGACCCGCGACATACTGGCCCGACGGTTGAGATCGTCGCGTAATGTTACTGAGTCGCCTGCCTCCTTGACCACCGTGCGTGAATTGTAGCCAATACCGACAGCAGCCGCATTTGAGGCGCTCCTTCCCGCAGCCGAATGTACTTATCTAGTAGCGTGATTGCCGACTCCGTTTCCGGCATCACGCACTACGGAGCTCGCCATATCGCACTGCAAATTAACGGACGTCATATAGTAGTGTTGATCTTATGTGTAGGCTGCCCAGTAACTAGTAATGATGTGGCCCACCTAGTGGAGCCATATCATCACCATCAGCCTGACTACGCCCACTGCAGGACAAAGGACTCTCCTATGTCTCTGCAATTAAACCTCTCCTTTGCCAGCTGCGCCGACTGTATCCCCGAATGCTTCTTTATCTCCTCCGCGCACGTAGCTTTCTTCCGCCCCTTGCTACGCTTGCCTCCTCTTGGAATCCACTCCGTAACCTTTAAGGACAAGCAGTTATCTAGCTTTCGCATTACTTGCCCTTTACAGGTGTCACAAAAATCAGCGCATATTCGGCAAACTGGCTGAGCGCGGAAGCAATCTCACCAGCGCGCGCCGTTAGAACAGTTCAGAAAGGAACCTTGGAGAGCGCCTAACCATTTTCCTGTACACTTGCTCGCCGGCATGGCGCCAAAGTACATATGTCCGCGTGCGCCGTCGATTATTCGCGAAGGTTTCAGTAAATTCTACTCAGTTTCGACGGAGAGAGCGTAGCGCTGAGCGTGCTGAATGATGCCCTCTCTCCTTCGCGCCAGCGAAGTGGAACGTTCTGGAAGCCAATTTCCGCGCTATATCATTGGTGACGCGCGCCCAGCGCGATAACCAGAAGGATATTGTACAGTTGATATTGTGTTTATGTGCGCGCCTACCATGACGCCAAGAACGAGTAGACGCGGAGCGCGACTATATATGAAGGGCGTTTACCGCTGTCATCAGCCCGAGCCGTCGTTCAAGGTTCAGAGAAGCGCGCCCGCTCGATACCCGGGTCAACACCACTCGCCACGGACCAGCTATATGGTAGTGGCGGTAAACATTTACATCTGTAAAAGTAGGCGTTTGGGGCCCAGGCACTGTGACCCAGGCCCTCGCAAATCTAGGTGGAGCTTCTAATCCGAAGCCCCAATGGCGTCTAGCGCCGCTCGCGTCCTGGCGACCAAGGTCCGTTGGGACTTTAGGTCATGGCAGCTGAGCCGATCCGCCTCCCAGGCCTCCCAAGAAGGGTGGATGGTGAAGGATTGCGAAGAGTGGAGAATAGAAAGGAAGGCCCAGACCATATATAAAACGTCTGAGAACGTCGCTCAGCACAACCTGCAGCCACCATCGAATTCTGAATTGTAGTATTTCAATACTGCTGGGCACAGCATTGTATATGTAAAACTTTTGATAACGAGCCGTCGTCTTCTCTTCGGAGACCGTTACAGAGTTTCGGACAACGACGATGACTGTCCTTATAATATGTACAGATGTCCTCGAATGTAATTAGAGATTGTATAGGCTCCGTGCAGGCTTCCAGAGCAAGTGTGAGTGCCCGAGGAGAGAGCGTGTGGAGTTCAGTGTCCATGAGGAGTTCAGTGTCGGCGTCTTGATGAAAATGGCCTAAAATGGGAGACGCTGCAACGGCGTGTTTAATTGGCGGAATGCTGCCTGCTACTCCTCGGTCCACTCAAAGGCGACTATTTCCTTCATAAGGCGGTAAAGTGGCGCTGCGATCTGGGCGAAGTTGCGAACGAAACGAATGAAAAACGCGCAGAGGCCGAGAAAGCTGGGGACAGTCTTCTTGTCGGATGGTGGAGGGAAGAATTCTACGGCAGCCGTTTTCTCTGGATCTGGCTTCACACCCATTTGGCTGACGATATGGCCTAGGAACTTCAATTCCCTGTATGCGATACGGCACTTCGAAGGCTTGAGCGTGAGTCCGGCGCTCAGGAGAGCTTTAAGAACCGCTTCAAGGCACAAAAGATGGTCAGCGAAAGTGCGGAAGAAGATGACAACGTCATAGAGATACACGAGACACGTCTGCCACCTCAGTCCGGCGAGCACAGCATTAATAAATCGTTCAAATGTCGCGGGCGCTGTACACAGGCCAAACGGCATGACCTTAAACTCGTAGAGTCTATCAGGTGTTATAAATGCGGTCTTCACGCGGTCGCGCTCATCCACTTCGATGTGCCAGCATCTACTGTTCCAGTCGATGGACGAAAAATAGCGGGCATGACGGAGACGGTCGAAAGCATCGTCGATGCGATGTATGGATACACGTCCTTCTTGGTCACCTTGCTGAGCCGCCTGTAGTCAACGCAAAATAGAAGGGTGCCGCGTTTTCTTGACCAGTACTACAAGGGCGGCCCACCGACTGTTTATTGTCTGGATGACGTCGTCGTTAATCATTTCACGCACTTGCTCTTGTATGTTTCTCTCTGCTTCAAGGAAACTCGGTACGGTGGTTGGCGAACCGGCGGCGTCACGGTATCAAGAATTCCATGCTTGGCGACTGGCGTTTGGTGAACTCGGGATGTTGTCGCGAAACAGTTGTGATACCGATGCAAAAGAGAGAGCAGTTCGCATGTATGGGAAGGCTCAAGCTTGGGAGCGAAGTCCAGGGACAACGTTGTGGGGTCTCATTACCCGGGCGGGACCTCCTCCTAAAGCAGCGCAACAGCTTCGCGAACGTCGCTAAGTTCGTCCAGTTCGGCTATAACCACCCCTTTCGTCAAGTGCTGCGGCTCGTTCCTGAAGTTGTTCACTAAAGTGTTTGCACACCCATGTTGAACATTGGCGATTCCCCGCGCTACACCAATGTCCCGCGTAAGTAGCATATGGACACTTCCTTCGAGATCGCGTTCGCCACTTGCGGTTGTATCGGCTCGGACCGGCAGGAAAACTGTCGACAACGGCGGCAAGTTAACATGGTCGGCATCAACTTTCGACGCAGCGCGGGGGGCCTGAGGAGGTATTGACGACGAAGAGCGTGCGCGGAGAGTCAACTTATTCCTCTCTATGTCGATTACAGCGTCATACTCACGGAGAAAGACCATGCCAACAATTATATCCTTGGAGCAATTCTCCAAGATTACGAATGTGGCGTTGCATGTCTCACCGTGAATCTCTACGCGGGCAGTGCACTTGCAAACAGGATTTACCAGGTAACCTCCCGCGGTACGTATGACCGGGCCGTCCTACTGGGTGGTAACGTTGTGAAGACGCCGAGAGAAGTGGCCGCTGAAGACCGAGTAATCGGCTCCGGTGTCAGCAAGCGCCGTTACGTCGCGATCGTCGGTTAAAACGTTTACATTGCTAGAGGCCACAAAACATTCTTCGCTTCAAAGGGTGCCATCGGTCCAGCTGGGAGATTCCAACGTAGAGGGAGGTCCTTCACTGCGTGCAACACCGGCAACGCCACCTCCAGGCTTCGCCGTATTTAGTTTTCCCGAAGTGGCGAAAGGCTCTCACGGCCAGATCCGCGAGAAGGGGCTGATGAGCAGCGAGGGGGTGGTGACCGGAAGGTGCGAGGTGGAGCTGACACTGACGATGGAGGGCGTCGAAGGTAGGCCTGTATTTCGCGGGGCTGTTCACCGTGGCAGGGACGCGGATCGGACAGGCTGAAACCTCGAAGGCCAAGTTCGCGGTACGGACAGCAGCGGTACATGCGGTCAGGCTCGCCGCGGTGGAAACACGGCGGCCTCCGGTCTGCAGTCCTCCAGATGTCGGTTTTCCTGTGGCATAGCGGTTCCAGGAGTGCATTAGACGGCGGCACGAACTCGTGGCGTTGAGGGCTGGAATCGGCAGCGTTCTGGTACTGACGATGGATGGGAGGTGGGCGACGGAAAACAGCGGCGTAGCTTAGGGACGGTTGGTCGGTTGCAGATACAATTGGTACGTCTTCGGGCGCCAGCGCGTGTCGCAGTTCATCCCGCAGAGGCGTCACGATGGAGACAGATGCAGGCTGGTCAGCAGCTCGGAACAGCCTTTGCAGCTCGTCTCGGACGACGTTGTGGAAAATTTCGCGAACATGGGTGAGGCCAACACCACTCAGGCCAGATGAAGCAGGACATGAGACGACAGAAAGGGCGCTCAGTCGCTGAAAGTGACTGGTTCTTGTCACCAATGCGTGCACGATGTTGGTCGCTTCAGCGAAGAATTCAGCTACTGTGGTAGGAGGATTGCGGAGGAGGCCTCCAAAGATATCCCTCCGGATACCCCTCATCAAGGCCCGTACCTTCTTCTCTTCAGTAGCCCGAGGGTCAGCGCAGGCACTAAGGTGCAGTACGTCTTCGGCGAAACTTCTCACGCTCCCGGTGGGAGCCTGCATACGTGTGGAGAAGTTCTTCAGCATGCTGTCGCCGGTGCTGGTTTGCGAATGTGCGTACCAGTTCGCTCTTGCACGTCTCCCATGATGTGAGCGAATCCTGGTGATTCACGAACCAGTATGTCGCGGTGGATTCTAAGAAGTACAGGTTCTGCAGACATTGGTCGGATGTCCATTCATTATGTCGAGCTACCAGTTCATACTGCTGGGCCCAGTCTTCAACATCATCAAGGCCATCGCCACGAAACGGGGCGACAGATCATGGGGTGACATGCACGTAGACGATCCTCGGCGCAATAGCGGGGTCGTTTTGCTACGACTTGGACGGCATGATGGCGTTGGTCCTAGATGTTCTCGATCCCTCGGGCAAGAGCCCGTATTCCGGCGCTTGGCCTTGCTGACGTCGGCTAGCGCATCTGTTTCTCCCGAAGGCTCCAAGAAAACCCGACGGTCAGGACTTAGTACCGGGCTCGAACTGCGGGGCGGGGTGCGCTGCATGAGATGCGTTACCCATGCACCTGCCCCAAATGTCGCGGCTTGCTTGATGTAGATGCCGGCGGCGAGCACAGGTGATAGCAGGAACACAAAAACAGGCAAATCCGCCAGCAGCAGCGTCGTCGTCGGCACGGGGCGATTGCGCTCCGACTTTCTCTTTGCTGCAGTATCGCTTGAGCTTGTACCGAACGACAGCTGCGCACGCATCCGCCGTTTGAACGAGGCTGCCACAGTTGGAACGCTGGCACGGCCGTACGGTGGCACGACCGCGCGAGGAGTTGCCCCTTGCATCTGGCGACATGCGCTAACCTGAACAGCGTGCTCCCAGAAAACGATCGTAAACCACCTATACCGCCGATTTAAATGCATCGACCAGCTCCCCTTCTGAACTGCGTCCGTCCGCATGAAAAGCCAGGCTACAACACTGGTTGTGTGGTACTCTCTCCTGGGCTCGCACTCTCTTGCTATTTTTGCTTGCTGTGGCTAGCTGCGCGCCACTGGAGGGCTCGTATCCCGAGTTCACAGCTGCCACGTTGCCATGCGTGTGGACACTTGACACGCGCCACCAGAAAAGCTGACCCTGCCCTCTAGTGAACGCCTCTCCGCGTTCTCGCGGCCGGAAGAGCACAGTCCTGAGCAGGATGTTCGTCACAGGCACAGGGACAGTAGCTCACCACAGGACTGAGCGGTGCTCCCTCCCGGACCTGTGTATGACCTGCCGCAACGGTGCAATTTTTCAAGATCTTGGACCATACAGGGGGCGTTTGTTCTCTCTAGTTCTCTTGTCTTCTCGAGCGTTTTCATGGTTTAGGATGCTATATCAACTAGCCCAGCAGACAACTCTGTTAAGACATATAGGGGACCATGGGGGTGTGCTATCCGCTGCAGTTCGCATTCTTACAGCAGATGGTGAGGCCACGTCCTGACCCCGAAGAATTGACGCAGAACAGGTGTTGCTTTCGTCTCAACGTCAGCAGCAAACGTAGGTGAAAACCAGCGGCGTTGCGGTGCCCCGCGGCGTCTGCATGCCCGGTGACCACCTCTTCCTAATTGATGAGGAGCTGCGTGTATGCCATGCTCTCTCCTTCTCCTGCCGGTGAATTGTAAGTGGGAGGAGTGGGGAAACTGAGAGGGTTCCCACGTGACTGCTGCAAAAGGTTGATCCGCTCGTCTTGCGCTCGTGGGTGTTAGCGGCTGAAAGGCGTGGACTTGTCGTCCTACATCCCGGCAGCTGCTCTTTTTAGCGATGTCGATAAAACTTTTGGCACCCTCAAAGCCTTCGCCAGCTATAGCGACCCGTTGGTTACTCAGGGGCGTGAGGTAGCAGCTCCATACGCGGAAACTGCCCTTGGCCGCCTATGTGTGAGCGCAGAAGTTGTTGCTTTACGCCGGGCTCACTATGTGAGGCGGCTGATATTTGGGGAGAATGTTAGTTATGTCACCCGGCATTCGGCTAGCACGCACCTATCGCCGCTCTCGCTGACATCATAGCCTCTCTGCTGCGAGGTTCTGCTGGTCACGTCACAATCTTTTATGTAGGACAGCAGGTACCCGGCCGTGGCCTGGCTCATTAATAAGATAGCGTTTAGTCTGTCTTCTCGCACAAACAAAATTCGGCTACTTAGTTACGAAATTCGGATTGGCTGAGAGAGGTCATGTGAACTTGGGATGACATCAGAGCCTGCCGAACGCAGCAAAAGGCAACCTGCCCACCAGATTCTGAGCAAACTGCCCACGTGTGACATGTCAATGAAATTCATTCAAATAGATTCAATGCAATTGCCGCTTTCTGCAGCAATTGGATTATGTTCAGCGTTGCGCTGCATGTAATCCTTACTGCTGCTCGTGATGAGCAACCTGGGTCCCACTAGCCCAGCAATGGCCGCGTCCTGCCAGGGCAGTGGAGCATCGCCAAACCGGTGCGCCACTGTACAAGTGGTGCTATGAGGATTCTCTGCGGCCTAAGAATGGGCTTGAGTCGTGACATCATCAACACTACGTGACTACCAATGGAAGAACCATAGGTCACTGCGAAATTTGAAAATCTGGGGTGCCTCAATATATGAAAGTGGTTCCACCCTCTAAAGCTTTAAACAACCTCCGGAAGTTCAGAGGTAAGGCTAGGCCGATATATAGATTAATGTTTATTATTGGGGATTTGTAGGTGGCTTCATGTGGATTAGTTGGTCAGATGTGATACTGATCAATGGCCGGTCATAAGTTGCTCTTCGTCATTAATTGGTTGGAATAATTGCTACTGTTTCTAATTTGTGCAATTCAACCGTTTGCATTCTTTATTTTGCCCTACCAGTATAGCGTATTTGTGACCACCACACATGATGTTGCCTGAGGCGTTGTGGGCCTGATTGGTTCCGAAGCCCCACACGCCTCTTGCCTCGACTATCCATGCAGGATGAACACAATGAATGTCTATATGCATCTACAACTTAGCTGATTCTGTCGAAAATCAATGAATGAATGAATTAGTATTATCTCACATGGTAATTCGATGGTAGGTAATCGGACGTTGTAGAAGGTTACGACTCATGTATACCCTATAAGTGCAGTGCAACCAGTTCCAACCAGAGGTTTGGCATGAACAACGTAAGAACAACAATGCACACTACTTGTAGACCATTTCAGACAACCTAAATGCTGTTGCATTTTCTTCTTTATCAATGTGGTTAAGAAAGCGTCCAAATGTTTTGTTGGCTCCGTAATACAAGGATAAACAGACTCCACACGATGCAAAGGAAAACCTGGTCCGGAGAGCATTTTAGCAAGTTGTTATGATTCGGCAGCAGGACGGCTTTTCCTTTCCCTGTGGAGGTCTCCTGCATGATTGGAGGTTGGCTGAGGTTTGTGCGTTACGTTTTCATTCAACGATTGGACAGGTATTAGAACTGGATGAGCATAAAGGCGTAGAATGTGCGACTTTTACACTTGAACCATGCAAAACATATTTTTTCCGCCTTTTCACATGGTGGCCAATTCACAAAATCGGGCCGCCATACTTCACGTGGACGATACACGTGCTCGAAACTTGAATAGCCTTCCTGGAAGGCGATGGTGGACCAGCAGATGCTGTTGATGAGCCCACCGAATACGCATTCTCAGGAAAAAATATCCGAATAAGCCACATTGCTTCCAGCGTCGAGGTAGTGCCACACGTGTTTAACGAGTGGTTTTGCGCGAGTTGCAGTGTGATTGCCTCGATCGCTTCTTGCAGCTCACTGGCGATGTCGAAGGAGGGGGAGAGCGGTTGGATAAAAAATGTGGTAGGGGTTTAAGAAAGTTAAACCGAGTACATGTGCGAAATTATGGGTTTAGTCTTGTTGACCCTCGCGCAGTGGCCAGCGAAGCTGATCTGTTCGCGCCGCTGCGGGTTCGAATTCCAGTCGCGGCAGTATTTATTTTGTTTATTTACTTATGGTTTGGCCCAGATCATCCTCTAGGTCAAGCTTCAGGCAAACTCGGTGAGCCGGATTGATCGCGTCAAGTAGTGTTTTCGCACTAAAAGAAACACATGCGCAAGGAAGGAAGGAAGGAAGGCCACAGACGTTGCTGGCACATACCCAAGACGGGGGAGTGGCCAAGACACAGGCGGTTAATTAATAGATACAGGAAATTTTTGACGGGAAAAGCAGTGGAAATAGTATGTAGTCTGATAGATTGGAAGAGGGAAGGAAAGGGGTCCAGTTAACTTGGAGATCGAAGACAGGACAATTGCTTAATGTGCATAATAGTACACAATGCCTGTAATGTTGCAATGTCTTACTGACTGAGATCGGGAAAAAGAAATTAGAATGGGAGTCGCTGCGTTTCTTGATGAAAATTTTGCACAGCAGAGCCCACACTCCTGTCGCTTCGTCCAAGCAAAGAAGCGGCAATGGAAAGAACAACCGCGGAAGACACAGGCAAGCCCAGTTGATGAAATGGAATTTGCAAAAGACGCTTCCTCAAATGAGAAAAGCGGCGGCAGAACAGCAGGAAGTGATCTATTGTCTCAGGTTCGGCACAAAAAGGGCTCAGTGGGGAAGCTGCCAGGCCAGATCTGTGAAGGTAGAAATTTAGAAGGGGAACCCGGCAACGCAAGCGCGTGAAAGAGACCTCTAGTCTGCGTGAGCGCCAGTCTTTGCTACCCCAAGGATGCAGAAGATGCTGATATTCGGGAGATGATGTAAGAGCCGAGGCAGCAAATTCCTGAAATATTGTGTAGCTGCGAAACCTCACTACAGCTGTATATGCACACGATGGTAGGACAGCACAATTGGGCCGCTGAGAGAGGCTCTTGCTAAGCAATCTGCAACCTCATTTAAGTGAAAGCCCATGTGACCTGGTACCCAAAGCAACCTTACCGAATTTAGATGCAGCGGAATCAGGAACTTAAAGAGGCGTAATGGCCGAGAGTCAGTGGGTGAGGATAAGGAAGAGCAAATGGACAGAGAGTCTCTCATAACCACGACCTGGGAAACGATAGATTCTAATTTTCGTAAGGCTAAGATTACTGCTAATAATTCAGCCAGAAAAATTGCAGTGAAGTTAGGAAGACGGAGAGAAAAAGACCAATCCAGTGAAGGTGAAAAAATTCCCACACCTGCCTTTTCGCGATCCTGCGAGGCATCGGTAGCAATAAGAACATGAGAGGGAAAGGACCTTAGGTGGTCCTGCAATAGACCCTGAAGAAGCGGGAAGGGCTGCAGCTTTGCATTCGATGGGAAAATGTCATCGAATTCAATCTGGACAGATGAGGAGTTGTTATATATTTGGCGGACATCAGAGAAATGAATATTTATGTGATCAAGGAGGGACTGCACGTAACATATCTGCGGGGTATGAAATCGAGACCAGGCAGCACTAAAAAAGGCGGAAGGCTGACTAAGAAATATTATACTGGAAGCGTGAAGAGGTGAGTCGCACAATTTTAAAAGTGTTTGATCTGTTAAAAGGCGAAACCTAGCTGATAACGAAGGCATTCGCGCCTCAAGGTGCAGAACAGCATTGGCGACATATTTTGGAAGCCCCAGACAAAGGCGCAACGCCTCACGCTCCAAAAGCACAAGAGGGCGAAGTTTATAGGCAGGAGCTCCTGAGAATAAAACACACCCGAACTCCAAAATTTGGCAGACGTACATTTTATAAATCATCAGAAGCGTATGCCTTCTCATGCCTGACCTAGCACTACAAAGCCTGCGCAGGATGCCAATGGTTCGAACTCCTTTTGAAGAAACTTGCTCAATGTGTGGCCGCCAGGAGAGAGTAGAGTCGTATATTACACCGAGATACTTCACCGTCTGAACTTGAGGTATTATGTTATTTCTATAGACCAGGCAGATGTTTACAGGAACAGAACCTGGAAATACTAACAATGCGCATTTCTTGACATTAAGGGACAGATTAATGCCAGGCGCCGATTTATTCTTACTGTTCGTTTTCCTCGTTTGCTATTCGTCGACATCTGCCTTGTCATTTCCAGGCTCAATTCCAGCATTCACCTTCTACAATAGCTACAGCTTCCATTTTCGAGTTCATCAAAAACCTAATTTAAAGATTGCGTTTACTGGCCACGAGGAATATCTATGTCAGCTGTCGAAAAAACTCATCATTGTTACTGCATCAGCAGAAAGACTAGCAGAACTTCCTCTGGAAAGATTACCTATCATCACTATATGACCACCACGTGCAAATGTTCAGCCATAGGGGTGTAAATGTCGGACATGTAAAAAACATGGTGCAGCGTAGCCTCTAGGAAATCGACAATATTTATGACGGAGACAAGAGCTTCGATAGGCGTTCCACAAATCATTTAAAAAATTTTAGCGGAGAAGATTCAATGGCTAGTGAGATATAAATCTAAGAATTTGCTTTACGTTGGCTTCTTCCCCCCATGAACATCATGCTACTACTTCTTCCTTAGATCGCGTAGCTGAGCGTAAATGCATGAACAGCGATGTCGATAGCAACAGGAATACCGGAAGAACTATCCTGTTAAAAATCATTAGTATTTTCGTCTGTTACTGAGACGGAAGCAGAATATTTTTATCTTGGCGTCAATAGACGCCACCAGGGTCAAATGGGTTATTTCATCAAAAGGTTTAACTTTTTTTTAGGCGAAAGGTCATATGTGTTGTTTGCATGGAGCAGTAACGTAATATGTGTTTGCTTTCCGCAGATAACGCGGCCGCTCAACACTTTGCGAAACAGCGAGAAACGCTTGCAAATTTGATGGATGACGTAAAAAAGGTGCGTATATTATAATTTAGAACATCATTGAACCCCTTCGTAAATAAAAAAAGAGCTCTGGTGGTTGTGGAACTCATTGTATGCAGTGCTGCGCTCTAGTCAAATTTATTTCTACAGGATAAATTTTTGAGGGAAACAATTTGAGGGACCAGCTGTGTTTTACATGCAGCAGTCCTGCCATCCTAAGCTGAAATCAATAAAAAAGACAGGCCACAGCAATACCATGATTTTCAGGGCGCTGCATTAGTTAGTCCTACTTTGTTTTTGCAAAAGTCTTTCAACATGAAACATTTTGGTACGCGGGATATTTTACAGTTGCACTGCATGGAAGTGATCCCGCCATGGTCGTATATTTCTCTAAATCTGGCCACTGTCAACGCTTCAACCTCCTTGTCTGATCCCTTTGCAAACAAAGAAGTGTACATCAGCTCATAGCACAGTGCTGAGATCCATACGTAGGTTACATTTAAAAAAATGTTTTCCGCATGGCAGAAGGGCTACTACTGGGGCTACTACTGGGGCTGTTTTGGAAAGCGCTATCACAGGAACGAATATACACGACGAAGCGCTTCTAACAACAGTTTATTTTTCGGAAGAGTTGTGAGTGTTAAAGAACGCTACAACTTCATGCCACGCACGTCTAGTGCATGCATTGGTATTATAGCTTAGGGCAAAGAAAACTGACACAACGCATTGATATTTCGCCATTAACGAATATTAGATTAAAGCTCAATCAAGAGGGCTAGTGGAATATTGTGAGCCTAAAGTTAGGAATTTTCAAACAACAATTAAAGGGCTATTTTACTTAATGGCTGTGAACTCCATATCTTAGAGTAACGATTCTCATAGTGTGTGGAGATTGATTACGGAAACTGCCAGTCAATTAGTGGAGGAGCGAGAAGTTCTTGAAATAATTTTCACTCCCAGTAAACAGGCACCTGGTTTCTGTTTTAACGCAAAAGCGTTAAGGAGCCCGTGTAGCGGAAAAGCGGGTGTCGGTATCGGCGGCGTTGGCCTTGAGCGAAAAAACCTCCTCCTCGCACTCCTCCTCGCAATGTACGCCACTGCCCCAACAGATAGCGTGGCCTTCGCTCACTTTAACCCCCTCTCTCTCGCAACTCGGCGAGCAGCTCCCCTCGTTTCTCTCCCACTTCCCACCCCTACAACCACAGCGCAGCGACCATCCCCTCAGAAAAGAGAGATAAATGCATGCACTGTGTCCCCTTTCCACTCCCAATAAGAATCACAACTCGCGCGACGGCAGCACCTCCCTGTCGACTCGTTCGAGCGCAGTGGGGCCGTGCGGGCAAGCAGGATTCACGCGGTGAGCGGCGAAAAAGGCAGCGCACATCCAAGGCGCGTTCACCGCGAAGCTTGCGGCTTGCTGCCCGTAAGTTCGGCGCAGAAGCTATGCTGACATTCTTGGCATCGGCTTTGTCGAGAATGATGTGCCCACGAACTACGACTGCAACTTGAGTCTCGCACGTTGCGGCAAGGCGCCTGGCAGCGCTTCTACGTGGTTTGCCGCTCCGCGCGCCCGTTTCACCGTACGCAGCAGAGCGATTTGTCTAACGGGCAAGGCGTCGCGCCGAGCGGGCGATGGCGTTCCGTGGACTCCCTAGCAGTGCTGCGACACGCTGTCGCCTTCCACTCTTAAAGGCGAAGCTTAAGCGTCCTCAAATTTTTTAGTCTGCGAGGACATTTCAAATTCTTTCCATAAACGCTGACTTCATAACATATTTTAAAGTTAACGGCGCTGAAAGCAGACGGGGACACCAGACGAAGGCAAGATGAGCGCTGTCTTGATGGGCGTCGTTAATCTACTAATTGACTCCATGGAAAACGAAACCTTTGCTGTGGCCTTGACATTAACCAAGTCGAGGATAAAATATGCAGTGCTATGAACAAGTACATTCTGCTATCAAGGAAAGAAATTGCGAAATTTATTATTCACTCCGATCGAATAAATACTTCAATATATTAGTTTAAGTACGAGCCTAAAATAAGTTACAATAGAGCAATTCTTCATAATAAAACTTACGTGCCTTATATCTACTTCCAATGTCAATGACATGACCGAAAACGTAAATTTATAACGCTTGACAGCGTCAGCAAGCGTAGTAGTTTTGTGGTACTGTGATTTTGTTGTTCAACTGTATTCCATGCCTTGAACAAAAACATACGCATAAGTGTTGACATTTACCGGCGACTCAAAGAGAACGCTCAATAGCTCTGATATACACAACCGAAGTGCCAACATATATTTCCTATGTTTCAAATAACAGTGGGAGACGACTATATTCAGTTATCAAAAAACTCATGTTTTCATCTTCTAGCGTATTTAGCAGGTACACATGACAATGATCAATTATAAGGCGACTCAAGGCGCTTTTGTATACTTCGTGCTCGATTGCTCATTGCCTAGCACAAGATCAGTTGTTCAAGCAAACATGAAGCAGATAGAAAGAGTTATTAAGACAACATTATATGGCTCATCAGACAAAAAAGCAGTCGTCGTCCAGAGAAAGTGACGTGCAGAAACCCATGTAAGAGGCACTCATGCTACTCCTGGCCAGAAAAAAAAAAAAAAACAAGAGTCGGCGAAGAATCGAACGCGGGGCACCTGCATGGCAGGCGATAATTCGACCATTGGACCAACGACGGCAACGGTTCAGTTCTGGACTGACTGTTTATAAGTGCTAAAGCATTATACGGTTCTTCTGCAACGAAACCTTGTGTCGTCCAGAAACGCGACGCTGTCAGCAGCTCTCATTACAAAGTTAAATACCAACCATTACATTTTTTAAATTATAGTCGGAATTAATGGAACTATAGAGCAGGGTGTTAAATAATGATGAGGGTCTTTAATAACAATAATAAAGGCCTTTATGTGGATGGCCTTTGGGGTGATTTCGCGTGCACAGCACGTAAGTAGTCTTCATTGCCCATCGCGAGTTTCAATGCACACTTAACGTTAGTTTATTGCTGCGCGAAAAATCTTGTTTTTAAATTATACGCAAGTAGCATTCAGCGGATTCATTTTGTAATTTAAGCGTACATTGCGATCTTACAGCTGTGGTCCAAATGAACTTCAAGATCACATACAAAATGTAATGTTCCCAATGGCTTCGCTACAGCAGACTTTTATTATGTGATTGCTGAGAAACGCCGTTAAAATGGAAATCCGGTGACCGCTGTCGCCACACATGTTAGGTAACCACACCCTCCACCTGCTACAACTACCAGCCATCCTTCTCTTTCCACACCACCCTTATTCCCCTGCTGCCCTTGTCTTCGTCTCCGGAGTCTTCCACCATTTGTCCCTCCTGTAAACGACTGACTGAAGCAGAAAATTTAATATCTTATGTGATCAGGATTTGAATCAAATAAAATTGGAATGGATTCTGCACTAGATTGGAATCATGAGCGGGGTAAAATTGAAACTAAGACTCAATCTGATCTAGAATAAACTGGCGACAGAAAGAAAAATGCTGCCGCATTCCTCAGGTTGAATCTAATTTGTCGCCCAGAAACACTCTAGGACTAAAATCTGTTTATAACGACTTTACGAGTGAATACCGCCCTTCCATTAAGCACTTATACGCAGGAACTAAATATAGGTGTTTTCTTGCTACACAGGTCGTTCAAAGCACTCAAAAATTGGTATTGGTACAAATCTCATATGCGGTGTGGGGGTCATCCGAATGTTTCTGTATGGACTCCGTATTGGCTTCAAACGGTACTACAGGATCTACAGCTCGCATGGTGGGATGCGATGCCGTGTCTCAGCCAGAGTAAGTGGCATCTGTGCCTTAAAAGCCTAATTAGTTTGCATTTATTATGCATGCTGTAGCTTGAACTGAGACTATCGCGAAAATGCAAACAAATGCAAGTTGTGTTATTATCGCTAGGGAGTGAAAAAAACCTGTCGTCCTGTAGCCTTGCTATAGTAGACATCCAAATGACTTTTATAGCGGTACTGTGGTATTGTGCGAGAGTTATCTATACATCCTATTTTTCAGTTTACCTGTAAGCATAACTCAGAAACATTAACACCCCTCTAAAATGCGTGCATGAGATAACATTATTGAAGAATAACAACATCAGATATCTATCCACAAACTTTCTCTACGCCCACAACATTTCGTTGGTTGATATAGGAAGTGCGATGCTCGAGGCAGCAAACTTTACCATGTTTTCCAATTTTTCAGTTTATCTGTAAGCATAACTCAGAAACATTAACACCCCTCTAAAATGCGTGCATGGGACAACATTACTGAAGAATAACAACATCAGATATCTATCTACAAAGTTTCTCTACGCTCACAACATTTCGTTGGTTGATATAGAAAGTGCGATACTCGAGGCAGCAAACTTTACCATGTTTTCTTAGAGCTGTTTTAAAGCATAATCGTATAGTCACAATCCTCATCAACTGGCACTCTCCTCTCTGGCGGATAGGTGAGTGGCACCTTTAACAGTGGAGTGGAACAAAATATGCCTTACCGTCTGTTCTTGCACAAGATGCGAGAAGTACTAAAGATTTTTCCTCAAGCCATACGTGACAATCTCAATAAGTGTACATAAGAGCCTACGTCACCTCCGGAGCTGTTAAAAGTTTCCACCATCAAGTACTGCTCTGGCAATAAAAAAATATTAACGTTGAAAATCCTATGTTTAAATACTGTGTGACAATTCTGTTGTGTCGATAAATGTGACGTGGACGTATTTAAATTCACTTGTTTTCAAAGGAAATGGGATGCAGTGGCAAACTGGTGCCCAGCGTGGAACTTGCCAAAGAGTGGAAGTGTCCGTATGAGCCACCTTCGCAAATAGGAATCACAAAGGGTATATGCAGGAGGACAGTCTTATATGCACAATATTCAGCAATGGTTGCCACTGCACTTCAACCATTGGATCACCGATGCTGCACTTAGGTCAACATAGGTAAACTTTTCAAAATGACATGGGCACTTCCATGTGATGAGTGAAACTCTTGATGACATGGCCCTTTGTTAGCAGGAAAGTAATCTTAAACAGTTTTACAAGGCCACGGCAGTTTACAATTGGCAACGAGGTGCTGGAAGTGTTAAGGGAATACGCCTACTTACGGAAGGCTGTGACTGCATATCCCAATCATGACAGTGCTATACCTAGAAGAATAAGAATAGTTTGGAGCGCATTTGGCAGGTTCTCGCAGATCATGAATGGCATTTTATTATTATCCCTGTATCACAACTGTATCGCACCAGCATTCACCTATATGAGGCAGAAACATGGAGGCTAGCGAAAAGGCTGCGGCGTAAGGACAGCGCATTGAGTTATGTAAAAAAAAATCGAAAGCGGAAGCGGGCAGGGTCCGTGAGGGAACAAAAGCAGGTTAATGACGTCCTAGTCGAAATCAAGAGGACGAAATGGGCTTGGACTGGGCATGTAATGCAAAGGCAAGATGACCGCTGGTCCTTAAGGGTAACAAAGTGGATTCCAAGAGAAAGTAAGCGTAGCAGGGGCCGGCCGAAAGTTTGGCGGTTGAGATTAACAAGAATAAAGGTATTAGGCGGCCTCAGCTGGCACAGGACCGAGTTATTTTGGGACATCTTGAAGAGGCCTTTGTCATGCAGTGTTCGTAGTCAGACCGATGGTGATGATGCCACAGCCAATACTGAAAAAAATGAGGAAACTGGCAAAAGTATCCCATGATTGCCACGATAATGAAACAGCCAGTACTGCGGAAACGATAGAGAACCACTCAAAACCGCAAACTTTAGGGAGTATTACAGCCAATATCAAATCGGTATTGGCAAATCTGGGCCTGCTTAGGGCCTCTCTTTACCAGCAGATTTCTATTTTGCCTATGTTTCGCGCTACGTGGGAAGTTTTCTCACTCTGGCGGCAAATCTACCCGCTCCGCGCAAACCTCGTAACAGAAAATATGGAATGAAGAGAAAGTTGTGGCGCCCCTAGAAACATCACTAGAGCGAACAGCTCAGGGGTCATGGCGCTCGGCAGCTGACCCGAAAGACGCGGATTCGATCTCGGCCGCGGCGGTGGAATTTCGATGGAGGCGAAATTCTAGAGGCCCGTGTGCTGTGCGATGTCGGTGTACGTTAAAGAAACTCAGTTGGACGAAATATCCAGTGCCCTTCACTATGATGGCCCTCATAGCCTCACTTGCTTTGGGATGTTAAGCCACCTTCAACTTATCCAAACTTCTAATAAAGCTGGTTCGTAAAGCCTCTTGCTTGGTGTTACCCATCTCCCGCGCTATGCGCGGCGGTGTGCGTACGGTTTCGCGTTGCGGACGTCAAATCTACTTATTTTATTTATTTATTTATTTATCCATAGCACCAAACGGCATTACAGTGGGTATATAGAGGGGGTATATACCCTACAGACATGACATCAGCAGTGTGAGCAATGAAAACAAGTCAAAATCACACAGCACCACAAAAGCTAAATGTCCATTATAACAAAGAAAGTAAAATATTATCGGACATAATGCAAGCAGCGTCTGTAGGCAATTTGTTCCAATCGGTTATAGTTTTAAGAAAAAAGACAATTGAAATACTTTAGTTGTTGTGGCTATCTCTCGTACTTTGAAACTGTAAGCTACGCGGCCAGAGATATAATGAGGTGCCAGCATATATTTCTTCCTTTCAATATCAACAGAACAATGATAAATCGCGTAAAAACCTGCAGTCGCAACTTATGCCGACGGAATTGAAGTGCTTCCATGGAACTCTTTCTTTCAAAGTCAGGTAGAGATATCTCTTCTGTAAATCGCGGACACAAACCGAGCTGCTATATTGTCAACTTTTTCTAATTTGACTCTGTCTTGCAGCGCTGGAGAGTCCCAAATCATGAAGCCATGCTCTATGATTGCCCTAGTTGGTTCTTTTACAGTAATTCTTTAGTAGGCCGCGGAAAATACTTGGCATTTAGACGCAGAAGGCCCAAATATTTCGCAAATCTAGACACAACATAATCAACCTGTCTCTGTCACCTTAGTTTAGATGTAAAAAAAAACACCAAAGTATTCATATTCAGAAACTTGTTTTAACGTTTTATCATTGAAGTGACAGCAAGGAAAAGCTTAGAAGTCTGGCATTCACATAACGAACAGCAACTCTGCTCTTGGTCACATTGTGAGGCTCAAATATCGCCGAGCTCGTACGCAAATGCCGAAGGTGCTACCTGCTTACGTTTCCATGCGCACTTTCATTCCTTCACATCTCCTAATTTCTTACTGGCGCTGGTGCAATAAACCTCATGCCACTAGCTGTGGTTCATAAAGCCGCTCTAAGTTACACAGTTGAACTGTACCCACAACAAACTCAAATCTTCTTTGACTGCTCATATTTTAAGGAGCATTCCTTGTCTGCTTTCCGTGGGGTCTCAGCGGAGCTAATGCTTTTTATGCCCAGCGGCAAACCTCCTCCTTAGCGAGAGAGCTCTAAAAGATCTCAGAAGCTTTTGTTAGGTTCTGCTCTGCTTAGCTGGGCAAAGGGTTATATTTACGGACTCAAAAGCTAGTCCAGAAGCCTCCTCAACCCGACAAAGAAAACAGATCACCAACCATTCTCTTGTTACATAGCGTGCCTACATCACCTAGCCAGCGTTGCAGGTCTATTTATACTATACCGATGAATCAAGCAGACATCTAGAGCGAAACTACTAATCCAAAGGTACCTACCCCGATCAAAAATCTTGTCATCTTCTCTAGCCCTAGCTTAACTGAGTTATGCGGGTAAGCTAGTATAAGTTGAAAGGAGCATCGCGCCAGCTGCAGCCAATGGGAGGAAGCTCAGGAAAGCTTGGAGGAGCATCGCGCCCGCTGTAGCCAATGGTAGAAAGGCGTCGTGACACCTAGATCACGCAATTTTGTGGCGTCATCACAACCTGCACTGGCAGGTGGCAATTAATCACTGGTCACGAGATGTTGCTCGGAAAGAGAAACATGTGTTGAACATTTCCTACCGGTGGCTGTGATAGCAACAGGCAGCTGCCAGAGCAGTGGTGCATCGCTTAACTTCTGCGCCACTGCGCTTGTAATGGTATAAGGAGTCTACTTGATCAATGAGTTTTGAGTTGATAATTACCGATTCTTTATACATGGCCGTTAACCCACTAAAGCTATCTTGTCAAACGCTTAAGGTGGAGTTTAAGTGTCCATCCAATTGATGAACGCACGCCTGCTTTCACACTCCCACTCGGTTTAAGTACCTTAAACCGCTCGTAATTTTTGCTTTTCGAGAGCGAAAAGGCAGACGAGAAACCCTGCAAAGGTCTCCAGCTTCGATACTTCAGCGAATTTTTTTAAAACTTTGAAAGCATTTCCTGCAATTAAAAAGTATGCTAGTGAAGGAAGGCTTATAAGCAGTAGTATTTGCCATGTAATCTTTATAATGTTCTTGATTTCATTCACCTACATCTGGATGGTATATTAGTGCATAGCTTACCTCCTGGACTGAAGTCTATCTACCAGTGCTTCCGACTAATCGCCGCGTTCTTATCGACATGCCGGTACCGCTTTAGTCAAACGACCAGTCTCTGCTGTGACAACTGTGGCTGCATTGAAATATTACAGAAATTTCGTTAGAATTGTCAGTTTGAGCACACGAGCAATTACCTTACGTGCACAACTTGGAGAAAGTCACACGAGACCCACTATAAAACAAAAATGCGCTCGAGGTTCGTCAGACTGCCCTGCGCAGCAATGCCATGCGCTGCACTTTGTTTTATCCTATCTCGAGCACATTGGGCACAATGTAAACCTTTATCGTCTCTCTCTTGATATGTACTCACCCTGCGATAAAACTTTTGTCTGCCAATATGTCGTATATTACGGGATGTTTTGAGTAAAAATAATACCTTCTACAACTCCTTATCATCCGCCTCTCCACAAACAAATAACCGCATCAAACTTTGTTTTTTTTAAATTCTTTCTGCACCTTTCTGTTAGCTCTTCAATTTCCCAAAACTCCGGCGCCGCACGGAGTAACACTTCAGCGCTTTTCACAAGCCGACTAAAATATTCCTTCTTAATTAAACAGCCTCTACGCCTTTTTTTTCTATCCAGCCTGCAATGGTCACTGAATGTAAAGGGCTTGCTCGGGCCCATGCACGTCTAGGGGCTCCCACACGTGGCGAGTGCTCCTTGTCACCGGGGGCATCTGTTGCTAAACCGTCGTCGTCGCTGCAGATGACGCGGCTGTTGCAACGCGCGTCCTTTCTGTCAATATTTCCTCTCGTATCTCTTTTAACTCTCCTATTGTCTGCGCGTGGCAGCGATTGTGGCTCAGCTTGAGCCAGTTGTCAGGCCCGTGCACTCCCCTTTGCATTCTTCTTGCAGTCGCAACAACAACAACAAATAACATCGGCATCCACCTGAGAGCATTCGAAATGAAGAGATTTGATAATATCGCTGGTACTATATATGGGGCTCGTGCGTAGGGTTATGCGCACCACTTCAGTTGGAATCTGATGTAGTAAAAGGATAAAGGAGTTGCCACCATCAAAGGGTGATGTTTCTCTTCCTGCAGTGCTATTGGGAAACGAATAGGCTTGCGTGGTGCACAGCGCCTGCCCATTGTTTTCATGGTTTGATCCTTAATCAATATTTCCTGCCATGAGGGCAAATCATAATTCTAAAGTGGAGGGGGGAAGCAGAGGGACTGGGCCCGTATTCTTCCTTCTGTGAATCAAGATGACTTGGTGCACACTGGTGACCGGGCATGACATCTATTCTATGGAGCGAAATTTCGCCCGATCGTGTCGCCCTTGAAACATTTTATGCTTACTGCAAGCCTTGTGGTAAGGCTTCGGATGTTCTAACCGAGCAGATGGTGTTTCTCGCCTTTGTGGCATTCTCGCATCCTAGCCGTAACTTAATTTTTGAGTATGGCTTAAACTCATCCACGTGAATAATCCCGCAGAACCAAACCGAGTAAGAATCTCTCCGTTTATATTTAGGTTTCGAGCACTTATCACGAAATACGAACGCTCCAACATATTAGGCTCAACGCCAGCCACAGGCTGCCGGCTCGCCAGGTATCCGAATGGAAGTACGCGTAGTTTTCCGCTTCCTATTAATAGACCGAATGCACTCGATTATTGGCGCCTTTTTTACTTGTGGTGGCTCTGCATTCGCTAAGCTTTAACCTATATGCATCGCGTAGTCGACTATTCGTACATCCTGTTTGGCTACGATGACCTTGGTTTAAGCGTTTAACTCCCCTCCGATCATCAGGTAAACTAGGCTGATTTCTGTCAAGCGATTGCCGGTATGAGGCATAATATTCCTCTACGGTAGGCACTGAATGCACTCCTAGGAGTGGAGATGATATCCTGTGGAGCAGTTGCTGCCTTGCTGCCATTTCCAACTCCTGGAATTTTTGTCATTCTTAAAACTAAATTTATGCAGTCGTAATTAAGTGGCTTCGGCAGGTCTAGGAAGACAGACCTTGTTCCATGCCTGGTGTATATGTAATATAGTACATAACAGTGCAAAGATCCTTTCATTATATGCTGTATCCTAAGGACAGGATTAAGGCTAACAGTTATGTATGTTGTATAGTTGCGAGTTTCTACTGTCCGCTTATTTAAGCCGGCGAAATTCCACTTAATGAACATTACTTGCATTGGAGCTTTTAAGGTGATTAGAGTTTTTGAAAACGTGGATTTCCAAAATGTGGCTAAGCCCTCACATGCGCTTTATGGCTCAGCGTCTAAGATTGTGCACTTGACTTTGAAACTTTCCTTAACAACATCTTGGGCTTTTCTCAGGGCGTCAATATGTTTTAGACTATATTTTAAAACCCTGACGCACAGAATAATAGGCCCATTTCGTGCCTAAAAAAAGTATCGCTCTATAAATGGAGAAATGAGAATCGATGTCGTGAAGTGGTCTGGTGCTCCATGGAAGTGCTCTCTGAGTTCAGATTTTTTTTTTTCACGCGGTCGAATATTATACTAAACCACACCCAAGCTGAGTTTTCGCGACGGAAACAGCGTCGGGGGATACAGAAATGAGTTTATTGAACATATATATGATTTTCAACATTAGGGCTGAAATTTCATGAGCGTGGAAGGGTTTGTTGTGCGTGCATTGCTAAATGTTTGGACCCATTCTTATTATTTTGGTTAAATTGAGGGCTCCAAATATACTCACAGATAAATTTAGAATTTTTCTCTATAGTAAAACACAATGCATGTCTGAAAGGACAACCGGTGACATGCTTCACCAAAAGCAATTTTCATAATATTCTCTAAACACTACGGAATGCCGACAAAGGCATCTTAAGAGCCTCTTATATTGGAACCGGCAAGCCAGTTCTTGAATGATTTCAGTTGATTAATTGCCACTTTTTAACGGCGAGATGATATCTCGCTCCGAAAGCTCAAAGTTGTCCTTTGCGGAAAAAATTCTTATTGATAAAGCACCCTTCAAGCGCCTCACATGAATGGACATATTAAGTTTCTAGCGAGGACTATTAGGTGCAGGCGGGAACCCTTGAAAAGCATTAACTTTCTTCCTGTCGAAAGTACAAGGACATGTCACTGCAGCCAATGAGAACTAGTTTCCGAAAATGCTTGTCGCATAATCAAGTTTTCACGACAGACGAGGAGCATGAATGATGAGGGAAATCGACTTCTGAGGTCATAATAAAGAACAGATATCAATATGCGGCTGTATTCTCTATGTTTACCGACCAGAGTAGTGTGACCATTCCTGAATACTTCCTTTCACTTCTTCCCTAGGTACTTTATAGGTATTCAGGCCTGTTAGCTAAGCACCTTTTCTAGTTTACCTATGGCAATCGGTAATACTACAGCATATGAACATCTTAAAATTCCTAATATTTCCTAAGGATAAAAAAGGTCTCACGACGAGAGCAACATTTCGAGCCTTCCTAATAACAATACTGCAAAATTTCTTCCTTACAGAGCTAATAGCACAATGAGACAAAGAAAATGTACTGAGGCTGTGATGAAACCGTTGAAGTATGATTACGTGGGATAAAGGCTTCTGGTCAGAATTGTCTATAAACAATACGAAACTGCAAGGATTAATAGTTATATTCTTGAGGCTGTTAGGGAGGGGTGTTATTAAGATAGGGTGATCACCATTCATGGCGCGTTTAATCAAATGGACTTTTTCATATTTTCTGGACTCTTTTTAGGGCCAACACTGGGTGTCTTATGGGCGTTTCTCAGCGTATTGATCGCATATCGCTATATCTGTTGGACGAATATAAAAAACACCAGCCTTATGCATGCCGAGCTTCACGGTGTAAGAAATTCCGACATAGTGGTTGGGTACATTGTATGGGTTATTTCTACTGGTATCAATACCTTATCCTCATTGCAACCAAACCCCATAAAACGCATACAATCCAAATAAAAATCATCGGTGCTCAATTTCGTGGAGTAGATGGGGTTTCTACTAAATACTGTAAAAGCCTGATAAGGTGTCTACATTTTTACTACAAATATGGTGACAAAGCCTTTTTCTGTTCCAATTCTCCTTTGTGATAAAGCTTGTTGCCTTTTTTTGCAGAGCTGGACAATGGAATTTGACTAAAAGGTATGTACATTGCCAAAATATATTCCTTTGATAAAAGCAGCGCTAAGAAATCGTAGGCTACGCATATGTCAGAAGTGTATGATGAGTACTTCAAGTTGGCAGTGAGGACCTATTCAAGCTTCCTGAGAAAGTGAGATACTGAACGCTTATATGACGGTGACCTTTGTGACATGGCTGGAGTAATGACCTATAAGATCCACTTCTTTAACCTGAATTTGGCAGATTTTGGCCACTGCAATATTGGTTTATAATATTATTACATTTAACTTTAACTCTCAAAATCCAAGTCGACTGTTGGCATTGTACTGCTGAGGTTGCCGAGCTAGTACAGTCGCGAATAAAAAAAAAGATTAGCACTAGTGGCATGCGAAAGCAGCGGCAAATAGCAACGCTTGGCGCTGTGGTTATGAACACGCGGATAACGAAAGTCTCGGGTGTGTTCTCAAAGCTTGGCTCCGCGCCAGACGCGTGGTTCAGTTTTCCCTGCTGCGGTCACATCATTGTGCTAATCTAGTTATTGTGTATATATAATTTGTTCTTGTGTTTTTTGCCTGTCTTATTAACGTTGTGTTTACTTATCTGTCTCCAATCCTGCCAAAATCCCCAGTGGGGATTGCAGTATATGCAAAATAATAAATACCCTTTTTTACTCGCGACTGTAAGTTCATGCATCGGTGCGGTCAAAAAGTGTGGAAAATGTTAATGGGATAGGAGTACCGAACTGGAACAAAAGTTTTCAGATTTGTTTCTCAAATATCCTTCTCCACGGACGCCGCACGGTGGCTCAATGATTATGGTTCGCGGCTGCTTACCCGAATAACTCGGCTTTGATCCCGGCCGCGACGATTGCATTTCGATGGAGGCGAAGTGCTAGAGGCTCGTGTAGAGTGGGATGTCAAGGCAGGTTAAAGAACTCCAAGTGGTCTAAATAATCCGAAGCCCTCCACAACGAGTCGCTCATAACTTTATTCACTTAGGGACGTTAGCCTCATAGGCTATAAACAAAAACAATGTCTCGAAAGTGACTGCAAAGTTTTTAAAATAAAAATATCCCTCAAAGCGAAGCCAACTCGTTGCACTCAGATTTCATTTGAGCGCACGTAAAAATTCGCTTCTCTTCAACTCACTCTTCTCAATGTTCAGAAGGTTTTTGGTTTGTTTGCATAAAATAAATCTAACTACTACTTGTTCGCTTTGTGGCTTATTGCGTATTGTTATGTATGCGGAAATAAATCCTCATCTTTTTCAGAAGCGAAACGGTAAAGTTCCAGGTAAAGTACGACCAGTACGGAACAAAAATTGAGCTTACAAACGGTAAGGAACAAGTGTCGTTTAATTTCTGGGGGTATTTTTTACACATCACAAATGCTTAGCTCTTTTCAATGTGATCAATTGTTATCCAAAAAATGCGGCAAATTAAATTGTCTGTTTACCATAGAGGTTATGTAAACCTCGGCGTGACTTAAGCTTTTATGGTTCTGATGCTCTCTCTGCTAGCCTCTGTGCAGTCACAGCCTATACGTCGATCGTCTGCATGCCCGAGTGTGTGAACACCAATGCATGTTACCGACCGGAACTCAAGACGCGTTTCATGAACGGACACGCTGCATGGCATCGTTGTCGGAAATGTGCGCAGCATTCATTCGAACAGAAACACAAGCAGTGCTCTTCTTGAGACCGGACTCCCACACTCTAAACAAGAATCAACCCAATTCTGAATTTAAATGGTGAACCCCATATGTGAAAACGGTTACACCATTAATACGTAGTAAAAATCTGTTAAATGACCTATTTTACTCCCAGGCATGAAGGAAGATTCTCTTCTTTTAACTCCCACTTTTAAATAGACTCTTTTTTGACTAAACGCACGCCAAATCGACGACTGAGCAAAAAAAACACCATTTAGCGCCATCCGCCCTCCGCCTAGTGTCTCGTCTGCATCTTGTCAGTCGTCTGATAATGGCAGACAGTGACGACCCCTTGGTTACCGTCGTCGCTGGATCTCTGCTCACTTCTGCTCCTTCAGGGGAGCCTGCCGCGGTACAAGATATCGACTTGTCGCCGTTTTCCGCTACAGTAAGCTAAATAATCGAACTCCACTTGTGAAGCCTGCAGTGCTCTAACCATACCTGACCTTCCTTCGTTAGTGTACCCACAGCGTTAGCTACAGAACCAGCTTAGGCTTAATTTTCACAGATTCTTTCAATGTGGTTCTGGCGGTGTGTTGCAACAGATTATAGTGTGTGCATAAGCAGTAAAACATTGACAGGGCATAGTTTCAAACCGAGCTCTTCATTTAGCTTATGAGGCTACATTTTTCGTCACTCATATTTAAAATCCAAGCCTTAAAGAAGTGAATATGAAAACAAACACTGCCATACCAATATACCTTCAGGGGTGTTCTCAGTTTCAACTTATTTTGCTCTGGTTTTTAGTTAAATATAGCATGGTGCATGACCGTGAAATCTACCCTCCGACTCCTTCTCAGTTTGAACTATTGATTCTAATGTTACATTACTTTATCTACAATCATAGCAAAGAAAACAAGCAGACGGCTCCTGCCACCTCCGCCTACGCTGCTGCTGGGTTTTCAGACGGCGAAAAGAACGCGTGACGCGGGTTCACATTAGGGCAGCGCAGTTTCCGGAGTTCGGTTGCCGGCGGCATCCACAGCAACTAGCTGCTAGCTGTTTCCGCTGCTAGCAATGCTTTAAGAATGAGCCTGAATGATGATAAACAAATATATAAAGCTATTTTTGTGCTCCATTTCTGTGGGTAGCAAAAATTTTCCTTCCTTGTGCTCTTAAATACCTACCTAGTGCAAGGAAATAAGCAAAATACTCTATTTATATGAAGTAAAAGAAACCTCCTTTTGGGTTTGTGGGTTAGAGGGCAAGCCGTTTTCTCCAATTTATGCGTTTTTTTTTTGTTAACAGTGCAGGTCTTCGCGACAGTCTTAAAGCGTAAGCTATGTCCTATTTGGCGAATACATGTTTGTGGCTCGCTTAGTAAACCAATTGAACTTCGAAGGCAGAAACTCCGAGAACTTTCCTGCGATATTCACCATGAAGCATTAACGACAATGTGCGCCCAAATTTGAAATATATAGCGAGCTTGTCTCACAGCTCAAGACGCAAAAGGCATATTCAGGCTCTTCTTGGTTCCATTCAGGCGCTTCATGGATGCAGAGAGCGCTGAGACCACTGACCAGTTCGACTGGTCTCTGGTTTTCTATAGAGGCGCGTGATCCCATACTGATACTGACACGAAGCGAATGAAAACTAACAAAATCTCGCGCACAGTCCCTTAAGATTTAGGCCACAGCAAAAAAAAATGACTAAGTTGAGACTCGGGTTGCCCACTTATTGACCCACTTATTGAACTCGGTTGCCCACTTATAGCAATGACCGTCATAATGATAATGATGTAGTTGCATTCAATTGTCATGTTGATTCGTTATTTACCTCGACTCTGTTTTAGACCTCGCTTGAAATGTTTAGGTTCTGGAAGAAAGTGTACTGGTTTACGATCATGACGTGTGGCCCGTCGACGATGCTATTACGATAACTTTGCATGAGTAACACAATCAGTTTATAAAATGTATATCTTTTGAGTAATACGGCAATTAAAAAGCTAACGCTCGTTACTTCAACGTCTTCCAAACGGTTGCGGAAAGGCCGCCACCGTATGGAATACGTTGAGGTAACGAGCGTTAGCTGTTTGGTTTACTAGTTGGAGAAAGCGAAGAAGAACGGTCCGCTCGTCTCGAGAAACAGAATGTAATAAATACCCTTTGCAACTGGGTGGATTGCCACCGTGCTTGGCTACGCGAGCACGCACGCCGCCTAGCAGATGTATGTATGTATGTATGTATGTATGTATGTATGTATGTATGTATGTATGTATGTATGTATGTATGTATGTATGTATGTATGTATGTATGTATGTATGTATGTATGTATGTATGTATGTATGTATGTATGTATGTATGTATGTATGCATGTATGTGTGTGTGTGTGTGTGTGTGTGTGTATGCATGCATGTATGTATGTATGTATGTATGTATGTATGTATGTATGTATGTATGTATGTATGTATGTATGTATGGATGGATGGATGGATGGATGGATGGATGGATGGATGGATGGATGGATGGATGGATGGATGGATGGATGGATGGAGGGAGGGAGGGACGGAGGGATGGATGGAGTGAGGGACGGAGGGACGGATGGAGTGAGGGACGGAGGGACGGACGGACGGACGGACGGACGGACGGACGGATAAGGCTGAACCCTTTAAATCAGCCGGTGGCTCAAACCGCCTAGCCATGACTTTTGAAATTTTACTCTTGTCTTGATTTTATCCATCAATCATATAACCTTTGCTTGGTTACTTCTACCCACTTGAAATCTACTTTCCCTTCACTGTTCTTAAACCCCAATGCCTTGTATAAATCAGCCGCGCTGCTTTCCTCTGTGGGGTGAAGCCCTTTACCGAAAAGTATCAAGTGTTCAGCCGTTTCCTCCTCCTCTCCGCACGCAATGCACAACGTGTCTATCTCGTGGTACCTGACTCTATATGTTTTAGACCGCAAAAATCCCGTCCTGGCCTCAAAAAACAAAGAGCTTCCCCTACAATTATCATAGATATTTTCTTTGGCCATTTCCTGCTTAAAAATCCTGTATGTTCCCAGCGCTGATTTTGTCAGCATCACTGTTTTCCACAAAGCTCTCTCTGTTTCTTTAACCTTTTTCTTAATAATTGCTGATTTGCCCCCTTACTGCTGTCCAGATATTTGCTTGTCAATTTTACAGTTCGCTTTCTCCATTTCGTATCAACATTCCTTCTATACAGGTATCTGAAAACTTTCCTAGCCCACTGCGTTTCCCCCACTTTTCTCAATCGGCCCTCAAATGCTATCTTACTGCTAGCTTCTCTGCTCTCGAACGACGCCCATCCCATATTACCCTGTACCCCCTGATTTGGTGTATTGCCATGTGCTCCCAAAGCTAGCCACCTTACGCCACGTTGTCTAATTTCTAACGTTGCTTGATCATCTGGTCCCAAGCACAGGGCCGCATTACCGAAAGTCAGGCTAGGAACCATCACCCCTTTCCAGAACCCTCTTATCACTTCATACGTATTGTAATTCCACAGTGGCTTATTTTTCATTACTGCTGCATTCCTACTAGCTTTATTGAATACATATTTTTAATGCTCTGTAAGATAATCAGCACCGTTATTTATCCACACCCCAAGATACTTTAATCATCCACTACTTCTAGCGTGAACTCCTGTATTCTATGCTCGCCGACCTCATCATTAAATATCATGACTACGAACGATCGCCGCCTCGCGCCATCTAAGAGAAAAATTACGATCCAAGCAACAGGCCAAAGCCTGGCGTAAACTTCAAACTAACACCTATCCAAATCCCCAATTGTGTAACTTCTATTCGGAAGGACTCTACTCAAACAAATGCAAAAATTGTGATGCGAAAGCCGGTCTAAATCATATGATCTGGAACTGCCTGCAGTCCCTACCCGCGAGTCACTTCATTACCGACTCTGCTCATTGGGAGGCTCTATTGCTCAGCCCCGACCCGGGGATACAGATCAAGCTCCTCCAGCTGGCTGAAGACGCCGCCGCTGCCCAAGGGATAGCGGCCGCCGTTTAAGGGGGGGGGGGGGGGGGGCGACTTCGTGTCGCTCCTCTATATCCGCTGGAAATAAAGTTTCACAACCAATGCACGTCTAAAATTGTCGAGTTGTACCACCTCAAAATACGTCCAAACGGAATTTGCTTCGTTTTGAGGGGTCAAGTTAGGCCTAGAATTCGGCTTGCGGTGCGATATGGTAGCGGTTCAATTAGTAATTGCATGCATACAATGCTTACCTATTATTCAATAGTGTTTTTTTATATTACACAACCCACAGGGTATTATTTGCCTACCAAATTCGGTATACAACTCTCCGCTGATGGGTGCCCGTTGTTGTAGCAGTATATATAAGGCAACGAATGTATACACTTGTAGCGGTCGCGTAACGTGAGTTTTCGAGCCTGTTTTAGGCTATATTTTGGTTGGGGCCAGGATAGGAATGAGAGGGCACAACCAATTTTATTGGCCGCCATCTTTGATTCGAGAAACCGAAATTATGTCCAATTTTTGTCCCCTGACGTGATACTCGCATAGTTCCCGCTCTATCCACCATTTTTGAACATGACGTCATCATTGACAAACGGCAGGTGGTTGTTTCTACAATGCGACTGTAGATGGCGCTACAAGTCTCCACGAGAGATCCGCTGTTTTCTAGTTGCAGCCAAAGATGGCGCTTTGATCTCAGTGCGGTATGAGACCTCACGAAATCTCAAAACGTGATGAGTAGTTGCTGCCAAAGATGGCCCTGTGATCAAAAGGGGCAGCAGACCCCACGAAATCTAGAAGAGTGAGCAGTAAGAGCTAATGCTCTTGAAACTACTGTTCCGTTTAGTTGATGGCACTCTGAAGAAAAGTAGGACCTGCGGCTTTGCCCAGTTTTCACTCTCAACCGTGTGGATCGCTTTTCTTGATTCAAAATGAAAATATGCTCTTTCTTGCTGTGATTCTTGAATGGGTAGAACACGTGCGCAATGTTTTTGAACGAGAATACGAACTTCTCCGAAACGCCTGTCAAAAAAAAATTAGGTCTAAGCAGATGCAATAAATACGAAAATTCCGCTGGGTGACCTATCTTCGAAGCGCTGCACGCATATCTACCCTGAACCGGTAATTTTGAATGTTGACATTGGAAGGGGTGTTTTGCTTTAGAAACCTACATACAGCCAATTCTAGAAATTTTATTTCTTAGTGTTTCGACCCTATCAATCTATGCATTTCATCGGTAGAATGGCGCTCGTTGCCCGGATGTTCAGTAACAGCACTGTTAGGCGGCAGCGCATTCATGATGTTTTTTAACGGTAAAGCATACGGAAATCAAAACATGGACGCTGAGTTTTTTAAGTGAAGTCGACTTTATTACATCTAGACGATATAGGCAGTCCCGGGCAAAAAAAAGTGAAACATTGCATTTGGGGCAAGTTCACTTGAAGCAATCCTTAATTAGTAAGTTGATTCAAATTGAGGAAAGTGTTAAAGCAATTATTTGTTGGAAGGTAAATTTGAGTTAAGTGTGGTTTGTTTTGGAGACCACATTCAGAGTTTAAGAGGTTTTGAAACGTCATGTAATGATTAGCATCAACCCACCCATCACAGATGCTTTTTACCAGATTCGTTATAGCTAAGAATGTTGCAACAGATTGAAGAACACACTGCTAACGTCTGTGAGCTGTGTTTTCTACGAATGAATGATCTGATGCTAGCTTTGCATAAAGGTAGATAACTAACAAATATAGTATTCTTCTCCCTACTTGCGGATAAATGGTGTCATAGATTCTAATGTCCTTTGACATCGCGTTGAATGAAGTATGTTCATTCTAATTTAATGTGCCGGATAAGAAAATGATTTAAAATGTTTCTGAACGAATGAGATTACTTTTTTCTAATTACCTTGGAGCGGGTGTCTCTCCTGAAGTTGAGTATTCAACGCTAGATAGTATTCCCTATCATTCGGCCACGTTCACTGCTAATATAGCTGATGTATGTCAGTATATTCATTGTAAGAAACATTTCTGCGAAAGTTCCTGGTCCCTATTGTTGATGAAGTGATGTACGAGAGCAGACGCTGTGTAAAATATGTGGTCACAAAATCTATGAATGATGTGCTTCATACTTGAACGTTAGAGTATTCGATGATGAGAAAGAGAAGTTTTTGGATGATACAATTTCGAAGTGGTGAAGGAGGAATTGTTTTTTATATCTCGGCGCAATCTGCTATACGATACCCATTCTTATTCAACCACCCTCCATCTGTTCGTTTGTCTAGACGTCGGAGTTCACAGCTTATTTTTTACAACAGCATGCTGCTAATCACTGCAGCAAATTGTACATAAAGTTCCTTTTCCTGTGAGGAAACATACTTAGCTTGGCGAATACTGTGAGGATATCTTGAGACTATCAACAGATTTTCTTTTTTTTATCTTTCTTGTGCCGCTGTTACTTAGTGTGCACTTCCCATTACTGAACATCGCCAGTGAATTGAATTGAATAACACCTTTTTTTCTTTGTCTCCAGATCAGTCGCCTTGAGCGGCAGATCTGAGTTGAAAGAGAAATGCCTTACCAATATTTTTTTGTCCCCGAAGCTTATTCTGCTGTCCCGGATACATGCGCCACGAATTAATCACAAACGTTAAGATGCTGTGATAATATTACTAAGCATGTAAACTAAATTGTGTGCAGTCTGAATTATTGTCTAACTACACCTATCTGTTTGTGCAGGCTTTGAGAACTATACAAATGCGCGGTGTGCTCAAATTTGGTGTCACCTGTTCCGATATCTAAAGCGTGCTCAGCGACTTTGCTTAATTTCAGAAGCTGACCATCTTCCATTCGGGTTACAAAGCACCCACCTTGTTCTGGCCGCTACCAACAGCTGTGTTGTCATACAGATTGGTGAAACGAGAAGGGGTAAGCTCATTCTTATTCTTGCGTGCAATAAACTTCAGGGTAGTACTTTGTGTGGGAATGATAGCTGGTTTTACTTCTCAGGTATTTCATCGAATTAAGCTAAGTATGCTCGTTTCTAGTCCAGTTTAGCGAATCATTCATGGCATCATTTGTATTTTATTGGTATAAGTGCCGGCCTTTTACGCGCCGCTTGTTTAGGAGAGATGAACATTATTTACACTGAATATGCGAAAAACGTTGCATGTTTTAAACTAAAATTATTGGCTTTACTCTATTGAGACAACGGGTGCAACAGCGTGGGTAAAAGGACGGGAAGAGAAATTGCGCACAAGCTCTGAGGCCTGAGCCGCCGAAGCCGCTCCGGTGATACTGGGAAGCAAGCAATGTTCTGAACGCACGGAGTAGCATCGAGGAACTGCGCAAAATGCTGTGCAAAAAGTCATTTTTTGTTAATATAGGAGAGAAGAGGGCGTCTGTATCTTTTCTGCGCATTATGAAATGGAGCGTGGATTTCACATGAGTGCAGTGTTCAAAGTAAAAAAAAAACTTCTTGGGCTCGTCGGAAACAGTATTCCATATCTAAAGTGCAATCCCAGTGACACAGAGCGTCTCCTAAATTGAGCTAAAATTTGTGAAATTCAGCTCTGAAACTTTTTTAATGGATGCGGTCATCATACGGCACTCAGTACGTAAGGCCAAGAATGAATATCACGCAACGGACAGCCACAATCTCTTGACAGCTGGCAGCGATAGCTACAGTGCATTGGATTTGTCACTCATGCAGTTAGGATAACAGGTCCAACAGTCAACTGCCAAACACTGAAGAATATTCTCTCAACTTTGCGATCCGTGAAGCTTCATTTTTTACACACTCGCATTGAAGGTCAAAACAAGCTTGATTTTCCTTCGACAGCCAGTGATTCGCACAGCCGAGAGAATTGCGCTCTATAATGGGTCCCTGCCTGTATGGTTACGTAAATATTAAACTGATTGTCTTAAATATTCGAAATTCATCTCCACTGGAATTTGGAAAAGTATTTTCTTGTGAACAGTAATATAAAATAAACTCAATTTTGCTGGGTAGGGCACAGATAATTTTGCTTCTCCTAGAGCAAAAATGGGAGCTCGAATGACGTCAGCACGTTAAGGTTCAAAGTGGCCATGGAAATCTGTCACTTTCACGCTGTTGTACACTTTATAAAATATAAGTAACCGATTAACTGATCAAATATAGACCCAGAAAACTGACTGAGAAATTGCACAGAAGTAATCGATCACTATTGTTTTATCTGCTTTGCAAATTCACATGCCATAACATACATTTACCCATAGTGCAATTAAATACTGCTGCTTAACAAAGCAGCATAGGTAATCAACCCTAAATTGGAAATGTTTTGGCAATGGCTGGTCGAACAGAGAAACAAATTTGAACCCATTATTTTACAATACTGGGCAGATAACCTGTGCTTCTTGGGTAATTTCCCGGTATTTTGTTACACGCCGACAGTTTTCAGGTGTGCTTTTTCGTTGTCACTAATTTTCCTACGTTTCTTCGTAAAGTGATCAACAGCTTCACTGTACCCTGTCTTTATATACTCGCTGCAGGGAAGGGCGGTATTCTAACGGATGAGCCCCTTGCGCGCGATTTCGTTGTTGCAAACACATGCCAGCCGCTGGGGCTCGCGAGCCCTGTAACTTGTGCAACAACAGAGAATGAAATGGTAATGAGGGGCTGGGAAAGGCTACTGGGTTCATATAAGTGCGTTCTCACTAGAGCTCACACTCAGCCGTTTAGTGTGGTTGTCAGTGAAGTCCCTCTGTGTGCCGACAGGCTTGTGCGCAACCTGCCCTAGGTGGCCCAGCTGCCTTCGACGATTCCTGTGTGGGTGGCAGCTGGGACACCTAGGTCAAAGGTCCTTGGGACGTCATCACAATATACCACAGAATTGTGGGTGAACTGCCACCATGGTAGGTGGAAGTTCAGTTAATGATTGGTCGTGAGAGGTTGCTCAGAAAGATCAACCTGGCATTCTCCAGGCCCAGCGGTGGCAATATCTGCCGTCGCAGGGCAGTAGCACTTCGCTTAAGCGCTGCAACACTGTGCCAGGAGTGGTATGAAGACTCCTGGTGATGTATTAGTTTAAAGCAGAAAAATCAACGATTCCGCACAAATTTAATTAACGCATTAATTCTACCGCGTCACAGTCTTAAGGCGGAGAAGTTAATTGTCAAACACCACAGCTAGTTCTAGCGCACCTATGTGGCATTTGGGCTAACCAGCAATAACTGTAGATGTAATTACACCTAGCCCTGTAGTTTCTTTTCTACTTTTGCACTCGTCTATTGCGCCGTTTTCATTACATTTACAATAATGGATCAACTATAGCAAATAACAGTTTTACTCAAGCTAAATCGTCTGTCATTTTGTTACTAATTTTTCAGTTCGTTTAGCTGCCACTGCCGCCACTGACGCTGCTGAGTACCCGATACTAGAGTTGCTCTGCAACTACCTAGAGTTGCGCGTTTGTTTTCCCTGCGCCGCTCACGTCTCAATTGACTTAACACGATCATATGGTTGAAATAATCCATACATTGCGGAAAAGCCCATTGATTTGTATAGTTTAGCACTAGACCATTGCTGACAGACCATTCGTACACCTACTGCTCTCGTACCGTGCGGCATTTTTTTGCGACTGCAAATTTTCATTGAAAACGATGTTTTCTTGTCTATAACACGCAAATTTATTACAAGTTCTCGCCGATAGTTAAAAAAGAAATCGTTATGATTTGTGGCGTTTACAACAGATGCGGCCACCCGTCCACCACATGACGAGTATTTTCACAACTATTTGCGATAGGCCTTGGTGCAGCCCATCTCCTTAGTAGAAAGCCGTATCCTTCAATGTAACAGAAGCATGTCTAAAATAAACAAAGTTCGGCAGCCAGAATCAAGCGGATTGAGCCTGCACCTCGTGTAACCGCTCCACGAGGTGCTCCAAGAGGTGCGGCTTTCCCTCATAATCTGAATGCTTCGGGGAGCAATATGGCGTACAAACACGCAACTCTCTTAACAGTAATTCTACCCGGCGCCGCCGTAATGCTGCCGGCTGACGTGCTTTGCGGCTTTTGTTTACCTTTATTTAATTGTTGACGGTTGCAGGCGCATGCTTCACTAGTTGTAATGCTGCGAGCTCAGCCAGCGCGCTCCGAACTTGTGAAGAAGCTGGCAATATTCTAAAGATAGTTGTGTAGAACACGAGGTTTTGCTGCTGAGGTCTGTTCTAAATGACGAAAGTTTGTACATTAATTCGAAGTTCTTTTCACTTGTTCATGTTAACAGGACATTTTTTTTTGAAGCATGCAGTGACACAATAACTGAAACATCTACGAGGCATTTACGGGACTCGCATGTGTATAGCTCACAGTGGCTGAATTTGAAGGTACAGGCTTCTTTCCCCAGCCGTGCACCCAGATTCCGAGCACAGGCCGGGCCACGACTTGTGCCCGTTTAGAAATCCAGAGGATACGGCGGTTACTAGAGTACCCAAGTGGTAGCGTAGTGGCCAGAGCATCCAACTCCCATTCGGGAAGGGCTCAGTTCGATCGGTAGTGCTATCAGTGCGCACCGGTTTTCTAATAGGCAGCTTTCCTGCGGCATGGCACTCTGCTGTTATGAGCTCAAATGCTTGACAAAAGGGTAGTTGACCAAGCCAAGCTTACTGGCAAAATGTGATAATGTTGCCCGTCTCCATTGAACGGAGGAACAACCTTGAAAACGCCATGACTAATTAGCTTTAAAAGGCATTCTCGAATAACTACCATTGACTTCGTTCCGGATTAGTGTGGGCACTAGCAGCAATAATAGTAGATGCACCGTGGAAGGAGTTTGAAGTTTTCTTCATTGCTACTTAGTATCACGGGGGAAGTTCACTCTGTCAAGAGACATAAGCTGGTTCGACGAACGGCCATTTCCTTGCGCGTGATTTCATGGTTGCGCTGTTAAGGCCTTCTAAAATAGAACCTTAAGGATGCTAAGTGCCTAAGTGCCATACAGCAAATGCTGGTAAAAAATAAATAAAAGTACCAAGATCGCAAGGACGGGAAAACACAGACTGACTTGTCTGTGTCTTTTTGGCCCCGTCATTTCGGCGCTGTTATTTTTCCCATGATAGATGCCCAAGGGGTCCGAATACTTTTCCATCTGTTAATAGAAAACCACTCAAGCCGTAGTGCGGGTATCAACATAGTATTTGCCTGCCACGCTGTTTTAGCTATAACCCCGGCTCCATGCTCTTTGTAGAAGCCGCCGAGGTCAATGTAGCGGGAGGTAGACTCCCAAGTAGCACACAATCGGGGCCCTCGTGGGTCCCACATGGTGAAGTGGGGCTGGGGCAAACATTAGAGTACTTGCTTGGGACCCCGGTGGAGAACAATAATGCCACTTTAAATTGGGCTTGCCCCGGTTGATTCTTCATGGAACCCATATGGGTGTTGCTAGGGCTTCCTCATGTCACATTCCTACATGTAGCCCACATCGGTCCCTTGGGTACTTGAGAGAAGATCGAACATCAATATGTGCCCTCTGCTCGAAAATATCTTTTTTAGCCTAAATGAGGCTGTCGGCACAAAACCGCTATAAGTTTCACATAGGCCTCGGCGGGTCCAGAAAACGGGCTGGGCAAATGCTACCACGTAGGGTACTTGAGGGCAAAGAGAACATCAACTTAGGCTCTATGCTAAAAAAAACCTGTGCCAGCACAAATCGGCCTGCGCACACGAAACCACTGTAGGTCCAACATAGGCAGTGGTGGCGCTGGTAAAAAGGCGCGCTCACATGTTCCCCTTTATGGTCATTCGTAATGCATTTGAGGGGCAGGCGGAGCACAAATGTGGGCTCTGTGCGGGAATTACCTCGTTAAGCCTAATTGGGGCTGCACGCATAAAACAACTTAGATCTCACATCGGCCGTGCCGGGGCTGGAAAGCGGTCGAGCCTAGAAGCTGCCCACTTCTTTTGCGCAGATGCAACATAAATGCAGGGGCTGTGCGAGAAAAGACGCGGCAAGTCCAAACGGGGCAGCCGATACATTACCGCAGGCGGTCCTCCATCTACCGGCGTGGCTCCATCGTGTAATGCATGCTTTTATTCAGTTCACAAATTTCTATTATGCGGGCTCATAGCTTACTCTTTTATATAATTCGTATTTTAATTCGCAGCATCTTTACTCGATTACTTCAAATATATGCTTTCGGTTCTTGCCGTTAACTTGCGAAAAATAATGAGACTATGCGAATGGATGACCGTGCCCTTTTAACAGGATGCACTGGATTAACTGAAAGTCTCTAAACGTCATTACAGTTCGAAACACAACCGTGGGTTGTGCGGTCTACGCCAAACAATAAAGTGCAGCACAGGCTTAGTTTCGGCGCCCGCATAACCGCTTTGTCTCCGTGCTGACGTAGAAAATTTCAGTGGTATGTTTAGGTCAGGCTGACAATGAAAAACAATAGTGCGTGATATTATGCCTTGAGGGTACGGTAGGGCCGTTTGGTACTGAATCTGGCCCTAAAGCATCCACATTGGCCCTGTGGCTTAATTGAGAGCAGGTGGCGACAGTGTGATGGAGGAAGTGAGAATTCTCCTGTCTCCAATTCTCCTTATCTGTCGTGTTCCCGTGGTACGTTGTAGTGAGGTCGTCCATGATGACCCTGCGAGCGGATCAATCAGCGCGGCGGTTGGTCTCTGCTTGCAGTGCGGACGCCTACTAATTTCAGCCTATAATACTACTACGTTCCGCCAATGTTAAAACAATAAATCTGCTGAACCACAAGTTCCAGCCCTGACAAGTGCTCATTCTAGCTGCGGTATTAAACTGATCAACGATGAATTGATCGCTAAGGTGTGAAGGAGCCGAACAGAATACCAGGGGTAGCCGTCTGAATGAATCGCGTTTTGTAGAGTTGAACTGCACTTGCCCAAAGTTCCTTGATCTAACTAGGCTCTGTTGTCCCCAATTTTCAGAGAGACCACTTTGCGCATTATGGGGCTTAGCCCACGCTCATGGAAACAACGAGAAGGTTTGCTTTGACGCAATGGAAAAGAAATGTATGCAACCAGTCACTGATGTTTACACCTTAAGATCTTATTGCGGTTGGACCGACGAGACGGACTGAAACACAAGCAACTGACCTTCAGAAACTGTGCAAGGTGATATTCGTCACTCGCGCAACTAATAAATATCGTGGTCAATAAAATCGCTTGCGCTCTTTTCGATCGAAGAATATTTAAAAAATAAATAAACCGCTGTTATGCAATCATACTTTTGTGAATACAGTCCTAAAGCTCTGCATAATGCACACAGAAAGGAGAGCAGGATCCGAGATACTGAATGTAGTGTGAATTAAAAATTTCATAACACCATCTTAATTTTCGGTTACCACGTGTCACCATAACCCTGTGTTCCTTCAGACGTAAATTTGTAATGTGTGAAGTACATTTTCACTACGCAGTGGATACAGCCTAGAATAATTTGGTTTGTAGGTGAGTCACTAAGAGTTTAAATCCAATTGACATGAGTAGCGAAAAAGGAGACACTGAAGTGTAGTGTTCAAGAAGGTTGAGCGCCAACATGTAGACACAAAGCAATGTGAATTTTACATATGTATATGCTCCAGCCCAGTACAAGGACCTCCCCGCAGGGGGGCGTCTGCAGCTTGCAGGCGTTGATGAGTGGCGGCACCACGGGTTCCCGAACATCTACAGGGACATGCCCGCAGGGAGATGATAGTGAACAGTGCATCACCACGGACCCGAGCACCCGCGATTCGCCGTGCGTGGCATCGCCGTGTCCGGGAAAAATGGAGTCCTGGTGGTTGAGCTGATGCCGAGTGTTTGGCCCTTTAAGGCTCCTAGGCGGTGGCAACATACCACATTGGCCCCAGCTTCCTGTAGACGGCACCTCCGGCTTGACCCGACTAGGGGAAATTGGCAGTCGCCTTTTCCTGTGCTCTCCTCTAACTTTCCTATCTTCTTTCTCACAACTCTCCTGTCGTCTCCTCTCTTAATTACTTTTTCCTTCTTCCTGGCGACGAGGATTAACCCTGTGTGAGTAACCCCTGTGTTACTTCAGATTTTGTTATAGCGGCGGTGTACAGCTGGCGTGGGCAGGACTTGCTTCCAAGTGCCTGTCCCTTCCCCTTGTTGGACACCCTAATGGGCGCCTGGCCCCGCGGCCGAACAACAACCACATTTTATGGCTCCTTCCCCATCAAAAAATCATCGCCATTCTCAAAAAAAAAAGGCGGACCGGGGATGTCACATCACAATTTCGGAACACAAAGAAAGAACCTCTTGCCAAATTCCACATAGCGCACAGCGAACCAAAAGAAAAACAGCTCGAATGATTTCTCCTTTTCTCGTTGAAATGACACAGGAACTTTGGGCCCTGGCTACAATGCAACGAAGTTAGCCAGTGGTTACCTATTACTTGAGATACGCGATGAAGTCCAACTGTCCAAACTCTCAAGCATTACCCCCTTTGGAGAAACCCCAGTCACTGTAACACCCCACAGGTCGCTCAATACTGTGCATGGTGTAAATCAGAAAATGATCTTACTACCTGACAGAGGAAGAAATATCAGAAGGGCTAAAGGAACAGCATGTAAAAAATGTCAACAGAATAAAAATCCGAAAAGAAAACAAGGAAATGCCTACTAAGCACCAAGTTCTCACATTTTTCTCCTGGACACAGC
Source organism: Amblyomma americanum (assembly GCA_030143305.2). Classification (NCBI taxonomy): domain Eukaryota; kingdom Metazoa; phylum Arthropoda; class Arachnida; order Ixodida; family Ixodidae; genus Amblyomma; species Amblyomma americanum. The sequence goes on along the minus strand of JARKHS020004563.1, from coordinate 186,217 downwards.
CTGACTCAGACGTAGGCTACACAAAGATATCAGTCCGAACATACATCCCTAGCACCCGCCGCCGCTTCAGGTGCCAACCGTTTGGCCATGGCTCACAGAGCTGCCGTGATCAAAAAAATGTCCAAAATGCTCCTCAAAAGATCACATCTCAGATAAATGCACTGCTCCTCCACACTGTGCAAACTGTGGCGAAGATCACCCCACCTACACACGATCATGCTCAAAATGGACAGTAGAAAAGGAAACAACTCTCAAAACAAATGACAACATCACATTCAAAGAAGAAAGGCGCCGCCTCACAGCCAGCAAATTTTTCCTAGCTCCGAATACAAACTTCGCTGATGCGGTGTGGTGGGTTGGTGCACCACACCTGTTTTCAACGCCTGCCCAGGCCTCACTGAGTGAGACCGCTGCCGAGCAATCCACCCCGCTGGCAGAAGCAGCAAAAGCTGCTCCGCCAGCTCCGAGAGAAGGCCTGCCGACCTCCGAGTCGGGAGCCAACGAGGCTTCTTCCATCCGGGAGAGGCCTACCACTCGTACACCCGTAGCTTCACGGGAGTCCAGCGCCTCCAGGGGGGCGATGGATACCACCCCCAGCACTTCTGCCTTGTAGGGGTGGCGTAACTCTCTCGAGAGAAAAGGAAAGCCGAAGATAATGCCTCCTGAAAGCAAGCCTTCTCTAACCCGCAATGAACAAAAATATGGTATTTTTGGTTCAATGGCATTGTATAGGAATGATAAACAACTACACAGACATTACAGACATACTACAATCAACGTCGCCTATAGCTCTATGCCTTCAGGAGACAAACCTAAGGCGAAAACACAAAAACATCTTGAAAAAATTCAAAATTTTACGACGAGATAGAAAACAGGCGAACAGGCTCTCAGGTGGCGTCGCAATTATAACGCAAAGCGGCGTCCCTGCACGAGAAATACCATTAAAAATAAACTTTGAGGCTGTAGCAGGCAGTGTAGTTACACAAAAAAAATAACAATATGCTATGTATATATATCACCACATCTCACAGTTACTATCCATGATTTGGAAAGCCTTTTCCATCAATTACATGAACCATATGGGGCAGTTGGGGATTTTAATACGCACTCTTCCTTTAGGGGTAGTGAGCGCAAAGACACCAGAGGCCAAATAATAGCAGGACAGATACTTACTAACAACATATGCCTATTGAACACATGAAAAACCACATATTGCTGTCCCAGCTCGAGAAAATTGAGCTGCCTTGATTTAGATTTCGTATCACCATCAGTTTTTAATGATTTTATTTGGGATGTTCTAAATGATCTCAAAGGAATCAACCATTTGCCCAAAGTTTTAAAATTATCATCCCATCCTCAATCCAAATCATTCAGCACGACCCCAGCGCTGGAAACTCCATCTAGCTGACTGATCGATGTTTACCGCAAATGCCACACTACATAAAGAATTCGACGATAGACTTAGCATAGATAAAATAAATGAAAAATTTACCACCTGTATAATTTCTGCTGCAAAAATAGCGATCCCGCAAACATAAGGACAAATCAGAAAGAATCACGAGGATTTGTGGACACAGGAGTGCAGACTGGCAAAAAAAGAACAAAAAAAAAAGCATGGAGAATATTTAGAAGGTACCCCACAGAAGAGAATCTCTTATTTTTTCAAAAGGCCCGGGCCAGTGCACGTCGTATTCGCAGAAATGCCGAATAAACGTCCTGGAGGAAATGTGTATCTAAAATAATGCATGCTCCACTATAGATCATACTGTCCGTCTGGAAAACAACAATGTGCGGGAAGCATTCATACACAAACAGCATTGTCTTGCGGTCTTCTTTAACATAAAGAAAACGTGCGACACGACTTGGAGGTTCGGTATACTCCGTGACCTAGCAGATCTAGGAATCCGGGGCAGGATGCTGAACTCTTTGAGTGATTTTCTAGCAGACCATTCATTCCAACTACGTCTAGGTACTACCCTACCAATGAATTTCATCCAGGAGAACAGTGTACGTCAGGAGTGTGTTCTGTGTACTACACTTTTCGTAGTAAAAATGAACTCAATAGCAAAAATAATCCCCAAGTCAAATATGCTTTCAGCATACGTAGACGACCTGCAAAAGGCATGTACATCCTCCAGCGTACCAATATGTGAGAGACAGTTACAAATGACGATAAATAAATTGGCTAATTGGGCAGATAGAAATGGATTCAAATTTTCTCCACAAAAATCAGTGACTGCTTTTCTCGCTCAAACTAGAATTACAAAGCGACCCTACCCTATACCTGAATGACGTTATGTTACCCGTAAAACAGGAATACAAGTTCTTGGGCATTACTTTTGATACAAATCGCACATTCATACTTTACATAAACAACTTGAAGAAAAAAAATCATCTGGAACCCTGAGCATACACAAGATACTTTCAAAAAAACGCTGGGGTTCTGATAGAACTTATCTTTTGAAGATTTATCGCTCTCTTGTGCGCTCCCGTTTAGATTATGGATCCCTGGTTTAGGGTTCAGCCAGGCCGTCATACAGGAAACGACCGGACCCAATTCACAATTTAGGTCTCCGTCGTTCAACCGGAGCCTAGAGGACATCTCCCAAAAATAGTCTTTATGTGGAAACAAATTAACCATCCCTAGCAGACAGAAGAACAATGCTCACAGGCGCATATGGGCTGAAAATAAGATCTCTACTGAAACATATTTGTTATCCAATTATTACAAGGTGCACCTACAGAACCCTGTTCAAGAATAAACCGCAATCAATACGAGCTCTCCTTCTCCGTTTCGAGGATAGTTGCCAAAACTTGAAAATACTGAACAGCCTTCCTGATGTCACCTCAAGACACGACCCACTGCCCCCCAGTACACCCTTTCCAATGTGTGTGATCTCACGTTAATACACTTCCCAAAAAAGCAAACAGCACACGAGCATATACTACAGGAATACCGGGCACCACAAGAAAAATATGCGAACTGGACAGAATTTTACTCTGATGGCTCAAAAACAGCAGAATATCAGAAGCGCAGTTGTACAAGGAAACTTGCAAAAAATAGTAAGGCGCCCTAACTGCGCAACCATTTTTACTGCCAAATGTTATGTAGTCTCTACAGCTGTAGGCAGAATAATAAATAATAGCATTCAAAACAGCACAATATACACACATTCACATGGCGTGCTCACGGCATTACATTGCAGAAATTCACGCGAACCCTTACTGGAAAACATATTACATAACATAAAAAACGTCAGAATACAGGGACATAAAGTAAAATTCTGCTGGGTACCGCGCCATGTTGTCATATACGGTAATGAAAGAGCAGACCAATGTCCTGCACATGCTCGCAGTTAGGAAATCGAGAAAGTCGGCATACCCCTTAGCGATAGCATGCAACTAATACACAGAAATCCTAACTCTAAATGGCAGGAAACCGGGAACCATGAGGTAAATAATAAACTGCACTTGGTAAAGCTCGTATTTGGAGAATGGAAAACCTGAAGTCACCAGGAACATTTTATAGAGGTAATATTATGCCGTCCCCGTATTGGACATACGCACCTTACACAACATTTCCTACTAACAAAAGTAGACAATCCTATTTGTGAAAAAATCGGAGATGATATTACAGTACACCACCTCTTACTCTCATGCACAGAAATTGAATCACAGTGGAAGAAGTATTTTACTCCATGCTACGAAGAACACATTCCTCTTCACCCAACACTGATTTTAGGTCCAGATGCACTTATTGATATCCCAAGTGTTTTTAGCTTTTTAAGTAAAGCAGGCCTCCTTGAAAAACTCTGAATTCCAACCTTGCGCCTAGTTACGTATGGTGATACACCTCAGCCGCCTTCTCATTCTGAGAACAGGGCTGAGGTTTTTTTATTTTTGATGGGTTAGCAGCCTCGAAATCCTGGCCGCGGCAAGGATGGTCGCTAAGGTTACCGACTCTCTTAAAGCTTTCACAAGTACGAACTAAAGTTTTGAGGCTTGTACACAACTCAGTTTTTCACGTTTGTAGAATTCCGCAGAAAACAATTTTCATACACGTTGAGCTTGGCGCATGATAGCCTTAGATGCTTATGCGCCATTAAACCCAACACAACAACAACACAACAATAAAGTACAAGAACCATAATTTAAGCATAACGATAGAGGAAACATTATAAATAAAAAAACCATATTGCCTTCAATACCCTCGCATTATGTCTAAGCAGAACAATGGCGCATTGATGTACGCCCACTGAGAATAATATTCAGACAGCTCACAACAACGTGACTCGAGCGGCCGTAGGACGCAGTTGGGCCTGTTCATAATGAGCCTTGGAATACTCCCTGACATGGTCTATATGTGCTTGTAGTTGGATAATACTAAGGATAATAATTATTATTCATAATCTAACAAAGCACACAAATGCGTGCCACGAAGCACTCAAGGTTGCCATTGACAGAGACACATACAGAAGTACTAACGATATCGAAAATCAGATAATATACTTTCAACACAAGCCCAACTGTCTAATCCAATGGTTTGAGGTGGCCTTCGCTCATCGCCACTGCATTGTTTCAGCGTTTGCGGGGCCGAGAATGTCAAGTGGGACGTCAGTCACGGAGCGTCGCGTTTTGATCGGCGGCGCTTTGTGCTTACTGCAGGCGCGCCGGTTTTGGAAGTCGCGAGAAAGGACCAAAGTCTGCGAAGCCACAGCAGCGAGCGTAATCGCGTTTTCCAAATTAAAAAAAAAGTTATACGGCTATTGCAAACTTCCGGCTACAAGACGCTAATTGCAATCAGGCGCCTATTGGTAGGAGTTAAAAAGGTAACTTACAAAATTCAGTTCGTCAGTTCAATAGTTGATATGATTTTCCTGTTTTTTGATGTCCTCCAAAATGATATTACTATGCCGCATACAGCCTCCCTTTACATTAAAAACCCTATTTAAAAAAAAATTAGTGGCGGCGTTTTCTGAAATTACCGGCATACGGCAACTGATTATTCTGACGCAAAACCACCTCCAGCCAATCTTTACAGCCCTATTTTGTGTATCCCTGAAACGCTGTAAACAGGGCTCACAGAGAGCATCATCCCAAATTCCGCTACTTTTACAGCGCTTTTCTGCACTTGTTGGAACTCTTGCTCAGTGTTTGTTTGGCAAAGTAACGTTTATTAAGTCATAACGGTAGTATTGGAAGCTGCTGCGCCAGATCTTGTTTAATATGCAATTTCATGACAAGTTATTGCGTTAATCGTTATCCGAGATGCAATTTCTCTCTCTCCAGGCAACCATGACTGAAATCGACTGCTCACTGCTCTTCGAACGCACTCAAAAGCAATAGATTTCGTTAGAAATGTAAGTATAGATACCGCCGAAAACTCTCGAAAGAGCGATATATGTTGGCCCATGCGCAGCTCGACCGTAACTAGTGAGACGCGCACATTGATATAACTGTCTTCTTAATAGTCGTTTGCGAGTCTGGAATGCATTTTATTCCTATATTTTGTTTTTATGTTTTTAACTTCTTACTGAGAACTAGCAGCGACGGCAGTCATACAGACAGCCCAAATGACTTTTAAAAGCAACTGCTTGTTGGGAACACCAGCATACAAAAAGATCTGAATGACTCGGTGGCGGAGAAAGCAACATGCGTGCTCGGCGGTCGTTGAACAGAGGGCCGCGCCACTTTAAGGCGAGCTGAATTTGAAGTCAACAACAAACATTTGAGAGACGGCGAGCAAAGTGACAACGACAGTCGAGACCAACGTTAAATCGGCTCCGCCTGTGTGCGATCAATCGAGATAAATCTAGTCGCGTCTTGCATCACAAAAAGGGCGAAAAAGCTGTGTGCCGGCAGCTCTGAGGAATGAACAAATATTAAAAAGCTTCGCGTCATTACTCCCCTTGATCCGATGCTTTACAACGAAAATAAACGTGGGCAAATATAAACATTGAGAGTTCAACAATCATCAAAATGTAAGCATGATGTCCGCTAGCCCGCATTATAAAGCTCTAGGCGCACAATATGTACAACCTCTGCTCGTGCACGCGGCACTGAAACGCTGTCACTCCATCCTGATAACTTCGTAGTTAAGCTATTAACGTCGGCGAACGATTTTGTACAGGCCTAAGTAGAGGCGCAAAAGCTTTTCACTCAGTTCTGGGCGGCAAACTATGGTGCACACCCATACACGGTCATCCGGCTTGAATTGTATCCGGTTGTCTTTGGCGCAGGCTGTAGCGTGGGGCGTCGGTGCGCTGTTGGTCTTGATTGTCCAGGCAGCCAAGGCGGCGTACTCCTTCCACGCTCTGTAGGTAGGCGGTGACGTCGCGGTTATCTTCTTCAGTAACGTTGTACAGCATGACGTCGAGCGCGATCGTGGCCTCCTGCCGTGGACGAGCCTAAAAGCGTCATCTGGGTGGTCTCCTGCACTGCGGTGTTGTTGGCGAACAGGACTTAGGTAAGATGACGTCCAAAGTCTTGTGTTCTGCATCGACATACGTTGCAAACATCTCTCTTATGGTCTTGTTCAGGCGATCAGTAAGGCCGCTGGTCTGCGGATGGTACACAGTTGTCCTCCGGTGGCTTGCATCATGGTAACCCGCAAATGCCTTGCATCCGTTCCGCTGAGAAAGCTGTTCCTGCGTCCGCGATGAGCACTTCGGGGACGCCGTGTCGCAGTAGCATGGATTCCACAAAAACTTTGGCGACTTCTGCTAGTGTTTTTTTCCTATATTTTGATTTTTATATTTCTAACTTCTTACTGTGAACTAGTAGCGACGGCAGTCATAAAGACAGCGCAAATGACTTTTAAAAGCAACTGCTTGTAGGGCACACCTGCACCCAAAAAGATCTGAATGACTCGGTGGCGGCTTGTGGTAAGGTATTCGGTGGTTGCGATCATCCACTTGCTTCCAGATGCTGACTTCGGGAAAAGGACGAGCAGGTCCATACTGATTTGACGGAAGGTTCTTGACTGTGATTCAATGGGCTTCAGGAATCCTGCTGGTCGGGTGCGGGGCATCTTTCATCGCTGACAATCTCGGCATGTTTTCACATAACGCGCGATATCAGCAGATAGTGGTGGCCAGTAATACTTGTCTTCAATGCAGCGGAGGGTGCGAAAAAACCTGAGACTAGCAGCCATTGGTTTGTCGTGTGAAGCCAGAACATTTTTTTTCTCGTAAGCTGTTAGAGAAGACGAGGAGGTACACGGCCTTGTTGGGGGCGAAGTTGTTTTTCGTGAGGGCACCATTTGGTGCGCCAAAAATAGATAAATCATGCTTGAATGCTGACTGGGGCTGAAGAAGCCTTCTGTTCCGGATACTGGAGGAGGTGCTGGCGGTCGTGGTTCGAGCGTTTGTGTTGCGCGCAGTCGGTGGTGTTTATCGGTCCCAAAAATGCGTTCTCATCGTTGTCGTCAGGCGGCATGTGGACAGGAGTTCGAGATAGAGATTCTGCATTCTTGAGCTTTGGGGAAGATTTGTAGATGACAGTGATGTTGAGGAGGAGGACGAGGGAGAAAAGCTGTATTAAAAATAACAGGAGTTGGGTGAGGTTATGGGCGATGTCCTCATTATAGGGCTCCATTGTCTTTAGCTGCCCTTGGGCCTGTTGTATTAGTGCCCGTTGTTTGTCCAGGTTATCGCTGGCTAGCAGCGCCTCCCACCGCTCGAAAGACGCGTTTGCCACCTGCAGAGTGTTTGGTATGGACCTACATTCCCTCTAAATGTGGAAGAGTAGAGCGGGCCTGGCACCAGGGACATGCGCCGGTGTGTAATGTCGGGTTGTCGGGTTTATGAGATGTAGTCTATGAATGTTTGGAATTGTGTTAGTCTGTATCTGTCGCCAAGAGAGGGCATCTGGGGTGTCTGATTTCTTATGAGAGGGGTGGGGGGGGAGAAGTGCCTCCTCTCAATGCGCTGAAACTCGAGGCGCTCGTTATACCCCGAAGGTAGAGGGGAAAAAACGGGCACAGTGTAGGGGTGGTCCCACTCGTTTGATGATGCCTCGAGCTAGAGCATGTCCCTTCTCGTTTCCCCCAGTCTCTCATGGCCCGGGGTCCAGGTTAATTGGTGGTGCTTGGTGAGGGGTGTAGTGCCCAGGAGCCGGGTGACGTGCTTGGGAACTCGCCTTCTCAGGAAGTTTAACCACGCGTGTTTCGAGTCTATTATCCCATGAGCGCTTTTGCCTCGGGACTCGTAATGCCTAATGGCGATGGCCACGGCGCGTGGTATCCGAGGCCGCTTGTGTTTCGGCTCTTACAGAAACAATAACTAGAGTGAAGAAGTGGTCGTCCACAGCCGCCACTGCGCACTTGTAATGGTCCGGGTATGCTGTGTCGTCCACATATACCACGTTCGAGGCATTGGCTAGGCGTCGGCGTAGGTAGGATACTCGCGCTCGTCGTCTGCTTATATGAACGTCTTTAAGCAAATGTTTTGGTATCGCAGCCAAGCTTCTGTTTGTTCCGTAAAGGTGTTCAAGATTGCTAGGGCGGATAGACGCTCCGTCGAGGTGTTTTAGGAAGGTTAAGGGCTGTCTTGTGTACCAGCTTTATGATGGTGTCAACTTGCTGCTCCTCTTTCTTTGTTAGCGCGTGAAAGGGTTGAAAGGGTAGTCCGTACGTGATTTGGCTAAGTACCAGTGCTGGCACCGTCCGAAGAGTGTTTTGTTCTCGCATTTGTTGGCGATGCCTGGTAATGCGGCTCATCATGCGAACTATGTGGTTTGATATGATTTTGAGAATCTGGACGATGTAGGTGACATGGAGGTGTCTCTGTACCCAAAGAAGAAGAATGCTGTTTCTTGAAGAAGTTTTTCAGCGCTACATAAACGACAGCGACTCAGAAATAAGTACATGGGATGGGCGCTGACTCCAACTATCTTAAACGAAGAAGACACATTCTACATTCATACGCATGATGCAGGAGAGCTTTCAGGCCGATGTAGCTAGACTGCGCAGAGCAGGGTTCCTGACCACGTATTGACAGCGATGACCGAGACACTCTTGTAGAAAATTAAAGACACCAAAGAATGCAAGGAGACAACAACGTAGCAGCGCCAAGCCAGTGGTGAACGCCTACACCCATTAGGTATCTTACAACTTGAAAAGGGTTGGCGACAAGTACAACGTGCCGTTGGGCTTCTCTGCGCCAATAAATTGGCCAAGATGTGTATTAAAATCACCAATTGCGGCCCTGACAGTTCCGGCTGCGTGAAAAAGCACAAAAAGCCTTATATGAGGCGTGCCACGGGTGTGGGATAATGTGGCAAAGTATATGTCGGGCAGACTGGCCGCTGTGTGAACGAACGTGCCAGGGAACATGAACGTTCACTTGGTAACGTTTCCTACTAGATTGAAAACCTACCCGGCCACTGCTGTTCCTGCAAAGATTAGAAATATCAACACTGTGAGCCACGACTTGAGCGTATCAAAATTCTAAGCAGAAGTATGGAGAGATTAGCGCGCGAATTGTCCGAAACGTTTTTATGAAAGGAAGGAGCGGCACTTGCGTCAGCACCACATCAGTCTCTAAGCGATATATTGAATACAGATTAATAAATAGACGATAGGATGCGGTCCGCTCTCGGTAATCTACCGGAAATTTTCCACCCGCATGCGCTCTGGTCGTTCATTGTGTATAAATGCAGATTGTGTATGCTTCATTAAAGATAATTGGATTCTGCTCCCGTTCCCTGTACTTCCTTCTGTGACGTTGTCGTTTATGTAGCGCTGAAAAACTTCTTCAAGACACAATGCTTCACCAACTAGCCCCACTACGTGTTCTGTTAAGTGAGTCAAGAATGCGGAGTGCGTTATCTTCCCTGATGGCTTGACCCTCGATCCACAGGTTTACGAAACCTGTGGAGGTGTATCTCGAGCAAGGTACTTGCATGCCCTCCAATATCTCCGGGGCGCAGTGGAGGCCGCTTTGAGAGGTGAAGTGCTCGACGATCCGTGCTGCTGATTGTAAGGTGGTTTCGTTTTGGCTCAGAGAACCCTTTGTTTCCCATATAGTTATATCATCGGCGTATATGCTAAAGAACGCATTTGAAAGTGGTTGTCGTGCACGCGACAGCTTAATCATAATAATGTTGAAAAGCAGAGGAGAAATAATAGCTCGCTGAACATTGCCTTTATGTGGCATATCTTTGATGTCGGAACGAGTTTGACTGGTGCCCATCATGGCTGTGCGGCCCGTTAGGAGCACACGCACGTAAGCAAAGACCTTTTCTCCAGCGTTATGATCATTTACGCCTTCAAGGATCGCCACGTGGGATGTGTTGGCGATGGCGCCCTTTAATTCTAAGGCCAAGTTGAGATGTTGTTGAACTCTGGGGATGTTGGTAAGCACTTCTCGCAGGAGCAGGAAGGTGCGTTGTGCCGAAGGCCTTTTGCTGAATCCAACCGTAGTAGGGGAAAGATATCGTTGTCTTCACTGTAATTTTCGACGTGGGTCTGGATGACCTGTTCAGAGAGTTTTCCCAAACATGATGTTAGGCAGATGGGCCGGAGGGAACGGGTGACGATCGTTGCCGGCCTTGGGAAAGGTTATACTTTCAGGATTTCGCCAATCCTGACGTACAATGTGCTTCCGCAAGAGTTCATCATTGAAGTAGTCAGTGATGGCTTTGATATGCGCATGACTGGGGCTACAAATAATAGCGTTTGTGATCTTATCCGCTCCAGGAGCGGTGTTACGCTCCGATGCACGGGCTGCCGCTTGCACCTCGGCTATTGCTATTGGGGCATCATGTATGCGGTTTGGAAGACCGTTGTAGGTGGTTGGGAAATTTGGTATTGGAGTGTCGCAACGTAGCGAGCTCACAAAGCGTCCCTGAGTTTCTTGTCTGACCCATGGAATTGTTGAGCTATAGTTTGCTGTGCACTATTTTTGACCTATTTTGCTTTGTTTTGTTCAATGAGACTGCGGAAGGTCGACCGGGTTGGAGCAGTGCTGAGGCTTCCTTTCAAGCAGGCACAGAACTTTACCCAATTCTTTTGGGCGACTTGGGTGGAATATTGCAGATCTTCTTCTGTGATACACGCAATATGCATATGCCGAGTGGTTTATTGAGTCTCTGCTGTTTTCAACGTCTTATGAGTTTTTTTCTCGCCTAACACAGCTATTGAAGATGTAGATTGACTTCCGGAGTGGCGGCCGTGCGTTTTATGGCTCGAGTAGTGGAAGCATGAATATTTCGTATGTGTTGTGTCCACTCTGTTCGGGATTCTTCCTTCGGGTACCTAGGAAATGTTTCCCAATTAGTGGTCTTCGTACCACAATGATACGTCTGGGCTTGGGATTGGAGGTTGCTGTACAAAGGATGCGATGATCACTCCCTAGGCCAAGGGTCTGACCGAAGTTGGTGCATGGGACGTTTGTGGCGTTCTTCGTAACCATCGATCAGGAGTGGCGTATCTGCACGCGCTGTTCCTGATTCTGGTAGGTGCTGTAAAGCCTGAGGCCTTCCCTGTCCGCTGCTTCTACAAGAGAGATGCCTTTTCCTGTGTGCTTTGCATGCCCCCAACGCCGTACGGGGGCCGTTCAGGTCACCTAACACTACTTGCTGGTTTTCGCCTGCTATTGGAGCACATTCCTGCAGTATGTTTCCAAACTGTTCTATTAGTAGGTAGTAGTTGCTGCCATGGAGGCTACTTTCTGCGTCACTGTTATTTATGTTGTGATACGCCTGTATACGTTAGCTCTTGGGTTTTTTATGTCGTCCACTCTCTTGCGTGGGCCGTGTACAAGGACTCGGACGTTGCGCTGCAGCTCAGCGACGGCCTGCCCTAGCTCTGTACTTGTATGCGTCTGGGTTTGCATCCGAGTGGCGGCTCCACAAGTAGTGGCATCCCCGACAAAACCTCCTAGTCTTGCAAGCTTACAAGGTGATGTCGAATTCCTTTGTGGCGTAGGCTCCATGGAGGGAGGCGGCCGAAAAATTCTTGAAATTGGCAAGCTAGTACAGTGCGTGGTGATCGTTGACCACATTGAACGGTCGCCCAAACAGATAGAGGCGAAATTTCGACGTAGCCCAGATGATGGCGATGCACTCCGTCTCGGTCGTGGAAAAGTTAGCCTTAGCTTTCGACGGGAAACGGCTCGCGTGCGCAGTTATTTTCTCCAGTCTCGCTTTTTAAAACGAGGTCTGCGCCAAGGCCCGCGATTCTTGCGTCCGTACGAGTTTCTATGTCAGCGTTTTCATCAAGTACCCGAGGACCCAAGGGGACAGTAAACGACGCTAAAGTTGCGTGAAGATTTTCGTTTGAGACACTTCCCTATTAAATGGCATATCTACCTTTGTCAGTTTCGTCAGAGGCTCGGCGATGCGCGAAACATTCTGGACAAATAGTGGCTAATAAGCGCAAACTCTGATGCATCTGCACAGAGCTTTCTTATCAGCCGGGAGTGGAAACTGCTTATTAGCACTTGTTTTCTGCGGGTCTGGGCGTACTCCTTCATCGCTAACGATGTGGCCTAGAAACGGCAGCTCTTCATGGGCAAAGTGGCACTTCTCTGGTTTCAAGGTTAGACCAGACAACTTGGTTGCCTTCAGTAATATTCCAAGCATTTTAGGTCATCGTCAAACATCGAGGTGAAACCAACGACATCATCAAAATAAACTTGACAAATTTGCCACTTCATGCTTGCGGATCAGTGACTTAATGCTATCACCTTGGACTCGAACAGGCCATCCGGAGTCATGAATGAGGCCTCGCGATCTCTTTTGTTGGTTCAAAGTTTGCCAGATGGGCGCTCTTGAGGTCCATCGTTGAGAAATACTTGGCTTTGCAGAGCCGATCCATTGTGTCGTCGATGCGGGGAGAGAGTAGACATCCTTCTTCGTTATGTTGTTCAAGCGGCGGTAATCGACGCAGAATAGAAGTGCGTGATGTTTCTTACTCACCAGAACAACAGGTGGCGCCTAGGGGGCCTTTGATGGATGGATGACGTCGTCTCGAAGCATTTCTTCAATTTTGTCTCGGATGGCTTTTTGTTCTCGCAGCGACATACGGTAGAGGCTTTGGCGGAGAGGTCGGGTGTGCTTGTGAGTTACAATGCGATGTTTTGGCAATCAGCATTTGTCGGAACTTCCGCGATGACGAGAAGCACTCGCTGCAGCTTCAAAGCACATTGCTGTCTGGTCTTGTCTGTCCCGGGTCAGGGCTGGGTTAATGTCGAATATGGTTTTGTGATCTTCCTTAGATGAATCTTTTGGGATTCGATCGGGGATAGTTTGTTTACGAAAGCAGTTGGTTTTCCTTTTTTGACGCGCCGGTATTCTTCGCTGAAGTTCTTCAGCAGTAGTTTAGCTTGGCCATTGAGACAAAAAGCCATGCTTCTTGCGATGCCGATTCCTGGGTCAAGACGAAACTCCGTGTTCTACTCGATGCTGGCTTCGGTGTTCTGGGCTTCCGTGACCCATAGGGTAAAGAACACACTTGAGCGGGGTGGGACGCTGACTTCTTCATCCAGGACGCAAAGGGCAACATGATGCCCCGTGGCGGTCATCAAAGGCATGGCTTTGTCTCTCGAAAGCGTGATAAGGTTGGATCGAAGGTCAGTGTTTATCTGACGCTGATTAAGAAAGTCCATGCCTAATATCTCGTCACGCCAACATTGCTCTGGCACCATGAAGGCTGCAGGACAATTATACCCTTTAAAGGTCGCTCGCGCTATGCAATGTCCTGATGGGGTAATGAGGTGGCCTCCTGCGGTGCGAATTTGTGGGCCTCTCAAGCAGTCGTGACTCCCGACTATCCTCAGCTGCACTTTTCATTCTTACCGAATAATCGGCTGCTTTGTCGGCTAGAGCAGTAACTTCCCGGCCATCGATAGCCACTTCCATATCAGATGTGCTGGCTGTTGCGTTGTACTTCGTCCTCGGCGTCGGGTCACCGCCTCTTCAGGCATGTTATTTGTGGGTAGGGCTTATCGTAGGGGCATTTCTGGGTGGTGGCCTCATTCCGAAGTCATATCGCGTCGTGGTCGAGCTGCTGTTTGTATGCGGCGTTTGCGTACTTGGGTGGCATCTTCATGCGGAATTGTCGCTGAAAGATCTTCGGGGATTCGTCGGCAAGCAACCTGACGTCCACAGGTTACCTTGTTTAGTTTTCTCTTCGGGGTCTTGGAGACCTTTCGTTGGAGTTGGCAGCGTAGTTGCTACGTGGCTATATGAACCGAGCGACTGAAGGGGATGGTCACCGAGATTGTCTGGATATGTGCACTTTTTGATTATGGTAGTTGTCAGTCTCTCGTAATTGTAGGCCAGGACGAGGTCTTAGTGCTTCGTATGGGAATCCTCGGAGGGGTCCATTCGTCTATATGGGCAGTGACGTTGGGTGTACCCAGGTTCACCGGAGTGAAAGCATAGGGGCGGCGCGGGTGCATACGTCGGCCTTGCTCTAGGTGGTCGACCGCCCCAGGGCAGGGTGGTTTATCGGCCGTCGTCATGAAGATGGTGTAAACAAACAAAAAGCCGAAACAGCAGTTCCCCGGAAAGAAACGGCAAGCTGTGGGAAAGTACTGCAAAGCAGGAACAGACGGCAGCAGAAACCTGGGCGCCCTTGGAGACACCCGAATGGCGGCACCCGAAAGAGACTGGACAAAAGGCCACCAACAGCACGGCGCCTTTAATTGGCAGCGATATAGGGGAGAGCCGTGCGATCGGCAACAGACGGCGCTTCAGCTATACACGCCCGCAACCGGTCTTCTTCCCGAACGAACTAATTTTAATAATAATTGGTTTTGGGGGGAAAGGAAATGGCGCAGTATCTGTCTCATATATCATTGGACACCTGAACCGCGCCGTAAGGAAAGGGATAAAGGAGGGAGTGAAAGAAGAAAGGAAGAATGAGGTCCCGTAGTGGGGGGCTCCGGAATAATTTCGACCACCTGGGGATCTTTAACGTGCACTGACATTGCACAGCACACGGGCGCCTTAGCGTTTTTCCTCCAGATGTCGGCCACGGCGCAAGTGTGGGGGTGGGGACGCGACCACCAAATCATGTGCACGTGCGGGGGAGACAGAAAGAGTGGCTGTGGACATTGAGGGGAAAAAACGGGTCGACGGGCCCAGTGCGAAAAGAAGTGTCGTCGATGGAATTAAGATGGGTGTAATGTTTCTTGAATATATCCAATGTTTTTTGTTATCGTTTTTCAGCTTTTGTCCTCGTGTGATTTATACACTGTCATTCGAACCCCCAAAAATTAAAGTTCAAGGTTGTAGCATTATTGTTAGATTCAAAAGAAGCTGCTATACATTACATGGTGCCGAACCCGGTATGAGAAGACAGCGGTTAAATCAGAACGGGTCACGAGGGACCCCACAATCTGAAGAAACGACAACACGGAGAAGCTCAAGGCGAAGAGGAGAAACCGGCGAGGGCAGAACACCATCACAATCAACGAGGCCACAGCAGTACTGCCGACAGCCGACGTTCCTAAACTGACAACTCTGCTGCACAGACTACAAGTAAGCAATGACAGACTGCGGAAGTTAAACGACGATTTGGAGGACCATCTACCAGAGGAAGCACGCGAGACCGAATTCACCGAGTTCATCGAATACGGCGACCGGGCCATGAACACAATCGGTCTACTCAAGGCTCGGATAGCAGCTTCGCAAATGACAACGCCTGCAGTATACAGCGCCAAATCGACGCAAGCGTCGCTGCCGACACCAAGGCGCTGCAACTAGAATCATTCAATGGTGAGCTTGCCAATTGGAATTCTTCCGCGAGACGGTGCATGAAAATCGGAGTTTGTTGAAAGCGGAGAAGTTCCATTACTCAAAGAGCCTCCTCACCGGGCCCGCCTCGTCGGCAATAAGAGGATTGCAGGAAACAGAGACCTACTATGACGACGCAGTACTGGTACTGCAGCGCCGTTTCGGCGACAAGGGACGAATAGAGCAGGAACACCTTGCAAAGTTAAGGATGCTGCCGTCTGTATTGTCTTGAGGAGATGTGAGGGGA
The DNA here is from genome assembly GCA_030143305.2 of Amblyomma americanum. NCBI lineage: Eukaryota > Metazoa > Arthropoda > Arachnida > Ixodida > Ixodidae > Amblyomma > Amblyomma americanum. Next base: position 170,226 of record JARKHS020004563.1, on the reverse strand, counting down.
CTCCGCCGGCTTTCGACCATGCGCAAGCACACATTTCCAGACTCACGGGACAGGGAGCAATTACGCATGCTTACTCTGCAATACTTTGCGACATCGTCTAACAACGCTGCCGCGAGACATAGTAGTAGAGTTTCATCGACTGACAAGCCGAGATACAAAGACAGGTCCGTCGTCGCCAGCCGATAGCAGCCCCGCCTCGCCAGTGCAGGAATCCGCCTCTGCGCACACAGCAGACAGATCCGACGGCAGGTTAGATGAAATATTATAGTATTTGCTAGTGGGGACCGAGTGCCGAGAGCGGTGCAAACAAGATCCTGTCATTGCGGCAGAGAAGAAGACATATCACATGAAGCGCTTAGGAAAACGCCCGAATCAGCACACTGCCAGTGCCGCCGTGCTTTCTACGCAATCGGAAACGGCTGAGAAATGCATGTTCTGTGATTCCAGCAAGCACGGCACACAGTTCTGCACAGCTGCGCTGACAAACACAGAAAACACAGAGAAGCTAGCCAGGCCAAAAATGTGCTTTCGGTGCACGAAGTAGGGGCACAGATCTAAAGATTGCAGGAGAAAGATAAGCTGCGAGCATGGGGAAAGAAAACATGCCACCTCGATGTGCAATACCAATTGTACAATAGACAAAATCGACGCACCAATGGTGGTAACCGCCACGAGTGTGCATGCAACCGGTAACAGAAAAGAGACTGAAGAGACAACGCTGCATACTTTCCGCGCCTTTGCTGTGGGCTACACTAAATACGGCTACATACGGAGTGTAATGGACGGTGGAAGCCAGAAAACGTTCATTCGGGAGGACATCTCAAAAACACTTGATTTGAAGACGTTAGGACATAGCGTCTTTCACCTGAACACCTTTGGGAAGTCGGCCGCTCAGTTGCAAAGATGCTGGCTCGTCGAACTTCGCCTTCGGAGCCAATATAGCGGCCGAGAAACCACAGTACAGGCTATTTAGGTGCCTTTTATATGCAAGGTTGTCCGGCAGGAGCCCGCAGATCACAGTTTTGTGCAAAAGATGGAACTCGAAGGAGCATTAATAGCAGAAAAGTTCTCTATCCCGGCATGGCAGCTGTCCTAAGAATTGGATTATTAATTTGCGCCGATCACTTCTGGAAATTCTAAGCTGGTGAAGTGTAGCGAAGCGACGAAAACGGAGGGTTGGCAGCCGTTAACACCAGGCTTGGTTGGACCATCCAAGGACCGTTCACAGTGACCTCCAGCCTCATACTAGGAAATAATTTTTGCATATTACGGATAGGTTTGAAGACAGCCGAAAAGGTACACACTATGCCACGGAACTTCGCGAAACTGGCCGCCATAGGCATAGAAGATTTCCCAGAGACGCCCAAGGCACCAGCAAAGGACAAGGTGGTTTCAGAAGAAAGGAAGGGAAAAGGAAATCAAGTTTTTGTCTCTGAGAACAAAACTCAGATGCTGCAAGCAGAAAATTATAGCAGCCTTACTCGCTTGCTGAAAGTGACAGCCCGGATTTGAAGATCTGTAAACAACTTCCGGAGACGAATTGCTATTGTTCAGGAGTTCCTTACTTCGGAGGATATTGTCACGGCACGCCACTTCTGAATTAGATGTACCCAAAGAGAAGGCTTCGAGCATGAAATTATGACGCTATCCCGCGGAGAAACGCTACCTAATCGCAAGGTGCTCGCCTTCAACTCTTTCTAGATAATGGGGGGTTTCTCCAGGCCACAAGCCGACTGCAATTTCCAACGCTGCCAGAAGTGAAGCTGCCTGTTCTCTTCCCGAAGGATAGCGCTGTGAACCGTGCACCGTCAAGATGCCGTCCGGAGTCAACATAAGACGACCGGTACAGCTCCTTTATCTATCAGAAACGAACGTAAAATGAGTTTATACTCAATTTGCAGGGGAGGATGTAAAAAACAAAGCAGAAGAAACAGCAGTTTTCCGGAAAGAAAGCCAAGCTGTGGTAAAGTACTACAAAGTAGGAACAGACGGCAACAGAAACCTGGGCACCCTTGGAGACACCCTAACTGGGGCACCCGAAAGAGAACGGACAAAAGGCCACCAACAGCACGGCGCCTTTAAATGGCAGCGACATAGGGGAGAGCCGCGTGGTAGGCTACAGACAGCGCTTCAGCTCTACACGCCCGCAAGCGGTCTCCTTCCTGAACGAGCTCCAGATGTCGGCCACGGCGCTAGTGTGGGGGTGTGGACGCGACCACCAAAACATGCGCCCGTGCCGGGGAGATAGAAAGAGTGCCTCGTGAACATTGAGGAGGAAAAGCGGGTGGACGGGGCAAATGCGAAAAGAAGAGTCGTAGAAGGAAGACGTGTGTAATGTTTCTTGAATATAGTTATTGTTTTTGTTATCCTTATTCAGAGTTGGTCCCCTTGTGATTTATAGGCTCTTATTGGAACCCTGAATGTTTAAACTTCAAAGTTGTACCATAATCGTTAGATTCAAAAGAAGCTACTATACATTACAGATGGTTTATTTGGCTCGGGGCTGGGATACGTGTGACCTCTTGGACAAGGGCCTTTTTGCGTGACGCAGTAGCTCCTTAGAGCCAAAACACTCAGCAGCTCTTAACGATGAAACAAAAATGATCGCGTATTCCCTTAGCAAAAAAGACTGTGCTAAAAATGCGTTTCCAAACATTGTATTAATTTCATATTAATTTTCTATTTTTGTCTCTATGCTTAAATTGCAATACGAATGCTTGCTAAGTGTGCTAGGAGTAATATTTTGAACATTCTGAGATGGTCATCAAAAATACATCTTTGTCCGCTTAGTATGTTTATTATACATTAAAATATATAAAAAACATTAATTACATAAAAAATATAATAAAATATACTATTATTACACCGCAAATAAATTCACTTGTTTTAAAAAATGAGTACCAGCCGATTTTGCAGAATGAAGCTAATGAATATTGTCAACAGCAGAACTAATGACAACCGGCTATAAGCATCATGAAGAAATCGATGATAATGCAAGGTCGCGTGTTGTCATCAAGAAGTCTATAATGATGCGGGGTCTCGCGACGGGTCTTCATGGGGAAATATGTGCCCACAAAGAAAATGCCGCAAGAAAGTGACCTCAGAAAATAGGAACTGCTCTGACAACCCTAAATCTTTGCTTACCTTATATATATATATATATATATATATATATATATATATATATATATATATATATATATATATATATATATATATATATATATCGTGCTCATTCCCTCATGGGCTCATTCCCGTTTTAAATGAAGGGCGCGATGATCTTGACGCGCACCTCAAGCGATTTGAGCACGTGGTCACTGCTCAAGGTTGGCCAAGAGACAAGTGGGCCACGGTGTTAAGCCTATGCTTGGGGGGAGAAGCTCTTCGGGTGTTCGGAAGGTTATCGCCAGAAGACTCTCTAGATTACACCAAAGCTAAGCTAGCGCTCCTGCAACGGTTCCGTTTCACCGCGGAGAGGTACCGCCAAAAAGTTCGCCACAGTAAGCCCCACGACGGCCAGACCGGTAAGCAGTACGCTACGAGACTGTTTAGTTTTTTTTATCGTTGGTTGGAAATGAGTGGTCGTGGCAAAACATTCGAGGAGGTTCGCGACATGATTGTCACCGAAGAATTTCTGAACAACTGCCACGCGAGGCTTGCGATATTCATTCGTGAACGGGACTGCAAGACAGTCGACGAGATCACAGTAGCTGCGGATAATTTTATGGAGGCTCAGCGGCAAACTAATTTGCTCATTTTCAAGGAGAAGGTGGAACCCAACAGCCGGACGTCGAGGGACAGTACTCCGGGATCCAAGACACAGGTGCGATGCTTTTTGTGCGATAAGGCGGGACACAAAGCTTCGGACAGCAGGACGCGGCCGAAACAACCGTACTGCATGCACAGTCTTGCCGGCGCAAGAACCCCGGAGACCGCGAGGTGTCAGCCTGTTGTATGTATCTTTCCAGGCCCTTGGTTGAAGTTTGGCCTGATGTCGCCAGTGTGAATGTGGGTTACCGGCCAGCTGGATTCAGTGTCAGCATGCCTGTGCAGGCAGGCGAGCTGTTTCGGCAGCCGGTTTCTCTTTTGCGTGATACCGGCACTAACAGTATCGTGGTGCGGAGGGACCTGGTTCCCGAAGCAGCTCTTAAGGGAGATAGAGCTACTCTACTCCTGGCGGATGGCAGTAGTTTGAAGGTCCCAGAGGCGGAGGTCCTCATCTCGTCGCCATATTTTACGGGCAAATCCCTCGCTCGGTGCTTGGAGACCCCACTGTACGACGTCATCATTGGGAACGTGCCAGGCGCTAAGGAGCCATTTTCCATCAACGGGACGGGGCCGCCAAGACATCTGACTGCCCTTGAGGGCACGGGAGAGACTGAAGACTCTGCCATGCTGGGAACGGCGAAGGTTTCTCCGGCGCACAGGGATGAATCCCTCAATGCGTGGGAGGTGTCCAGTCCCACCTTCCGAAAGAAACAAGAGGAGGACACCACAATGGATGTGTGTCGGAGCAAAATTGGCAAGACTTATCCAAGCAGGAAAAGCACCGCCTGCACGTTTCATTTCGAGGGCGGAATTAGATTCCGTTCGTTCCAGTGTTGTCCAGGAAAAACAATACAGCAGGCTATGGTACCACAAAATTTGCGTATTCAAGTCCTAGCACATGCGCATGGCAGTGCGCATGGAATTATATATATATATATATATATATATATATATATATATATATATATATATATATATATATATATATATACACCAAAAGTGTTTTCTGGCAGCTGATTTGGTCAATATAATATGAAATCACCAAAAATTGAAGAAACATAACAGGATTTAATTAACGACGTTTCGGCTGGAGGACCAGCCTTTTTCGAGTGTCAAAAGGCTGGTCCTCCAGCCGAAACGTCGTGAAATAAATCCTGTTATGTTTCTACAATTTTTGGTGATATATACATATACATACACACACACACACACACACACACATATATTATATATATATATATATATATATATATATATATATATATATATATATATATATATATATATATATATATATATATATATATATATATATATATATATATATACCCCCAGAGAGACAACGCATTAATTTGCACGGTGAGGGTTTTTGAGCAAAGACTGTGGGCCCCCAAGCTTTCGCACAAGTGCCGGAGTGGTCGCGTTTCAATCTGGGGGCTATCTAATATCGAATTGCTAGTCGTAGTCAGGCATCGGTCAGAAGTCGAGCTGCCAATCAACAAATACATGGGCGTTTATGAGAGGCCTTCGGCCTTGCCAGACAGGGTCCTTTCCGCTGGCATGTTCGGCCGAGAAGGTGCGCGTGGCGCGCTCGCCGGTTTAATGCTATCGCGCTGTACACACGTAATTTAATTAGATGGCACGTGATTACGTTCCTGGCAGAAGTCACCATAAATGTAAGGACGGCAGGAAAGGGCGAGTGTTCACTGTTCCGCGAAACGTGATTACGAGCACTAGGTTGTTCCACGGCAGTCCGAAGTGTGGTGCAAATAGGTTTATACGGACTGCCCATTTCTTGAATAGAAGTATACTTTGAACAAATAAATTTCGTATTTAAAAAAGTACAATTTAAATACATTGCCAACATGCAAATCCATTTCATTAGATTGTTCTACGGAAGCTAACAGTGTGTTCCAGATATGTCCAAAAGAAATACATGTTTGTTAAAATTCAAGTATACTTAATAAAATTTTTTTTCATATTTACGAAAGTACTTTTAATACACTGTCAAAATGCTAAAATCGCGTGGATATTTTTTAAGTATTTGATACGTCCTCGAAGCACGCTTTAAAATACGCAGTTTTGGCAAATTATAAAAACAAATTTCGAATACCAAGCATAAAATTTCAGGAATCTATTTCCTGCATGCTTTTAGTGTATTTATGAATACAAAATATGTTTAAAATACAATTGGATTTGTGTGTATGTCTCTACTTTCTGTCCCACTTTTTCCTTCTGTCAGCCGTCATCAACTCTGTCTTGCCTCTTGGTTTTTATATATATATATATATATATATATATATATATATATGTAAATATATATATATATATATATATATATATATATATATATATATATATATATATATATATATATATATATATATATATATATATAAAATAAAGGAAATGAGGGGCCCGTTTGATTAACTTATGAAGGGAGCCAACAGTCACCGAAACCAAGGTGCATAGGGGAACGTTATTATTTTTTTAATGTGTTGTTATTATCAGTGGGATAATAATACTTAGATTATAAATAGCCCAAAGAAAATTACTTATAAAGCAGCAGAAAAAGCAACCATGCTGCCGGTGGGATCCGAGCTCATGACCTCCGAATATCACGTCCGGTGCTCTTACCAACTGAGCTACGGCGACGGCTGTCCAATCTGCTGCTCTCGTGGGTATTTATGTTTATAGGGTGTAAGCGAACCTTGAGAGTGTTCACCAGCGCCACCCTCGACCATAGCTGCGGACGTGGCACGTCCTGTAATACCGCGAGCGTGACGGTTCTGGCAGTCTTGATGCCATAGGTAGCGTAAGAGGGTTCTCGCACAGTTTCCTCCCTCACCGTTAGGTGATGTTCTACTAGTTTTTATTACCCAATGCGAGTACTTTGCTTGACAGTACCGTGTTCGTAAAGTTACATATTTTTCCGGTTTTCTGCGTGCCACAAAGTAAATATTTTGATACATCACCTTGGGTGCACAAACGAATTGCAAATTCGATGCCAGAGTGTAGAAATCACTAAATAATAGTGAGAAACAAAGTATATATAAAAATAAACGTTAAGCAAATTGGGTGGTAAGGTTTTCAAAGGCTTCACAAGCAATTGCGAAAGCAGCTAGCGAGTGCGAAATGATGTTTTTCCTGCGCTATCATCTACACGCAGTCGGCTCGCCACTCAGCCAAATGTATGTAAGTAAATGACCTTATTAGTGATTGCCTGGAAAAACAGAGATAATAGCTTCGACGCTGTGGGTCTTTTAACTTTCGTTACTTATTTTTGGTGTCTTAAATGGCTGAGGACTAATGGAGAATTTACTGTTGCATTAGGAAGAGGTGAACAATTAAGGTGTTCTATAGAATGATCCCGTGTTATATATTTTACTTATAACAATTACGCTCACAAGGTAAAATAATGAATCGTGCTTCGCAGATTCAATCTAAAAAAACAACCTTAACTGCCGACGACTGTTGCTTCCGCAGCAATTGCGTAATGTTTCCAAGCCAGATCAAAATTCTTTGAAATTAGTGTGCTTTTATATACAACAGCGGCAGCTTTACGAGGAGGGACTTCTTCAGTGCCTAAGTGTTGTCAGCATCTCAGCTTAGCACGTCATAACTGAAAACTCGCGGATTCTTCTGCCGGCTTAGCAAAATGTTGTCCAGATGAGAGTGAGCTATAAAGGACCTGCGTATAAAGGACCTGGCTTGCTCTCTTGTGAACATGTCACATGTGGTCATGCGATTGACATAGGATTGTAAGTGAGCACTCTAATCCATGCTTGTGTGTGTGTGTGTGCGTGCGCGTGTGTGTGGGAGGGGGGGGGGGGGTAGCGCTGCTGTCACTATCGCATCTGGGAACTTCAATTTTTTTTCCTGACTCTTGGGTGCACACTTCAGCCCGATGCTTGTACCCAGAAGGGGCACATAGGCATCACTATTGTACAAAATTAAGCAGCTGGCCAAGCATTATGGAGGCCAGGAAGCGTTCATTCTACTCAACGCTATGAGGAAATGAACCACAATAACATGCAGCATTTTTAAAAGTGCAAAAATAGCTACTGCCTAACATATAAAAGAGGCCAACAGCCACAGAAACCAAGAAGCATAGGCAGCTTAATAGCAACGGTATAAATCAATGAATTCCGTGCAGTGTGATTTGACTGTTTCAATTTGCACTTACTGTTGGGCCACTGTGCAAGACATGGAATATGTCTTGCACAGTCTGTCACAGATGTCTTTCATAACTGTCCACAGGAGCCAAAGTGGCTTAGTGCACCGATGTTACAGGTGAGATCCTTGTGTGCAGCAAGATGTCATGGCAGTGTGTTGCATGCCAGCGGAAAGAAAGAAAACACTGGCCACAAAGTGTGGACATTTACTGGCCACAAAGTGTTCGTGTGAAGCTATTTGACACTGTTTACTACAGGCTATAATATTATAAAGTACTGGTTCATGTTGCTTGTTGCAAATATGTCTGCCCTAAAAAGCAGCAGGGGATGCAGCGATGGCGTAGAGGTAGAACATCCGCCTCGCGTGCAAGAGGACCGGGGTTCAAATCCTGGTGCCGCGCAATTCTCCACCGGGTAAAAAAAAAAAAAAAATCCGCGTGTCGATGGAATTGCATAACCAGGCCTGGAGTGCGGCCTGATCTCGGTGACCAAAACCGACAACGCACTCCCTCACCAGAGCAGGATTTGGCCACCCTGGTGTAGTACTTGGCCACAACCTTCTATGATCAAACCAATTAACCCTCGGCCCTCAGTCCCCAGCGGCTGCAGAGCAACTGACCACGGCGGCGGTCAGACCTGTGACGCAGCGGAGGGTGCTAAGAATCTCTGGCTCCGGACAGGCCGCCATTGGAATCTGAACCTGGCAACGTTTAACGCTAGAACTTTAGCTAGTGAGGCTAGCCTAGCAGTGCTGTTTGAGGAACTAGCGGGAATTAAATGGGATGTGATAGGGCTTAGCGAAGTTAGGAGGACAGGTGAGGCGTATACAGTACTAAAGGACGGACACATACTGTGCTATCGCGGGTTAGATGATAGACGAGAACTAGGTGTGGGTTTCCTCATTAATAAGGATATAGCTGGCAACATAGAGGAGTTCTACAGTATTAACGAGAGGGCAGCAGCTATAGTAATTAGGCTGAATAGGAGGTACAAGCTGAAAGTGGTGCAGGCCTACGCACCCACATCCAACCATGATGACCAGACCGTTGAAAGCTTCTATGAGGACGTAGAATCAGCAATGAATAAAGTAAAATCGCAGTACACTGTACTGATGGGCGACTTCAATGCGAAGGTGGGCAAGAAGCAGGCTGACGACCACGCGGTAGGTGACTATGGGATAGGCTCTAGAAATAGCAGGGGAGAGCTATTAGTCGAATTCGCGGATAGAAATAATTTACGGATCATGAATACCTTCTTCCGCAAACGAGAAAACAGGAAATGGACCTGGAAGAGCCCCAATGGTGAGATTAAAAATGAAATCGACTTCATACTATGCGCTAAACCTGGCATCATTCAGGATGTGGCCGTCCTCGGAAGGGTGCGTTGCAGCGACCATAGAATGGTAAGGTCTAGAATTAGCTTAGACTTGAAGAGGGAACGGAAGAAGCTAGCGAAGAAGAAGACCATTAACGAGTTAGCCGTAAGAGGGAAAGCACGGGAGTTCAGGATAGCGCTGCAAAACAGATACTCGGCTTTAACTGAGGAAGATGATCTTGATGTTAATTCAATGCACGATAATCTGACATCAATAATTACGGAGTGCGCAGTAGAAGTAGGCGGCAGGACAGTTCGAAAAGATACCGGGAAGCTATCTCAGGTGACGAAAGATCTGATTAAGAAGCGCCAAAGCATGAAGGCATCTAACACTACCGATAGAATAGAACTAACGGAGCTATCAAAGTTAATAAATAAGCGCAAGGTAGCCGACATAAGGAAGTTTAATATGGAGAGAATCGAGCATGCTATAAAGAACGGAGGTAGCCTAAAAACAGTGAAGAGGAAACTAGGCATAGGTAAAAACCAGATGTATGCATTAGGAGACAAGCAGGGCAATGTCATTAGCAATATGGATAAGATAGTTAACGTAGCCGAAGAGTTCTATACAGATCTGTACAGTAGCCAATGCAATCAGAGCGCTAATGAGAAAGACAGCAGTGCACAGCAATGCGTCATCCCGCCAGTAACGAAAGATGAAGTAAAGAAAGCCTTAGAAGCAATGAAAAGGGGAAAAGCAGCTGGGGAGGATCAGGTAACAGCAGATCTGTTGAAGGATGGAGGGGACATCGTGCTAGAAAAACTAGCCACCCTGTATACGCAATGCCTTATGACCTCGACTGTACCAGAAGCTTGGAAGAATGCAAACATTATCTTAATTCATAAGAAGGGAGACGCCAAGGACTTGAAAAATTACAGGCCGATCAGCTTACTATCCGTTGCCTACAAAGTACTTACTAAGGTAATCGCTAACAGAGTCAGGGCAACGTTAGACTTTAATCAACCAAATGATCAGGCAGGCTTTCGTAAAGGATATTCCACAATAGATCATATTCACGCTATCAATCAGGTGATAGAGAAATGCGCAGAATATAACCAACCTCTATATATAGCTTTCATTGATTACGAGAAAGCATTCGACTCAGTGGAAACCTCAGCAGTCATACAGGCATTGCGTAATCAGGGGGTAGAAGAGCCTTATGTCAAAATACTGGAAGATATATATAGCAACTGCACAGCTACTATAGTCCTCCATAAAGTCAGCAATAAAATTCCAATAAGAAAGGGCGTCAGGCAAGGAGACACGATCTCGCCAATGCTGTTCACCGCATGTTTGCAAGAGGTATTTCGAGGCCTGAATTGGGAACAGTTGGGAATAAGAATAAATGGAGAATACCTAAATAATCTGCGATTTGCTGATGACATTGCCTTGCTGAGTCACTCAGGAGGTGAACTGCAAATCATGATCAACGAGTTAGACAGGCAGAGCAGATCGATGGGTCTAAAAATTAACATGCAGAAAACCAAGATAATGTTCAACAGCCTAGCAAGGGAACAACAGTTCACAATTGGTAGCGAGAGCCTAGAAATTGTGCCGGAATACGTTTACTTAGGGCAGGTAGTGACAGCTGATCCGGATCATGAGAGGGAGATAACTAGAAGGATAAGAATGGGGTGGAGCGCATATGGCAAATTCTCGCAGATCATGAGTGGCAATTTACCAATTTCCCTCAAGAGGAAAGTGTACAACAGCATGATCTTACCGGTACTCACCTACGGGGCAGAAACGTGGAGGCTAACGAAAAGAGTTCAGCTTAAGTTAAGGACAACGCAGCGAGCCATGGAAAGAAAAATGATAGGTGTAACGTTAAGAGATCGGAAGCGGGCAGAGTGGGTGAGGGAACAAACACGGGTTAATGACATCCTAGTCGAAATCAAGAGAAAGAAATGGGCTTGGGCAGGGCATGTAATGCGAAGGCAGGATAACCGCTGGTCTTTAAGGGTAACGGAGTGGGTTCCAAGAGAAAGTAAGCGTAGCAGGGGGCGGCAGAAGGTTAGGTGGGCGGATGAGATTAAGAAGTTTGCAGGCAAAGGGTGGATGCAGCTGGCAAAGGATAGGGTTAATTGGAGAGACATGGGAGAGGCCTTTGCCCTGCAGTGGGTGTAGTAAGGCTGATGATGATGATGATGATGTTAGCAGCTTTAAATATCTGAGGGCCAGTCAAGATAACGACGCGTTAATCATAGCAGACCGCTTCAGAAATGGTTAAATTTAGCTTCTTCTAAATTCGTCCCTGAAAATGAAATCCCGAATGACTTTTATATCAAAAACTTTGCATGTGTCACGAGTCGTAAAACTTAACAATGTCGTCAGATTTTCAGAATTTGCGGGAAGTTTCTATGCTGAAGAAAGTAAATATTTTAGAAAATGGTAAAAGTGGCAAACTTTACACACCCGAAGATTTACACTGCGCCAATTTCCATGGGGATGACACTTTTCTTTTGAACAGAAAACTATTTCCAAGGCATAATGCAATGCCTACACTGTCACGATAAGGCCTCGAGCCGTCTGCCATACGGGGACAAATTGCTCACTGATTATTCGCATTGCGAATCGAGTGTAGAATAAAATCTAGTTGAATGAGGTTTTCATGCAGTAATAGATTGCCTATATGCTTAATCTTCCAAAAGCCAGCATTAAAATTTTGCGGCTATTCCTGAATTAATTATATTCGTAGGTAATAAGTGCTACCAAAATCGTACCTTATAGCAGGGCTGTTATTGCATTGCGTTGTGCAATAGTAATGTAGACGCTGTCTTCATGCATATTTTTCTGCCATAATGCAGCGTTTTGTGCCCTCCTGTTGTTCACACTGTAGTTGTCAATTTCATCCTGCTGCTTTCTTGTACAGAACGTTGTGGCGTAGGCGTATGGCGAGCCGTACGCGCAAGAAGACGGATGGAACGGTGCCTCTTTGTCTTCCCAAATGGGCGGCCACCTCAAAGTGTTCAGTGTCGAGTCTCTGACGCGCTGCGCTATCTACCGCGCTCAGTGCTCCTAGAAAGGCGTCTTCATTCTCGTCGGCCTCAACTGAAGGGGCTGAATCAACTGGGGCTCTCGAGAGACAGTCGGCGTAGTTGTGCTTGCGGCCGGATTTATACAATACCGTGGCGTCAAACATTTGCAGCCTTAGGGCCCACCATGCAAGTCGCCCTGCAGGGTCTCTCAGAGTTCTGAGCCAACATAGGGAGTGGTGGTCGGTCAATCGGCTTCACTATGTCCCGTCTAATGCGTAACGTGTCATCCAAGGTAATTCTTCGAAGCCTAAAATGTTGCCTATATTTATCTAATTTGCCAGTGAGGAGTACGCTATGTTCAAGAAGATTCCCTCTAATAAGGAAGTGATTGCTCATTGGCATCCACCCAAACAGCAAACAGAGCCATACGTTTACAAAGGAAAGCTATACAGCTTTTTCAGAAACTTCGTAGCTAAAGAAAAATTTGTCCTGGTACAGGGTTGGAACCCGGGACAACTGCTTCACTGGAGGAGTAGCTCTGCCAGCTGAGCTAACCGGGACGACAAGTTAATGGTAGGGCGAGAGCGCATTGAACAATAACTTCGTAGCAAACTTAATAATAACGCAGCAAACTTCCTTTTCTCCGAGAACATGCCTCGGAACGAACAAGATTACCCGGCCTGAAAACAAAATGGCAAAGTATGTTCTAAATAATCTTCTAAGCGGGTATTTTTTGCGTGAAGTGGTAAGGCGCAACTCCAACGTTGGCATTTAGGTGGAATGAAATGCATTCTGCGAATTAACAGGAGCGTAGAGATGTACGTGTGGCGCATATCATTTTTCTTAGAAGTCATCAATTTTATTCGCAGAAAATTGTCGCGGCTTTTCTGTGTAATTGTAACAATTCCCCTAATGCTTTCCTTTCGTTATTGATTGCTTGGTTCGCTTTGTACAGCGCGGAGGAGCTCATCTATTTTCCTTTGTCCTGACAAAAAGTTCGTGACAGTGACATTTGCTCGACCTCCTGGAGGTTAGCCAGGTTTCTCTGTTAAATAAATAAGGCGCGCCGCTCGGGGGATGATCATGAACGCTATTTTGAATGCTGCAGCCTGAGGGCCACGAGATTGCATTAGAAAAACCTTAGGTTGCGTCATTTCACGTCATCCTTTTCGTTGCACTCCCACTGTCATTTTTATGCGTACAAAGAAGGTAAGCTTTACAATATTTGATAGTCGACGTACTGCTCCACATCTTCCTTTTATTAGAGGCCCGTACTTCTTGCACTTATTATGGAATATTTTGTTTTGTCTGGACTTCAAAAATATGCAGTGCGTAGTTGGTATATCTTTTACACAGCGTATGATATCAAGCCGAGCAGTACACGCCGAATCAACGCTCTTTCTGTTTTGCACCAAAATATGACAACCACATAAAATATACTGCACGCCTGCCGGCGCCCCTGGCCTATTATCAACAACGCTTTTTTCTTGAATTGAGCATTAATGTAAAGTGCCTAGAAATAAGGATGCTTTATTCAAATAAATGCCAAGGCCCTTTTCGCTCCCTGTAGGCTGAGATAGCTCGCCAATCTCTCTTTGGTACCTCTGAAGTTGATTACATAATGATGAGGAAAGCAGCGTGTCTTCAGTCAGCATCGGCTTTTGCATCTATAATATCCCTTTAAATACGGTTAGTTTCTGTAAACGTCGAGCCATTATCGCTTTGTGAGCACACCAATCTGGGCGAAACCTCAAAGTATTGAACTTTGTCGCACGGCGCCCGTTAAGGTTCGACAGAAATGACACACGAAACACGGACCCTGTGCAGCTGGCTCGACATATAGTATTTAGAGGCGCGGCTAAAAGGCAGATCAACTCACGAAATGCACAGCGTATCACAGTTGCCCGTGAATCTTCGTTTTCATGCTTCTTTTATAATTAAAAAACCCGCTCGCCTATTTCTTTGCAATTGTTTTAGTGAGCTTTTATAGCCACAAAAATTGAGGCGTAGTACATAAGTCTTCTGCAGGCAAAAAAAATCTGCTTTATCCTTTCGACGTCTCGTTAACCCCGCTGCAGGGATGCAAGCGTTTTGTGGCGTATCTTCGTTGGTATGCACTTAGGAGCTATTTTCGTTATGTTACTACTAAGGGCTCAAGTGACAACAACCATGACGTTGCGCTGTGCAACGTTAGCTTATACTCTTCGTCTGTTGTGTGTATCTCAGCTGTAGTCCAATGAAATACACATTCTAAAGTGAACATTCTTGTCCAATATATTTCGGCACAAGTATTTGTATAATATTTCCACCTTTGTTTTGTTGTGAGTATTCCAGGTGAGGCCAGTCAGGCGAGCATAAGGAACAGAAACGTGAGCTTAGGTTCAAGCGCAGACTTTTAAGGGACTTGGTAAGACAATCATTATCATGATAAACGATAAACATAACTGCTTATTGTGCATGACAATCAACCTCTCTAATATTCCTTGAACTAACACTGTCCTGTGCCAGCTATGGCCACGTTAACATGCGAACTTTCTAATATCATCCGCTCCCTTGCCTGTCCGAAGCGGTAATTAATAAGACAGCCTAGCACCAAAAAATATATCGCGCACTCTGCTCCTAGAATCCAAGCGCAACCGAAACGTTTGCCTTTAGCCGCTGCTTGACTTCAACACAGACCGCCCAACTGACTAGAAGAAGGGCTATCTGTACTGTAGAGAGTACAGTAAGCCTTGTACCTTCGAAGGTCTGCGATGAAGCCCATAGCTGTGCCATTATGCCATGGCAACATGAGACTCTCCTTTTTATTTTAAAACAAGCAGTGCGAGACCTAACAAAGAACCACGAGGTTTTTATTTCACCGGCGGACAATAGTAATGCTACCGTCCTACTTCATCATAACGAATACAACGATAATATGCTCAATCCACCGTGGTGGCTAAGTGGCTATGGTGCTCGGCTCCTGACCCGAAAGACGCAGGTTCGTTCCCGGCCGTGGCAGTCGCGTTTCGAGTTAGGCGCAATGCTACTAGAGGTCGGTGTACTTTGCGATGCCAGTGCACGTTAAAGAACCTGAGGTGGTTAAAATTATAAGAAGCCTTCCACTACAGTGTCCATCTAGCCTGTGTAGCCTTGCGACAAACCCGCATAAAACCAAACAGTAAAATGCTCAGTTTGTTGACTGACCCTATCTATGTGCCTGTACCGCGCGACCTTATAACCAGACTCGAAAACAAAACTGCTAGAACTGCTGAGGGGCCTGTTTGTACTCGTGCTTTCGGACAATCAGAAGCCTTACTACCGCCTCATATGCCCAAACGGCTCGATTCCTGCTATATACGGTCTTCGCAAGAATCACAGGCCCGAAGTCTCCCTAAGCCAATGTGATGTTCACAATGTCGCTCGGCTCCTGCTTTATGCGGTCTTCGCAAGTTCACAATGTCGCCCCTGAATCAACTTTCGGGGTACTTGCACGACGTGCTGTGCCCTCTAGCCACAAGGATCACGACTTGCAAGGAGATTGGGGACTATTCAATCTTTGTCGAAAAATGAGTGACCTAGAGTTTGCCACAGAAGGCATCATGCTCTCCTTCTAAGTCATGGCGCTTTTCACCATGAGTATCAACGTTGACCAAGCGATCGTCATGAGTGAGGAATCAATGCAAAAAGACAGGAGTCTGGCAAGCCGTTCTTCCTTTCGCGTCCCAGAGCCGAGCACCCTGCTATGATTTCGCTTGAGCAACACGCAAAATTTATCTGTTTCATATCTTCTACAAATGAACGCAAGACACAGCGATGGGCGCTTCCATATCAGTCACCACAGCTAAGCTCGTTACGGAAGCGCTGCAGGAAAAAGTACAATAAACCTTCACATAGAACCTAAGGTCTCAATTGGTATGTCGATGACAACTTCTGCATTTTACGAAAAGAATTCGCGTCGCGGTTCCTACAGGAACAAAACACTGTTATCCCAAGCTTGAAGTATACGGTCGAAATTGAACAATAAAACCGCCATCCCTATTTAGATGTTCTGTTTCAGTGAAAAGACAATCGAATTTTCATCTTTCTGTATGAAAACGAACGCATACGGCTCGGTACTTGCATATTAATTCAAACGATCCGGTAGTGTAGAAAGCCTCCGTCATCACTTCGCTTATTAAACGTGCGACATGCGTCTACAAGGAGCAAGAAGAGCTGAAAAATGAGTTAAGAAGAGTGCGCCGCGACCCATCAGCCAACGGATTTCTCAGCCACTTTATAACGATAATACAACAGCAAGTTACGCATCCGACGACCAGTGATCGTAGGACTTCTCGTGCACGAGCGGGCATCACTTGTATGCCTGCTTTAGGGAAGCGCTTTCTTGAGTATTTTCAAAATGCGACTTGCGCGTGGCTCACGTGCCGTAGAACAAGCTGATGAAGCAGCTAATGGTCGTCAAATAACAACAAGAAGTTGAGCTGTTTTCAGAAGTTCTCTGCTAGATATCTTGCAGATACAGCAATCATGCCTTCATTTGTGAGACAGGAATATTCACGAGACGCATAAAGGATCATCAACACGATGTGAAAAACGAATAGCATGCTACCACGCACACGACACAGGCCACCAGATAGACTGCGGAGCGCCTCTATCTTATCGAAAAAACGATTCGTGACGACACGCCTACTGCTCGAATTCCTATACATCGAGACCCCGCAAGAAGCGTTGAAAAAGACCAAGCATCTAAACAGGATCATTGCGCTATAGTATTCACGCATATATTCGCCACCAGTCGTGTCCTCGACATTGTGAACAAGAAACCGGCATGGATTTAGAAACTTCTTTTCGGCTATGACCACTGCTTCTTCATTACATCGAATCACCATTCCTGACAAGACGCATTTCGGTTGAATCCTCGACAACTACAAGCAACAATTGTGGGCACCGCAATCACAGGCGAGCACGGACAAGATCACGTGTGAGGAACGCCACAAAACCATGCCAAGACGCTGCAGGTAGCGAATAACAAAGAAAAGCGTCACGCGTTCTTAAAGGGGTAATAGCCATTTCTTGATTTAAAAGAAACGCGGATCTTTAAATGCCCTATATAAAAGCTTCAAATCAGTGATGTTAAAATCAGTTTGAATGTAACTCTGTCCGGCCTTTGGGGGAGCCTGACCGTTTGAGGCCGCCTACACGGAAAAGGACGTTTACACTGCTGCGGCCTACGGTTCGGTGCCGCAGGTGCACTAGTAGGCATTGGGACGCATGTGAAGGCAGCAGAGCTTCTTCCCAGCCATTTGATGCATCATATTCAGAATAGGAACGTCACC
Organism: Amblyomma americanum; assembly: GCA_030143305.2. NCBI lineage: Eukaryota > Metazoa > Arthropoda > Arachnida > Ixodida > Ixodidae > Amblyomma > Amblyomma americanum. Next base: position 152,615 of record JARKHS020004563.1, on the reverse strand, counting down.
GTAATCGATCCTATAGACCAGCTCTCGCCTAAGCCAAGCAGCGCACGTGCTCTTAGCCCGCTTTTTCATAATTCACCTACATTTCATATAAGACGTCCTTCTTTGCTTGTTTGCCTCAGTCATATACTCAGTCAACTTGTTTCGTCTTCTTGAATTTTAGCAACTGGCCATCTGCAAAGTGCCCGCATAGTCACTAATAGTATCGGTATACAGAACTACTAGCTATAGATATCGCCAGCAGCAGTTTGGCTGCAACAGCCGAGTGGTTAGAATAGTCAACTTAGTTTGGAAGGGGCGTGAGTTTGTATTCCACTTAAACCTGCAATTTTCCACGTTGTGCCTTTTTTTTCTCAAGTTGTCTAGCGGTTTGCACCGACCGACGAACGGAGGACGTACTTTCTAAATATACGTACAGTGCACAATGAAAATGTATTTGGTAAACGTATTCCTTCGTTTATAGCTTTTAGATGCCTTCTGTCACGAACCAAATTTAGATATTCAAAGCAGAGCCATCTGACATGACCGCTAGAGGGACAACGAGGGCATTTTGGAGCGGTCGTGTCTGTTTGCTCAGTTGCGATTTGCCCAACAGCACGGGGTACTCAACTTAGATGGCCCTCTGACGTTTTCACTGCTACAGAACCTGCCGAGTTAATCAGAAAAGAGAGCCGCCACGGTGGCTCAGGGTTTGTGGCGCTCGGCTATTGATTCGAAAGGAGCGGGTTTGATCCCCGCCACGGCAGTCGAATTTGGATAGAGGCAAAATTCTAGAGGCCCGTGTACTGTGCGACGTCAGCACACGTTAAAGAACCACCAGGTGATCAAAATTTGCACAGCCCTTCACTGCGGCGCCCCTCATAGCCTGAGTCGCTTTGGGACGTTAAACCCCATTAAAACTAATGTTAGAAGAGTAGAAAGTTGCTGCTGGAAAACCTCTTGTCTCACCACAACTTTCAGCGAATTTAATGCTTCCTTTACGTAGGGTACCTCAAAAATATTGCTTATCGTCCTAATATTATTTTCTTGGATTGTAGCGAGGGAACGTCGGCTTCCATTTATTTATAGTTTCATGCCGAGCTAAAGAACAACCGTCCAGTCTGCACTCTTTAATCTCCTCGCACAAAAGGCTTTTAATAAGCTACTTGAGCGCACAGTTTCTGTATACTACATAAGCTTTATAAGGTAGCAAGGTTGGTTTTACAAAATATCCGAGTCAAAGTTCTCGTTGAGAGGGCAGCGATCTTGTTTCAAACCACTAATAGCGCCAGTAAATAGAACATTTCCCGCTTGGAGCTAGTTTGTTCTGCCCTCATCAGTAGTCTTCATTCCCGCCGCTGCTGGTCGTTGTCCTCATATACCGGCATCATGAAAACGAAAGGGCGCAAAAATGTACTTCTTGTGGCTGGTTGCCGTGTTGCAGTACATTTATTATTGTCTGACAGCTTTAAAAAATTTTGAAGCCACTGTACAAAACAATTGACAAAAGCTTGGCAATTATTTCAACTTTTCTGTTCTTTATTAAACAATAGGTTTAGTCGCAGAGTAACTCCATGGCTGGAAGAAACAACGATTCTGAGTATAGTAGGAGTGAAATGATTTCGCTTTTCTCTACAATTGTACAGATTTGATCCAAGCAAGTCCTGGCGATGTACTCGTTCTACACTGCAGCTTTTATCCTCGTCCTAGGTTCAGCTCTGCCTATGACACAAAGTAAGTTTTTTTTATATATTTTGATAACTTTTTTGGCTAACAGGAAGCTGAGGCGCTAAATCCCCTTTTCAGCTTGCTGTCTCAACAATCTAAGCTTATACCGCATGGCTGATCGCAGAGTGGTAACTTCATTTCCCACAACAGAAAGCCGGAATGGCCACCATATGTGGCTGACAAAAACATAAAATTCCTTTCTTCTTCGAAACAGTAAAATAGCTGAACAAAGATAGTTTTGGTTCCTTCGTGCGTCAGCTACTCACCAGCTGTACTGCTAACGAGGTTTAAAGATAGTTAACATTCATGCAAGGGTGGTAGGACGCGTGGTGCACGTGTGCCAAGAGGAAAGTTGAGAAGAAATGACTTTTGCAAACAATGAAATATTTTCGCACAATTAGTGGAATCGCACATTTTTAGTGAACTTCTTTTGCTAACAAGGCGGCTAACATAACAAAGAAGGCTAGGTTAGAAATGTAGATCTAAAGAAACCATGCAGAAGTCGTACAAGGTAAGCAACTGCAATTACCGAAAAATGTCGCTAAAGTATCCATATCCTAACTAAAGTGAAGAGTGATGTAAAAAATTGAAAATTGATGTTTTGAGGAAACAAAATGACGGAGTAATTTCCTCACATCTCGGCGGACACGCTAACCACGTTGTAAGGAAAGTGAGGAAGGTGGGAGTGTAAGAATAAAGAATGAGGTGCCGTAGTAGAGGGCTCTGGAATAATTTCGACCACCTGGGGATCTTTAACGCTCATTGACATTGCACAGTACACGGGCGCCTTTTGCGTTTCACCTCCATCGAAACGTCGCCGACGCCGCCGGGTTCAACCCCAGGAACTCCGGCTTATAGCCGAGTGCCCTAAACACTGAGCACAGCGGCGGGTGACGTGCAGCGAGATCAAATGAACAAGTGCTAATAAGGATAAAATGTATGATCGCTATTGTCGTACACTTCACCTAACCAGGCCCACTACAGGACAAAGGTCAGCAAGTCCAGGGTTGCTAAATTATTCACCGTAACCTTTTATGTCCAAGACTTCCTAATCCACTTATATGAATACCTCGTGTAAACAGGCGGTGAATGATTTTGAGGAAATTACATCTCATTGTATGATATAATTCTGATTGAGGTGACAAGAGTAATGTAGTGAACGGCTCGCTATGACATCTGCATGAAGAAAGGCAACAGTCACCGTAATCCAGAAAAAGATACCGGAAAATTTTGCATTTTTTTATAATTGTGGTGTTTATTTATTTATCTACTCATTATTTATTTATTTATTTATTTATCCAATAAAACACTAAAGGCCATCAGTCGGGGTTATTGTATAGAGGGGAGCATTGACACACAAGAATGCAAAAAAATGTACAAGCACCAAGGCGCAATACATAAATACAGAACAAAGCACAAGTAGTAGTAGTAGTATGTTTATTTGGCCATATTATATACAATATGCCCTCGAGGTGAGGCTAAAGGAGGTAGACCAAGCATACCTCCTGACAAGGCCTACACCCCGATCACACATCATGGAAAACGGGGGCCGAATGGACAAAAGATAAAAAACAATGAGCAAACATGATCACAATAGAAAATAGTTAATGATAGACAATAATAAATATTAATTAACAATAAACGAAACATTTCATAATATGCACATTCAAAAAAATAATAAAGGAAGCAGAACACAAACACACACTCAAACTAAGTATACAGAATTAGCTGAAATTTAACCGGGGGGGGGAAAAGAATCGTCAGTTTTTTCTTGAATACAGACACACTATAACTTTCTAAAGCAATCTGAGTAAGAGACTGGTAGGCATTACACAATGTTATAATTTGATAATCGGTTGTTTGTTTACCATAATTTGTCTTGCAGTAAATAGGGCAACGGAACGTAGACCATACGCAACGTTTCTTGAATTATAAGTATTAGAAAAAGAGCTAAAGTCATGCTTGACTTTATAAAAAATGTGAAGAGCCAAACTAAAATTGTATGAATTAAAAAAATTGCGAACATGAAATGTTTCAAAAAGATTTGCTTCAACAGATGAACTTGAACTTAATAAACGTAGAGCTCTTTTCTGGAGAGAAAGCAATTTGTATGAATCAGTTTTTTTGCATGTACCCCAGACTAGGTTGCAATACAGCAGGTGAGAATGAACAAGGGCAAAATATAACTGTTTTTTAACTTGTAATAGGAGGAGATGTCTAACACGATAAATAACATAAATAGATCTGGCCATTTTTAGTCTAATGTAGTTTATATGATCACTCCAACCCAAGTCGCTACGAAAAAACACACCAAGGAACCGGCAACTATGAACTTGCTCGATGTTAATGTCATTAAAAAATAGTTTGATGTGATGATCTAATGGTTTGTTTTTTGGATGGAAGAGCATAAACTTTGTTTTGTTTACGTTTAATTGAAGTTGATTAACATAGAGCCAAACCGCTAACTCCTCAAGCCAGGCATTACATTGGTGTTCAGTTACTTGGAGACTGGAGCCGGAAAAAAAGACGTTAGTATCGTCGGCATACATCATGATGTTAGGAGTTAATGGAATGTTTACAATGTCATTAATATAAAGAATAAATAAAAGTGGTCCCAAAATTGAACCCTGAGGGACACCGAATTTTATCATACCAAAACTGGATTTTACATCATGAATCTTAGTGTACTGTATCCGTGCAGTTAGATAACTTTCCAAAAGTGAATTTGCCACTCCACGGATCCCGTAAGTCTTTAATTTATGGAGCAGTATTGTATGTTGCACAGAATCGAAAGCTTTGCGTAGGTCAAGAAAAATTCCAACAGAAAAAAGCTTAGTTTCAAAATTGTTAATTATAGAGTTTTTAATATCTAACAGAGCAGATTCTGTTGATTTACCGGCCTGAAAGCCATACTGTTGGGGGCAGATAAGATGTTTAGCTAGTAAGAAATTGTTTAGTCGCCTATAGAGTACACGCTCAGCTAACTTCGAAAACAGTGGCAATACCGAAATAGGACGGTAATTATTAGGGTCATTTTTGTTGCCTCCTTTGAATAAAACGGTAACGCGCGCGACTTTTAATTTGCTAGGGAATACACCAGAAAGTAGCATTCTGTTACAAATATGCGTAAGAGGGCCAGCAATAATATTTACAGCACATTTGATAGGAAAAGCTGCAACTTCGTCATCTCCAGGTGAGCAGGTGTTCCTAAATGAATTAATGATAGAAATAACTTCATCCACTGAAGTAGGGGACAAAAATATAGATTCAGTACTGCAAGAGGGTAAGTATGAGTCGACAGTCCGGGTTGAATGACAGCTAGCAGAAGGTCGGTATGCTCCGGCAGCTAAAAAGTGTTCATTCAGCATATTGGCAAGTGAAACTCCAGCATAATTCACACCATTGACTTTCAGCTCAGAGGGAAGACAATTCTTCCTGTTCCCTATAATAACGTTAATACCTTGCCAAAGTAATTTAGGATTGTGTAAGATAGACGAAAACCTATTATTATAGAAAAAAGATTTAGCTTTCTTTAGATCTGAGTTTAATTTATTTCGAAACTTCTTAAACTTAACTAAATCATCCGGGCATCGTGTTTCCAAAAAACGAGAGAACATTTTGTTCTTTTCTTTAATTTGTTTCAAAAGTGCTCCTGTCATCCATTCTTTTCTAGCCTTTCTATGTTTTTTTATAGTTTGAGTTGGGAATGCGGCGTAATAGCATTCAAGCAGCTTCTGAATAAATATATCATAAGCACGGGACGAGTCATTTTCACCATATACATCTACCCAATTAATTGTAGACAACAAGTGACAAAATCTGGAGATGCTCTTTTCATCATTAACTCTACGAGCGTGAACAGGTTTATTCAATTTAGTCGTATCAGGAAAAAGTGAAAAGAAAGGCAAGTGATCACTAATACCAGAAGAAAAAACACCGGGTATGCAACTCTGAGGTGGGAAATTAGTGAAGCACAAATCAATTATTGTTTCAGAGTGCAAGGATATGCGAGTAGGCAATTCAATAGTATTGTCACAACCATTAGACAGCATTATTTCATTTAAATTAATCTTCAGAGCGTTATCCTCCAAAAAGTTAATATTGAAGTCACCTAGCACAATGATACGCCAGTTGTTTTGGTTTGCAAACTTCAGAAAACAATCAATGAAGCGAAAAAAATTGTCAGAATTTCCTTGAGGGGGGCGATACACAATCATAATAGCAACTCTATGAAAAGCAATGCAGACAGTTTCAAAATCAGTACAAACAAGTGAATAATCCGACAAGACCTCAAAGCACAAATAATTTTGCACATATAAAGATACACCACCACCACGCTTTCCATCTTGAAATACTGAAATGGGTTTGTAACCAGGAAACTCGCTGACATCTGCATTTGAGGTAAACCATGTTTCAGTGAAGGCAATAACGTCAAAATTAAAGTTCAGTTTAGTTAATTCAGCTTCTACTTCTTCTGATTTATTTTTTAGGCTTTGACAGTTCAAGTGGTAAAGAGATAGTGTGTTGCGAGGATTGTAAGCACCGTCCTTTAGAAAGTCGGTGAATGACTCGGCAGTAAAATAAGCCATTGTTGAGCAGGCGTACTACGCAGACTCGCAGCAACAGTGATTAAACCATCTTATCAATGTCCTCCTCACAAGCGATCCTGATGGCTCGTGCACCAGGTTGCTTTCGAGCGTACATCTTTCCTTCCTTAGACCAGACGAAAGCGTACTTCATTTCCTTAGCCTTCATTTTAGCGAGCCACAGTAAATTCCTGCTAGAAGCCGTCAGGTTATCAAAGAATCGAAAGTCATCTTCGCATTCTTTGCGCTTTGAAATCCAGTCTGTTTTTGTGGATCGGTTGCCAAAACGGATCAAAACCACAGGCACCTTGTCTGGTTGAGATGGAAGGCGGTGTAGCCCTTCAATGTCCTTTGCAACAAGTGTGGGCAAGTCAAGCTTCACAGCAAGGCTGTTTACTTTGCTCAGTAAATCTTCACCATCTGTCACAGGTATTCCATGTATTTCCATGTTTTGCCGCCTACTGTACTGGCTCAGATCGTTCAATTCCTGACGCAGTTTTCGAATTTGCTGCCCGTCCTGGTTTGCCTCAATGTCATCAACTCTCTTACGCAGGAGCTCAATTTCCTTGTCATGCCTATTAGATACTTCGAGCAATTTGTCATACGTGTCAGACATATGTTGTACAGACATTTCAATGCTTGAAACGGTTTCCTTCAAAGATGTCAGATAATCCAGATTTGAGACAGAAATGGTAATAGCGCTGCAATTAGACGTACACAAGAAAGACTGACACAGGACATGCGCTAACTTCATCTGATTTTATTTACTGCAAGGCCAGCAAATATATGGAAAATTCAAGGCATGCGCATACAACACCTACACAACAGGCATCAACAAAACCGTTCAAGATATGATATCTCATTCTTGAAAAGGCGAACCGAGGTATCACTCACGCAATCTACTCCCCTCTTCCTAATGTGGAATGCTTCCAGAAGCTCCCTCGCCTTCGTATCTCCACTCCTGCCCAGAAGCGTCTGGAAGCATTCCACATTAGGAAGAGGGGAGTAGATTGCGTGAGTGATACCTCGGTTCGCCTTTTCAAGAATGAGATATCTATCTTGAATGGTTTTGTTGATGCCTGTTGTGCAGGTGTTGTTTGCGCATGCCTTGAATTTTCCATATATTTGCTGGCCTTGCAGTAAATAAAATCAGATGAAGTTAGCGCATGTCCTGTGTCAGTCTTTTTTGTGTACGTCTAATTGCAGCGCTATTACCATTTCTGTCTCAAATAATGCACCATCTAGCCCAAACTGACGTTCTTCTAAACAGATCATCCACTTTGGCCGTGAGATTTGCCAAAGCCTTACTAATCTCAGCAAGCTGTTTGCATAGGACAGCAGAAGATGCATTACTGCTGCTATCCTGACTGCGAGACGCCGAAGATCGACATGTCAAGCATTTCAAGGCTTTTCTTAATTCAGCATTTTTTGCTTTGAAACTCCGCTCCCCAACCCCTGCACACTTCCCTATATGAAACCTTTGACAGCAATCCGCACAAGTCATAAATTCTTCACCATCTATAATGTCTTCGTAGCATGCAGAACAAGGATCAAACTTTTCAGATGACATTGCAAGCAAGACACTAGAGCATGGGCAGCAGTGGCAGCAGTGGCGGCAGTATGCACTGGCAGCTTAACAACAGTAAGAAAAGACAACTAACCTGCAAATTCAAAACAGTTGTTGAGCACTCTTGTGCAGCAACGTGCCACCGCCACCGCTGCCCGATGTGTGAAGGCTCTTGACGACCTGCGCAGCCTTATAGCCAGAAGGAAGGGGCGTATCTTCACGTGATGACAGCACGATAGGCAGCCGCACACGGTGCGTCAAACGAAGCCAGCAGAATGCAGATCGCACGTGATACGGAAATTCTTGCAGACGGACAGCAGCGAAGGAACTGCAAATTCAAAACAGTTATTGAGCACTCTTGTGCAGCAACGTGCCACCGCCACCGCTACCTGTAATATTGTTTATAATTCACACGAAAAGAGAACATATAGTGCACTAGAGTCTTAATATAAATGCTGGAACAAAACAAAATAACAAAACATTTGGATGCAGCATACGGTACAATCAATGAGTAATGCTAGACAGACATTTGAGTTGTAGATCCTGAAACTTGTTAAGGTTCCTTTCTGAAGCGATATGTGATGGAAGATTATTCGATTTGACTATAGTACGAAGTATGAAAGAGTTCGCACAAAAAGAAGTCGGGCATGTTATGCATATAACTTTCAGCAGGTGGTCCCGACGTGGAAAAAGATTCAGGTGAATGAAAAAAATCGTCATGCAGCAGAACATGATGGTAAAGTTTATGAAAAAGAGCCAAGCGTAATAGACCGCGACGATGTGATAACATATCAATTTCGGCGCGAGCCTTTCGGGCGGTGACGCTAGAATGACGAGAAAAATCCGAAAATATGAATCGAACGGCACAGCTTTGCAAATATTCCAACTCATCTATAAGATGTCGGGATGCGGCATGACTTGCGAGTGAAAGAGACAAGTTTTGTTTTAAAGGAATTAAGGGTCATTGACCCATACGAACACCAGTTGCAAATCGAATCTAAATGAGGTTGCAAAGATTGGCAGTCAGAGTTATTAGTGATGTTATGGTATATAACACAATCATCAGCGAATAATCTAATTTTGGATGATACGCAAGGTCCCAGAACACTTCCCTGGGAAACACCGGACGAAACAGGTGAGGAGGAAGAAAGATGATTATGGACAGAAATTAACTGAGATGGACATGCAAGGAAAGTCTTAACGACATGCAAGGAAAGTCTTAACCCAGGCAATAATAAATGTTCAAGTCGGTTAGTTTGAGCAGCAAAAGTCGGTGATGGGGAAGCCGGTCGAATTCTTTAGAAAAGTCAAGGTATAGCGCATCGATTTGCTTGCCTGCGTGTTCTGATTAAAAAAGGTCGTGAGTGAAACCGGAACGTTGAGTGTCATATGAGAAACCCTCTCGAAATACATGGTGGTATTTGAATACGATGTTGTGGTGCTCAAGGTAGCTGATAATATCAGTTTAGACAACATGTTCTATGTGCTTAGATATGGAGCTAGATAAGGGTATTCAACGATAGTTGAGAGGACTAGAGTGATCACCAGATTTGAATATTGCTATTTCTTTAGCAAGCGCCTACCGCTAGGAATCGATCCTGGTGATAATGATTGAGAAAAGAGTGATGATTTTATTTATTTATTTATTTCATAATACTGCAGGCCACTGCTTGGCCCAAGCAGGAGTGAACATATAATGTTACATAACCAAAAGAATAAAGTTATTCAATATTAGCAGCACACGGAAACCAAAAGAATAAAACCAAAAGAATAAAACCAAAAGAATAAACTTATACAATGTTAGCAGCGCACGGATACCAAAAGAATAAACCAAACGAATAAACTTATACAATATCAGCAGCACACGTATGCAAAACATACATATAATCAATATTAGCAGGTAAATAGACGATTTAACGCATCAGAAAAAGTTTGCGAGGAAAAAACAGATTCCGGTAACGAATTCCAATCTTGCACTGTTCTAGGGAAGAAACTGTATTTGAAAGTGTTAATTTTGGCGAAAAGGGGAGTAAGTGAATGTTCAAGAACGTTCCGAGTCCTCACTAGAGGACGCTTAATGCACTCCGGAAGCTTCAGTTTATTTTTACCTGTTAAACAATTAAACAAGAATACCAATCTATTAATCTTTCGGCAGACTTCTAGTGTAGGAATGTTATTTGACATCATTAACTGAGATGGAGAGTCTTCCCTTTTGTATTTTCCGTATATAAACCTAACCGCTTTCCTATTTACTTTTTCAAGGACCATTATGTCCTTTTTCGTGTACGGGTCCCAAACGATTGAAGCATATTCAAGTAATGACCGCACACAAGTTTCGTAAGCCAATTTTTTCATGTGTGCCGGGGCAGTTTTTAGCTTTCTTCGTAAAACCCATAGCTTTCTCAATGCGGCTGTAGAAATATTAGTAATGTGTGACGACCATTTTAACTTACTGTCAAGTGTTACACCTACATATTTATGTTGCTCAACTTCCAAAATCCTATTACCGCGAATAAGGTAAGGCAGCAAACTTGGAGACTTTTTTCTAGTTATACGTAAGACAACAGTTTTTTCACTATTAAGTTCCATAGCCCATTTAAGACACCATTCTTCAATGGCAAAAACTGCTTTTTGTACAGAGCTGTGGTCATATTCGGATGAAATTTGTTTAAACACAACACAGTCGTCTGCGAATAATTTAACAGAAACATCTTCAGGTACGACCGCAACTAAATCATTAACATATATTAAAAACAACAATGGCCCAAACACGTCTTTGGGGGACTCCTGATTGAACATTAACAACACTTGAAGCGGTCTTATTAATTTCTACATATTGCCGTCTGTCTGTAAGGTATGCTTGAACCCACCGAATGATAAAAAAGGCACACCCGTACATTCCATCTTATAGAGAAGTTTACCATGTGGCACCTTATCAAAGGCCTTGCTAAAATCAAAGAAAACCACGTCCGTTTGCCCGGACATATCAAGCACCCGCGCAAAGTCGTGCACAGCCAGAACAGTCTGAGTAACTGTAGATAAGCCCTGCCTAAACCCGTGTTGACAATCAGACCGAAGATTATGATCGCTCAGGAACTTTCGCAGGTAGCCGGCTACAATGTGCTCCAACATCTTACATCAACTGCATGTTATGGAAACAGGCCGATAATTTGAAACTGACAGTCGATCACCTTTTTAATACACAGGAACCACACGTGCTATTTTTCAATCTGAAGGAAGTTTTCCGCATGCTAATGATAGTTTAAAAATGTCTGTTAGGCAACCTGATATTTGTTCTGCGTATCGCCTCAAAAATACATTCGGAAGACCATCGGGTCCAGCGGATTTTTTAGTGTCCAGTTTCAAGAGCATCGCCAGGACACCCTCACGAGTCACTTCAATGCCCTCCTCTGGTGCAGCCGCTGCTTTTATTTCATATTCATCTAATTCTGAAAACACCTCGTAGAAATACTGGTTAAAATTCTCAGCTATTTCGGCAGCGTCCGTGATAATCTTGTCTCTAACTTTTATTTTGGTAAGTGCATCTTTGGGTCTTCTCAAGTGCCGCCAAAATTTCTGCGGATCAGACTTTAGAAATTCTGCTAAAGTGTGCGAAAAATATTTAGTCCTGGCGCTGCTCACTTTTGATAACAGGTCATGTTTGATGTCTTTAAACAGCGGCGTTGACGTCCCATGCTTTTTACGGTATCTCTTAAGTCTACGCTTAATGTGTATAATTTCACGAGTAATCCATGGATGTTTCCGCTTTTGAAATGTTTTTCTGTCTGGAACGTAATCTTTAATACAATGCCTAAGCACATTAGCGAACCGTTGCCAAGAGCTTTCCACATCACATGTAATCACAAGATTTTCTTCAATATAGTCAATGATCGCCACATTGTCAGCTCGACTAAATTCCTTAACTGTAGCAATATCGAGCACGTGTGTTTTTGATTTTTCAACTTTCCAGGAAAAAAAAACTAACTTATGGTCAGATATACCGGGTTCAATTGTAACCGTTCCCTCTTTAAATATTTCACTAATGAACAGCAGGTCAAGAATTGATGTTTCGCGAGTACATTCAGTAATTATTTGATCAAGACCAAGAGCAAGCATAACATCAAGGATAATATCGCTCGTTTGCGATAATCCAAAAGACAGATTGTTCCAATTTAGTAAAGGCAAATTAAAGTCACCCGTTACAATCACATTCTTGTTTCGTAACAACAACAATCGATCATACAATTTACTCAAGAAGCTTTCATCAGCATCTGGGGCACGATAAACCGCACACAAATGAAACGCTGTTTCCTTCACTTTGATTTTAAAAAAAAAGGCTTTCATGCTCAGCAATCTGGCTTTCGACGTCAACATCGACACAGGATTTAACAACAACAGCAACACCACCCCCTCTAGATCCTCGGTTCCGCCGATATAGCCGATAACCTGGTGGGACGATGTCATCGTCACTGATTTGCTCATGTAGCCAGGTTTCAGTTATGATGCACACGTGCGGATCCAAAGAGAGCAAACATTCTTCCAGTTTTTCTGTTTTGTTTACAACGCTTCTAGCATTGAGAGAAACTAACCGCACATCGGACGTATCTGGCCATTAACTTTCAGATAAAGATGTGGTGTTGCGTTCTATCAATCTCCTAGAGTTTAGAACAGCATCCCATTTATAGAACCGCCTATCAACCTTCAACTTGTCATAAATCAAGGAAACCTTACTTCCAGCCTTTTTTTCAAGTTTTGCACTTTGCCAAAGATGCTTGCGTTTGCACAACGTTTCCGCGCAGTAGTGATTATCGATTCTAATGTTTTCTCCTTTTAGTTTAGACACATTGCTCCAGACTGCTTGCTTTTCCCTATAGTCCTCAAAGTACACTATGACAGGGCGATAAGAAAAACTTTTCCTCATTCTATGAATTCGAGCTACAGATGAACACTGCACTCCCAATTTAGCGGAGAAAACATCATCTATAACTTTCCTGCGCAAATCCGACTCTGATTCAATAGGATCTTCCTCTACGCCAAAAACAATCAAATTTGACCTCCGACTTCTATCTTCTAGATCTTCAAGCCTGGCTTGATGCCGTGCAAGTGCATCCTGCACACCATTCAAAGCTGTGCTTATGTTTTCAATTTCATCTGTTTTCATCCGCAGCTCTTTTACGTTTGCCTCTATGTTACTTAAGCGATCACCAAAGTTGCCCAGTGCTCTTTCTGTAGCCTCTAAACGAAGCCTAATGTCTTTCTGCCCCTCAAAGAGTGTCTGAAACATTTCATCAACTGTTGGACCTGGATTCATCTCTATATCTCCACAAATTAGCAGCATATATTGACAATAGCAGCTATAGGCACAGTTCAGACATGTGCGTGGGTACGGCAAGAGAACAAGAAACCGATCGTCAGATCGTATGGTGCAAACATAACTAACCTGTACTAGGAAAAGACGTTGCATATTGAGCACCTTGCTTGCAGCGCTTTCGCCACACCCACTGAAGACGGACGGGTGTGGCGCCGAATTTATAGGGTCAAAGGTCGATGACGTCACGGTCGACAACGTCCGATATCCATGCACCTGTGGCGTCCCCACGGCGACGGTGCTGCCCGATGTGTTATCTTTGATGACCAAATCTTCTGTTGTGACTTGATGAAGCTTGGCGATAGTCTGCGAAGGTGCATGCGTACTTGACAGCAGCAGGACCTGTACCAGGAAAAGACATTGCATATTGAGCACCTTGCTTGCAGCGCTTTCGCCGCACCCAATGAAGACGGACGGGTGTGGCACCGAATTTATAGGGCCAAGGGTCGATGACGTCACGGTGGACAACGTCCGATATCCATGCATCTGTGGCGTCCCCACGGCGACGGTGCTGCCCGATGTGTTATCTTTGATGACCAAAACTTCTGTTGTGACTTGATGAAGCTTGGCGATAGTCTGCGAAGGTGCATGCATACTTGACAGCAGCAGGACCTGTACCAGGAAAAGACGTTGCATAATGAGCACCTTTGCTTGCAGCGCTAGATAAATGCTCTCAGAGATGGTTTTAAGAATCTTGTTAAAACCGAGAGTCTCAGAGCTAGAAGTTAGTTTAAAATTATTGAGGAGGGATTTAATTCCTTCATCACTAGTAACAAATTGGGGCATTGAAACCTCAATAAATGGATCTAGGCTGGGGAGCTAAAGAGATGTCTTCAAGAGTAAATACATATGAGAATGCTGAAAGAAACATCTGTGCACATTCGGTTCCAGCAATAGGAGTGCTTTTTGAGTCAATAAGGATAATGTCATCATAACTGCGGGGATTAATAACGCGCCAGAACTTTCCTGGGTTATTGGTGATGATTGGTGGCAAAACATTGCTGAAGAATTACCTGCGGGTTGTTTTTAGTAAAACTTGGTATTCTTTATCGCTTTTTTTATACCTGTCAAGTGAATGAGTAGTTCTGTGTGGTTTGGCTTGTCTGTACAGATTATTAGCTCTACGAAGCCTGTGACCAAACCAGGTACACTTGGGTTGCACTTTATCGACATAAGTTGAATGCTCTGATTGCTGAGGTTAGTAAGTGCCGTTTGGAACAACATCCTGTTCGCCTCAGAAGAATGGGAGGACCAATCAGAAAGGTATTGCACTGAGAAGGTGGTTAATTCGGAGTTAGTTCATATTGTGAAAGTCAGCCCTCTTGTAACAGCAATGAAAAATAAGTTGTGTAATGATTTTACGACTGAAAGGTTATTTATTTAAGAGTAGAAAACAAAGAAACACATGCTTCCATTGGGATCTGAATCCACGACCGCATTTAGTGTAGGGTGGCCGGTCAACTGCGATATCGCAGTTGCTGTCCAGTCTTCTATATTTGGGCACTATTTCAGGGTCATATAACTTAGCCTTGCAAGAGTTAATCGCGCCAACCCTCTGAATGTTGGATATGTAACATAAATAACTCCTAAAAAAAATTGTACAGCCGCCACGATAGCCCAGTGTGTAGAGCAGCGTATGCGAGATGCGGTCGTGTCATGTGTTTCTTTTCATTCCCTCTAATGATTTCTCTCTTAAGCATAAACTGATTACACTACTAGTTTCCCTCTGAAAACATGACAACTTAAAGACATCCCCTATGCTTACATTTGTTTCAGCTTTTCTTGGCTTCCTTCATGTCCTCCCTGATTATTATTTTAT
Organism: Amblyomma americanum; assembly: GCA_030143305.2. Lineage (NCBI taxonomy): Eukaryota > Metazoa > Arthropoda > Arachnida > Ixodida > Ixodidae > Amblyomma > Amblyomma americanum. The sequence goes on along the minus strand of JARKHS020004563.1, from coordinate 137,571 downwards.
CACTTTTCATCTGGACAAACAACGTCGCTGTGTAACCGCTATGAATAGTTTCTCTTACCTTCACATATGCCTCTTCTACACACTGGTTACGTGCAGCTGCACATTTCTCCATCACGTGATTGATGGTGTGAATGTCGTCCATTGGTCAGTATTGCTTTCGAAAGCCAGCTTTGTTCTTTGAGTGAGTGAATACAGTGATTGAAATGATTCAATTAGCGATTGCCTTGGTAAATAAGTAGTAACCAAAAGATAATGTAAATTTTAGTGTCCTCTCATTTGGACAAATGTTAATGCTAGCGCTCTTTGTAGATTTTGGCACGGTCGAGTTAGTAAGCAACAGCGTATACAGGTTTGCGAGTTTTTCAAGCAGATTATTGAAAGCGTACTTCAACAAACCTGCAGTGACCGGCTCCTCTTCCGCCGCTTTCCTGCTTTTGATTACATGTAATGCTTATCTCTTTTTCGTTTTTCGACGGGTTTTCCGATTGTTCTACATCTGATCCTTCATTTTAGCTTTCTTAATACTTCGCTTACTGCAGTGATCTGTGTGAATTTTGGCTATTTTTACTACCTGATTTGTCAAGTTTATGACATGAGCCTCCTTGTCTCCAAGGCCCTTCAGCTTATTTTTGCCAGTAACTAATTTTTTCTGCACCTTCTTTACGCTAGCCCCATTTTAGAGCGAAAGCTGTACTTCATCATTACAGCTGCAAAAGCCGATTCATCGCTGAAGCCTTGACTTTGAATAAATAAAACAAACATATCAGCTTTCCTGCCCACTACACGAGAGCACTATGCTATCCCCTGTTCTTGTTGTTATTTTGCCCTCAAGTAGTTAACGGCGCATTCCGACAGACGGGGATTGAGCAAGAAACAGGCGGCTACTGAAAAATGCACGAAAACGTTTTTTTTAATAAGGAGAAAGAAAAAGAAGGGATGTATATTCGGTGAGCTGAATTAAGAACAAATCGGAAACTGTGAAATTAGTGGCTGCAATTGAAGAACGGGGCTAAAGGTGCAGTGTTCAGGACTTTTTTTTTATTACAGATGAAATTTGACCAGGATTAGGCAGAAGATGAAATTCAGACAGGTTTTAGGATGAGTCATTTCGTGGCTCGAACGAATCTGAATAGTAGAAGGCACACTCTTGTGGATTGCGCTGTGCGCTGTGCATTGCACATAGTTGTCATCATCAACTTCCATCTAAGCACGAACAGATGAGATCAACTTAACCTCGATGCAAGCTTAACCTGAGTCTAATATCGTCTCCAGGCGCGCCGACGACCCAGCAAAGCCAAACCATGAGTCAATCAGGCTAAATACATGCTTCCAATGTCTGTTCTATTTAAGTATGTTCAAACTCTAGCATACGGCAGTCCGCCGAGTATACTAACTATAGAGTTCCAGCCTTTATTGATTTGCCGTTCTATAATCAGGTCTTTCGCCCTATAAGGGAGCCTGCCCGGCCTAGTTCTCCAACCCCTATCTCTTTGCGCATTTCGAAATATTTATGAGACTGTCACTAATCTACAACAACACTAAAGTGATCGCCTTCCGTTAAAAAGGAGCATCTTTTCTGGAGTGAAACCCTTTATTCCTAAACTTTCCTCTTCCGGCTTGCAAACTTTCTGCTTTTTCCTTCCTATATTGCTCCGCTCTCTGTTCAAATGTAGGCTATCTCGAGATTTTACGCTCATATGGTCACTACATCTGACTATGCCGAGCACCTTTCAATTTTGCCTGATGCGAGAATTCTGTGTGCGCGCAGAGTATAAAATCTATTTTATTTTTACTTTCCGCGCTAAAACTCTTCGATATCCGCTCCCAGTTATGCCATTTACGGAAGGAAGTATTCATTTTCTAGAAATTATTTTACTCAGTGAAGTGCAGCCTTATTTCTCCATTGCTTTTTTTCGAACCTATATCATTGTGTCTCCCACTGCCTGTTCAGCCTGCTTGCTTATTGCGTGCTTCAGCATTGAAGTCGTGAGCAGGACAATGTACGGCGTTTCTGCCATACTCTTTGACGACTCCGTCTTTATACAACCTTTCGACCATGTCGTGATCATGACTAAATATTGGTGAGGAGGCCTACGTAGACTTCAGTTCGTACCTTTATAAGTTTATTAATAAATGCCACCCTCTATATACCTAATGCTGTACGATTCCTCTTTGTTGCCTCTATATCCTTACTGTTCATGAATGTTACACCTAAATAACTGCGCATTGCCACCATTTGACAGAAAATTAATGAAATCTGTTGCCTGCCTGCTTCACTACACGTTTCAGCAACGCCAGTGTGAAAAAAAATTGCTAATCTATATGGTCGGTCGAGTCTGTGCCGTTATTGCGCCCGCATTTGCCCTTCCGGAATTTTATTAAATGTCCAGAATTGAGTCTTATTCGGATCACAGCCAAAAGTTGTGTACATAAGCTAGCATGCATAAATTTCACTTGCAAAGCTTTGTGAAAAATTGTCGCAGAAAGGAAAAACTTCAGACCGGTGGTCACGCTTACTCACGACGCGCACGAATTACATTTGATATTATTAAGAAATTCGCGCGCAGCAGAAAAAATTTATGAACGAGAGGCTAAAAATTGTATCTGGTTTCCGCACCCACCGTACTATTCACACATAGCGTACAGCGCAGCGCTGCAGTGCTTCGGAATTTCACCATTCACAGGAAGCGCAGCCGTCTATACTGAACACCGCTAAGTGGTGTCGTTTTCTCGTGGTCTCGTTTTCACAGAAAAACGGCGGGCCTACATTTCGGAAAGCAAAGAAATGGCGTTGCGCATTTGCCATATCGTCTATTGGCCGCACAAAAGAATGCCCTCTGACCAAGTCGCTACACCTGCATAGACTTGGCCTTTCATAACAGAAATAGCATTGTGAATGTAAAGTTATAACTTCATATTTCACTGGAAACAAAGACGTGCTTGAAGTGCTCAAATAATGAAATTTTGACATCGCACATAAAATAAGGCAGACAAGAAGACAACTTGAAACACATGGATGTAGATAAAGAAGTGTTTCGGTTGAACAAAGAGAAACCAAAAATAAGAAAAAATCGTAACCATGCCAATGTCGGCACCGGTACAGCAAAGTAGATACCAACTACTGTAGCTAGCAGTCGGAATATGACGGTTCACGGATCGACAATTGAACAGAAACTGACGCAAACACACACAGAAGTCGCAACATAAGCTGCGAGAAATGTGCAGTCATAAGTATCGCATTCGTGTTTTGCGGTCATTTCAACATCTCTTTGTTTTTGTCGAAAACTGGAACCGGTTCGAGAGCCTGAATGGTAATTCTAGACGTGCCGTGCGGCGTTCCACTGGCAACCACTACTTTAGGCAGCACCTTGTCACCTCATGTAGATCTTGTCGAGGAATAATACCACCAGGTTGCGGACTGCGTCTGAATCTTCCAAAAGCGCCTTAACTCGATGGAAACAGGAGCCTCTACTTTAACCCTATTTTCTGGTCCTACGAGGTAGCCAGGGGAGATTAAATCCCAGGTCGGCGCTTGCCAACAAACAAAGAAAAGCCTGCACATGCAGGGGTTTTTCACCTGCTAATGCCATGGGCCTTCAGTTACACCAGTGGGGATAATGAGCTCTTCAAATGTAAAATATACCAATAGGAGCACGCATCAAATCTGCGAACCTAACAGGTCGGTGAACTCGACTCCTAAAGCGCAACACAATAAAATATACTACACCAAGGCAGGTCATGCTTCTTGAGCGTGGGCAGAAAATCACGTCTGTAGGCAAGGATTTTACAAAGCTCCTTACACTATCCAGTTCGTTGCAGCGCCCTAAGAGATAATTTATTGCAGATTTGTTCGTATTCCTTCATTTCTGCAGATAAAGACATGCCTCCTCAGAGACATTCTAGGATTGTTAAACCCAAAATTGTGGTGGCCTTTCCTTTGCGTTGCACATAAGGCGGAGAGCGATGATTTCCCGTTCTATTCTCTGCAAAGCTGCTTGCCAGACGTTGAGGGAAGTTGTCTTCCTGCGTCCATCGATCTAGCTGGCATCTGTTTCGCTAAGGTCCGCTGAGCTAGCGTTACTTTTAGTCATTTGCGCCAGCCCCTAGTGTCCTCCTGAAAGACACTATTACTTCTATCAATCTGTATACGCTAAGCCTTCAAAGCACTTGCGTACACGGTTGGAGCTCCACTCTGAATTCTTGAGCAGGCCTAGAGCGATGCGCAAAAATTACGCGCACCCGAGGTTGCCGCGGGAGTTATTTTTAGGCTCTAACCCAAACAGTGTAAACATCGCCGCGCTTTTCTCCTCTCTACTACGAGCTGACGCTTACAGAAAGGTTTCTTGTCATCGCGCCTTCATTTCTGAATGCAGCACCTCGCCTGAAGCTTGGATCTTCATCTTAATACCATGTACGGCGTCTTGTTTAGCAGTTCAGCTAGGCGTCAAGCATTTAAAACACTTTTGTAACGAGAGCTACACTTGGCTACCAGTCGAGCATTTCGCTTTGGTCCTGAGAGGCCACTGTGCGCATGCGCCGTTACCATGGCAACCGCAGAGGGCCAGTAGGTGCGCCATGCGTTTCGCTGTCGCCGCGGACGCGTGCCGGCTTCACTGTCGGAGCCGTGCGTGACGTCACGTACATGAGGAGTTGTGTGCATGTGCCGATACGATAGTAACCAGAGAGACCCTACAGGTGCCCCGCGCACTTCGTCGCCGTCTCGCTGCACGCAGCTCTATCAGCCGAACCGCGCGTCGCATGCGCAGCATTGCGTACAAAAGGCAGAGATGTAATGGGCAACTGTATCAGAACGTTCTATATGGACGCACAGAAGAAGAGTCCAGCCGCTGCTAAATGCCGATGTAGACAAGAGAAGATTTACTCTTCCGATCCTGAGGTTGTCGCCTGGCACTTCGATACTCAACAAAGACAGAATGAGCGTAAGAAGGCGAGGAGAGCAGCGGAGACTCAAGAACAGAGAGAGGAACGGCATGCCAAACGGAGATGCCAGACTGCAGAGCGTAATAGACGGCGCATAGCCGCTGAAATGGAGCCCAATGTCTCTCATTGTTAAACGTACAGTGACCACAATAAGCTCAGCCAGGAAAACGTACCTCTCGCTATGTATATCCTGGCATAGCCCAGTTAAGCCGATCCCAATTATATTCGATTCGTTAGACCTCCGATCACAGTTGCAAATGATTACTCGTCGGATGTCATGCTCACGGGCGTCTGCAGTGTGCTGGTGTATGAAGTCTTTCAACCGTTAGTTTCCAGGAACAAGTGCCTTCAACCTCGCATACCTATACCTAATCTTGGACATCAACAGCGCAAAAATCCTAACTGGCAAACATTTTTTTTTACTCTTTACACATACATGTCATCGAAATCCAGAAGATACGTGGCTGAACGCACCCTAGGTTCCTTACTGGCGTACAGCAGCGCTCGAGGTGGTTCTTTGCACTATATGTGGGCACTGCAGTGAAGTACATTTCAGCAATACGCTCTATAATAACTTCCTCAAATGGCTTGCTAAAGTTGGATTGACTTAGATTTTTAACCTGACATATCGCTTGACGACATATCACGCACACTGCCCTCCGGAGTTTGTTCCGAAAGCAAATTTTGCGTCAAAGCAGAAAAGAAGTCACAGAGCACGCAGCCATCAGGATTATGTTTAAAAAACTCGTTCAGCACATGTAAATTTCATCAAAAAGGCATAAATGAAAAAAATGGGGACGGGAGAAAATTTTGCGCCCACACAGCCAACAGTTAGATGGTGTTCAACTGCTCCCAAGAACCTTAGAAAAATTCAGTACAATTTTCTATGAGACTCCGTCATGGGGTCTTGCGGGTGGGGAAGGGGTAAGCCTTGCTTGCCACACTGAACGAAAACTGGTGAGGGTGCGTGTGTGTGAGTGTGGGTGGACACTCGATAGTGGCCATAAAAGTTGGCGTCCTCATGCAACCTATCCGGTAGCGGTTAAATTAATTATCGGTCTCGCGAGGTTGCTCGGGACTACCTGGATATCACCGGTGGCCGCATCTGCCATCCCAGTGCAGTTACGCACAGCTTAACGGCTGCACCGCTGCACCAGGAGTGGTATGAGAACTCCCACGTATAGAGAAAGATCAATTCTGCGTATATTAATCAATTAGCTACAGCGTCATACCTTTAAGGCGGAGCGCGTGCCGGAGTACGGCGGCAACTACCTTCAAGACGTTAATGCGCAGATCAAATTTGGTGCAGCGGATTCACGGCGGCGGCCACGTGACTAATGTATAGGTAGAATTCCCAGCTGCTTAGCATCGGGTTGCATCACGCCGTATTGCGCGGCGACTGCGTTTACAAAGTGAGAGGGCGGGCTTATGCCTTCTCACACATAAGCAGTCGTGTCTCTGCACATTTTTGGTATTTAACCTATACCATAAAATGCCTTGCTTATGGAATTTGCTATTCCTCCATGTAGAAAGCCATGATTTCTCTTGAAGCACAATTCTTGAGAAGTTTATTCAAAAATAACATCTGGTAGAAGATAAGTGAGCTAATGCTCATCCCGTTTTGGCTTAGTACTGAACCCGGGAGCTTAAGTGCTGCATGGCCCGTCCTCCTGTGGCGCCGCACACAAAATGCACTTGCGTTAGTGTTTCATTGCGCAGCGATTAGGTAACGCCTATAGGCAGTGGCAGTGGATAGGTAACACTTACCCCTTAGCTGGCTTTTTGCTACGTCCAACGATTGTCCAAAGCAGTAGGCAATATAAATTATTCCTTCAATCCTGAACAAATGTCCTTGCTTTAGGCACGGAACCACTTTTTCATGTCGCTTATCCTTGGTTCCTCGGTAGCAGGCATGGTTTTATTTCTATGGTAAAGCGGGCTCTCCGAACATGTAGTTTGCTGCAATCATGCTATGTGTGTCTTTTGAGTTAAGGTCGAATTGGGATCCAGCTCTTGGGTCGGTTCTCTGGGGCTATAAAGGCACGCTTGCTAAACGGCGTAGTGGGTGACCAAGCCACGAGCGATCGAGGGGCTTCAAGTGTTGAAAGCAACAATTCTTGCCGCGCTTTAAACGAGGTACTGAAGGCTACAATAGAGAGAGCATGCTCAAACGAGCGCTTGTTATATGGAGAACAAAAATTGTTCACTGGCTGCTAACCGACTTCAAGCAGCATTTCCGCCAAAATGGAGTAATTTGTTTTCTGTTAAAAGCGCAGCACTGTAGCTGCATTGTTAAGCTTTCAGTTGCTCACAGCAAGTGACTCTATGCCTCCTTTTTCGGTGGTATTTAACGCACATGATGTGCTAGTCTCGCCACAATGTAACGACATAAAGCGTCTTTTTTGCGACCGATTAGAGTACAGATATATAAGCAACACGAACAGTAGAGGGCGATTCGTCCGTTCATTCGCATTGGGAAAAAATTACGTATATGTTACGGAGCGGAGGCTCCCTTTGCTGCAATAAAACCATTAGATCATTTAAATTGGCAGCGAAGTTCTTAAATTTTTCCGGCTTGGATATTCTTAAGCAGCAAAATCTGCAGTGGAGGCCGATCTACAGAACTGCTCGGCGTGTTACAGCCCTGAAAAATTTGAAGCGGCTATCGTTCGCCGGATGCTAAGCAGAGGCAAACAGAAACGGAGAACTTGGTTGGTATCAGACCGCAGGGTCAACAACAGACCGAGTGTGAGGTCGATGCTGTGGTTCCCATCTGGAGAACGTGTCTTCATTTAGATGTGTAAAATAACGTGTTACGTTTACACCACTGGTGAATGAAATGTTTACGCTTTCCTCATTTTAAGATGACCGCGAAAGCACATGTTTATGACCGAATATTTTTAAGTGATGCCATCACTGCTATACATGGCCGGTTGTAGATGCGGGCTTATTTACAGTTATTTATTTATTTATTATTTATTTATTACATACTGCAGACCCTTGGGTCCAAGCATAGGGGCCTTAGTATATATACAGATAATAATGAACAAAACAGGTACAAACAAGTACACATTTATACAATTTTTAGTAACACTGCAGTCAGCAAACCATGGTTCCAGTCCGATACTGTCCGAGGAAAAAAGGAAAACTTAAACGTATCAGTTCGAGCATAATAGGGTGTGAGTCAGGATGATGATGTCTTGTGAGGCGCGTTAATGGCGTTAATAAATAAGCACGAAATAATATTTTATATTCAAAGCAATTCTAACTACTGTACTAAAGACAATTGAGAATATTTTTTACTCTCTTAATAAACGAAAACTAATACAGGAAGCCATTGTCCTCAAAAGGTTTGACCAAAGACAAGCGGCTCTTTTTAATTCAAGGCTATTCAGTCTTTCGGCTGCTGCGTACATGCTGCTAAACGCCTGACTGCTGTACAACATCAACACGTTTGTTTTTCCTAATGATCAGGCTGCTTCAACAACCAGAGGACAGGCTTCTGCCCTCGAAAGCGCATTGTGTTCCAGGAGCACTGCCCTGACGTCATTCCTTGGACCTGCAATTGGGCAGAACTGAGATGCGGCTGCGTAAAAGGAACATTCCGCAGAAAAGACGGCAAGTGTGTGGAGAAGAGTGAATGCAGTAAGTAGCCACCGTTTCTTGTGACGTTTGCAAGACCGATAAGCACACATAACCTAAGCCACCACTCACTCAACACATAAGAATAAAGATACTAGCGGTAGAAGTAGTTTAGGGTCTCCAACCACAATACAAGTCCTTCAAGCGGACAAGGGAATGGAAAAGAGGGGCTCATTATAACATACATGATGGAAGCCAACAGTCAGCGAAACAAAGTAGCATAGAGGATGTTCTTAATGCGAAAGCATTTAATGGCTCATGAGTAGCATCGCTGGAAAGTATGGACGGGCACTGTGCACAGAAGTTGAGAACTGAGCGTGTCCGCACCAACTGCATAAAAGTGCATTCGTCGTGCCATCACGCTGCAAAGGCAGAGGGCCGCTCAGTCTCTATGTAAATGGGTGATTCAAAGGACATACCTTTAGGGTAATTAATGAGGGCACTGCGAATTACTCCATTCTAAATAAAAGTTTTTTCTTTCTCTCCTCAAAGAGGACAGCTGCTAAAACATCAACTACTTTGTCGAAATAATACGGAGCGGTAGTTCGGCTTCTTCTATTTTCAGATCGAACAGAAGACATACCAGGCTAAATTATAAACACAACGTCACGCTTGCCAACACAAGTATTACCTTGCAGATCAGACGCTATGAACGGTGCCCTTCACTAGTGAGAAGATTATGTAGAACCCGGCGTTTTCGGCAGTTAAAATGAAACTGTCCTGTTGAAAAATGAGCAAAGCAAGCCCAAATTAATGTGAACAAACACGACGATATGTAAAAACTGGCTGGCGATTACCTTGCTCGGTAATACCAAATTTGAGGGCAGCTGCTGCCATACCAGAACCTCAGAGGACCACAGACGAAACACACCAGGCCGAACGTAGGCGGCTCTGTATTCTGGCTTGGGCAGCCCGCTCAGCGATTCGCATCCGCTGAGCATAAAGGACAGCGGCGCGCGCTACATTGACGCCGCAGGGTCATTCGCGGGTCGCGAGCGTGGATCCTGTTTTGACGCTTCCGCCGCACCCCCCTCCTCAGCTCTCCTTTTTGAACGGTTTTCGCTATTGCCGTCTTTCATCCTAAGCTGCCATTTAGGTTAGCCCTCTTTCATCCTCAGGTGTGTTTGTCGTGGGCTCGGTTACGCCGAGGGACGACGGCGACGCCGTTCAACGCAGCAATGGGCGCTTAAGAGCCACGGTCTTTAAAAAACTTCTTCCAAAGCGATAAACACAGTACACATACATCTACATCTATTTTCACAGCCCTCAAACCTTGCGTTTATGACCAGAAACTTCTAGGACATGTTCCTTCAAGCTAAAGCCAATAGGTGTGATTTTTCTTTTTCGCACAATTACACACCCCATAGTGGGGCGTTACTGTCATTCCCAACGCGTGCATTCTCTTATTGAGCTGCTAAAAAAAGGGCGGATTCGCAAGAACAAGTGCTATAATAATGCGTGGTAAGTGGTAACAGCGCTAAGACGCCTTTTTTGTATCCACACAAGGAAAAAAAGACCGAACAGCACTATGTGAATTAAACTTGCTTTTGCGGAGTTACCGTTACTCATGCTCTAAGTGTAACTGGTTTGTTTAAGCGTTCTACCAAACGGAATGCTATTTTAAGGCAAAAGCCTTTAAGGGATCATCGTTGTCCCTCCGTCCGTCTGTGCGCGAAATCTGTCACATTATAGCTGTCAATCAAATGACGTCAACTTAATCGATAAGACAAAAATCCTTGTGCACGGGGATATTCGAACCACCATACTTCCGTTCCGCAGCAAAGCGTGCTAACGGCTACGCTGCTTCCTGCCAACGCATACGTAGTTGTTCTTGTGTTGTACATCGTGTGGTGCTTTCAGAGGTTTATTATTTTTCAATCTTTTTAGGTTCCCTCAACCTAATATATGTCTAGCGCAAGGATGCTGGGCAACATTATTTTTCTTTCTTTTTCTCTGCCCACATTTATATATATCTAGTGTAAGGACGCTGGAGAGTGTTTGAGGAAAGGCGTCGAATTGGACGGATACCTCCCAAACGCCCTCCAGTGTCTCCAGCATTTAAGGTTCACAAACAATTGTGTACTTAATCAGCATAATAACAAAACATAAGTGACACAAACAGCAACACCGCGCTAAAGGCTTTCTCCTCACCACACTTTGAGTCAACAAAGTGTCCCCCACCCCCTGAAGTTTTTTATATGGCTAACTCAAGCGCATTAACTCCTTCGCTAGAACAGCGGCGGCGAGGCAGCTGTCAAGAAACTGCATCGTACTTGCTGACCCTTTGCTTTGTCATAACTGTATCGCTTTTAACAGGTGCTCAATGATGTGGACATCACTCTCGGTATGAAAATGTGTGACGTAGCTGTATTAAACGCTTTTTAGTTTATTTTAATAGTGTACGACTCTGTACAGCGCTCGTGTATTGTCTTAAGCTGGTATCTCTCGCGGTAAGGCTTGAAAGAAAAAAAATTAAGTCGCTCCAAACATGCCGATATGTGCCACCCTGGGTGGCCTTGTCAAGTGGCTGTATTTCCATTCGGTGCAAGTGCATAGCACAGCCTTTTTTTTTTGTTCGGGGGGGGGGGGGGGGGAGCGCATGACAACAGAGTGTCATGGAACGCTGGAAAACTTTTGTTTGACTGGCGATACATCCTTTAGCCACTTTCTTATGCCCCCTGTTACTATGTACAACTGGTATCAAATGCGCTCATACCATGCCAGCTTCAGTCAGACTATAGTTGCTTGCGCTTCCAGCAGCACTTTTCGTCAAAGCACACAGAAGGTGGACGTTTTTAGTGCGAAAGGACTACTTCACGAGTTCAAGCCGGCTCGGATAGTTTTTGTGAAGCTTGAAACTCAGGGTGACCTTGGCCAAACCGCAAATGAAATAAATATTGCCGTGACTGCGATTAGAACCCTAGCTGTTGCGAAAAGATCAGCTTCGCTGGCCACTGCACGAGGGCACTATGCTACCGCCGCTGCCGATCACGTCTCGTGTTAAACTGCAGCACACTCTCGCGTTGTGCATTGCACGTTGTCGCCTTCATTAAGTAATACAAGCATGGAACTCAGGCACGTAGCCAGAAATGTTTTTCATGAGGGGCCCAAGGCAATTTATGGCTCTCAAAAAGGGGGGCAGGGCTTCTTCGGGAACCCCCCTTGAATACGTGCCTGATGGAAGTAATATATGCGCTCTGACGGTGTTCAGTGCACATAATCGTCTTCATCAACTGATAACACCGGAATGAAGAAGATGATCATGCGCCGAAGCGATTTTTTTTTTGCCAGAAGTTTTGTAAAATAAAAAGTCTATCCACTCCTGCCGAGGGCACGTGGTGTACTCCGGCTGGAAGTGCTCTGATTCTGGAAGAAGGAATGGAATATGGGACAAGCGTATACTTCAACAAAAGGCGTGGCCAGCATTCCTTTAGCTGTAAGACTGTGCATTTAGAGCTAGCTTGAGCGACAACCGATTCAGCAAATTACAGAACGAAGTCAGGGTTAATACTGCATCTCCTGAGTTTCTAAAGAAATGTTGCATGTTTGCTCATAGCAGTACACCTCGTTTCAGATACCACACAGGCAGTCTTGCCGGAAAAAGGTCGTGGTGCTGGTAAAGGTATGTTGCTCATTGGAGAAAATATACTCAGGTGAACTGTCTTCTCACAAAATGATAACTGTAGAAAATGCTGACAAATTAAATTTCCTGATTGTGAGCACGATAGTAAGGCTCTACTAGCATTTCAAGATGCAAATAAGAGGTCTGCCTGTAAGCTTTTCCAAGCAATTGCTGGTGAGGGCAAAGCAGACGGGCAAGCAGCGATACACTTTATCCACCACATCAGCATCTTGGAGACTTTTCTAGCGACAGGAGCAAGCGATACTCACGAGCGTCTTAACTATCACGGCAAGCGCTGCTTCTCGCTGTGTTCTTCACTAATCGTGGATTTAATCTGCAGATGCATTTGCTTATAAAAAACCACCGACTTTTTTTTACTCCTCACTGATTCTGAGGCACACCATCTTCTACTGTGGATGAAATCCTGACGTGTGCAGAAAAGCTGCTCTTGTATTATCACTGGCTTATAGAAATTAAACTTTATAATGCTTAAAGATCTTACCGTTTCGACCCTATAAAATCTATGAAGCCAGTATTTTCATAGAAATTAAAAAGGTATGACGTTTATTGAACAATCGCTAAATTATGTACCAAAATTGAAAAGTTGCATAGCTGTATTTTATATTTCAGGTGGTTCTAAGAAGCCTGACAAGGCACGGCCGAGTGAACCGCAGCAACCAGAATCTACTCTGAAGGACGTCGTCTCCTTCAGTGGCGGTATGAAAATTTTAGATATTGTTGCTGTTTCTGCACAAATATTTAGTGGCGGAGCTTGGGGTTTCAGTATGAATGCAATATTGTGCAGCTGCGTCACTAGCAGAACGTGCTTTTATCGTGAAGAACATTACAGACTATAAATGATCGCTATCTAAAGATAGGTGAAGAAAGTCGTTTAATACCTGTTCCTCTTTGCAAAAAGAAATGGTCGGACAGTCATCGGCAAATATCATTGAGAAGCGTGAAGATTCGGTTAGCAAAAACTTATTCTCCAGAAGCGGCAAATGTCTTCTTCGTGAACCCGTAACCATCTCACTCACTCCTTGTATCCATCTGTTCCCCTAGATCCACTTGTTCTAAAAAAATTTATTATCCAAGCCTTCCACATAGTAAAGACTAAAAACGCTAAGCATAGAACGCGCTTATTGCGTTTTCGCACAGTGGTGACAACGCCGTGGGCAACGGACGTGCAGATTGACGTGGTACTGAAACGAAATCTTCAGTTAAATGACTTCAGCTAACCAAGAAAACAGCACGACGGCGGCACACGAAAAAGATTGTTCGGCGGGCATAGATAAAGAGAATAACCTGCCATCTCGGCTGCACTCATTTAAAGCTGACAGTAGAGTTTTTAGACAAAGCGTGTAAAGCAGGCACGATTATCTGGATCATCACAAAATCAGTTGCGCGCGGCTAGCAAACATGTCAGACAAATCCTCTCGAACGAAGACACAAACATAGTGGCGTGCCAGCGAACTGAGCAAGAACAAACACTACCAGTCTTTGTGTACATTTGTGTGTGCTTAGCTGTGAAAGGTTCAGAGGAACTATGGAAAATGTATTGAAATCTTAGCTTTGGAGTCTAGGATCAGCATTTATTTTCTAAAGCGAGTGAGGCTAAGCTGTTAAGAAGAAGCACTAAAAAGAGAAGCGCTGGAGAAGGGGGTGGAATGTGTATCATATAAAGATTATGCTTAGGAATAAATATCCTACACTCAATAAAAAAACTCCAACTCAGAAAAGACAGGATCTCACTGCTTTATAATTTATGCTGGCGTTATGATTTTCCGAAATAAAAATTAGGACATCCAACAGCAAGAGCACCGCATAAAATCTCAAGCTTGGAGAAGAGGAAATACATCAATATTAGCCTTTACGGGGCGACGTCTGGATATTGCTTGCAACGCTTGTAGGACGTAAAAAAAACACAGACAATTCAGCATAAAACCTGCTTTGAAAGACGCAAACAGTGGCCCAAACCAAATGACTAAATGGCTTAACCTGTTTGAATCAAATGCACGTAAAGCAACCCTACACTGCTTTAGGGCGGGTTCACACTTGTCTAAAAATCCGGCGAGCGAAGAGGATCCGTTCTCTAGGACCCGTTCTCATCATTGAAGACTGGGCGAGGCGAAACCGCCGCACAACTTTTACTTCTCGCTTTTTCGCACACTTCTCGGCCGTTACGCCACCGCTCAGGCATATACAGATATGGTTAGAAAAGAGCATAAGTCAACGCTGTCTGTGAATCATAACCATCTGCACGCTAGCCTTCGTTCAACGCAGGCACATTCCCACATTTTGTTCAGCGTATGCAGACACTGACATTGAGCCCAGCCTAGTGGCGCCATCTGCTTGTCAGGATGGGAACCATTAGTCAACATTTCGACGCTCTTCCTAATAGTCAATCTGAATAAAAAATAAAGCAAATGTATCCCTTATACGCTTACTCATAGGCGAGGTGAGACGAAGCGATAGACCGGTGCCCCATTTATGGCCAGTGAACGCACTGTAAACAGCAGCAACAACGACGAATTAGCCCCGCCGCGGTGGCTCAGCGGTTAGGGCGCTCGACTACTGATCCGGTGTTCCCGGGCTCGAACCCGACCGCGGCGGCTGCGTTTTTATGGAGGAAAAACGCTAAGGAGCCCGTGTTCTGTGCGATGTCAGTGCACGTTAAAGATCCCCAGGTGGTCGAAATTATTCCGGAGCCCACCACTACGGACCTATTCGTTCCTATGTTCTTTCACTCCCTCCTTTATCCCTTCCCTTACGGCGCGGTTCAGGTGTCCAACGATATATGAGACAGATACTGCGCCATTTCCATTCCACCAAAAACCAATTATTAACGACGAATTAACTCCGAAGCGGGAGGTCCTGCTTCGAAGAGCACCGCCATGTTTGCTGCCGCGGGCTGCGGAATTTTTCCCGCCGCGGAAATCGATCCTGGACAGATCGACGTCGCCGCTTTCCGTCCTCGTCGGCGTCAAAAGCGGCCGAATCCCTTTCGCTCGTCGGATTTTTGGACAATTGTGAAGAGGCGCTTAAGCATGAGACAAAGCAACGAGAAGAAAACAGCACCAAGGCGAAACAATATTTTATGGCTGGTATTAAGAATGGATATAGAGAGATGCTAGATTTTTCTAGGTGATTCAGCGAAAGGGCATCAAGATAAAGTAATAAAAAACAGGCATTCATCGCTTCCACCTTTCCTTACGCCAACAATGCCGCGCTTTCAGCAGAACCCAGTTCCCGACTGACACGCCCTTGTCGGTTCAGTCTCACCGAGACGAAGTTATTGTGTGCCGACATCAATAAGCAATATTTCCTGATATTATATGCTGCCCCAAAACTACACCCTTTGCTCTGAGCAGAGTCCATAAAAGACATTTCTGCAAACTTAATATCCCCGGGGCTTGAGCCGTTCTTCTGAGAGAGGTATTTCCAGCAAGGGCCCGTTCTGCGTTGCGGAATCTCATCAAAGCTCGCACTTCAAATGCCGGAATGGGCGAAGACTACAGAAGCATTATTTTTGAAAGACTCATTTTATGATGCTCTCATTGCACCATTCATGAATGACAGTTTCGCTTTTGGTATCAGGATTCGTAGCTAGCAATCAATGTCGCTCGCCGGCTCTTGCAAGAAAAGCAAGGCGGACGAATATATATAGTCAAAGGAATATAACGAGGGATGGGCGAAGTCCCTAACAATTACAGCTCGAAGTCATACGTTCGTAGAGTCACAGTCTTGACAGCACGGTAACCCCTGTCCACCGGCATAAAACTGAAAGCTTAAGTATTAATTTGTTGGACAAGGCAATTCGCGGGGAAACTTTTATCTACCTCTGTTAAACAGCTACCTCTGTTAAACTATTCGATCATTGACTACTAAAGTGCATCTGATAATTTTTTTTTCTTGAACCTAAAATTTCTTGGAACTTTTCTTGAAATAACGTATTTAGTTTTCAGAGAAATTCGTTGCTTCTCTTAAATCAGACACAATACTTGTAAATGCAGTATATTGCCGCCATGAAACCCATAAAATATAGCATAGTACATCCTTCTCAAATCGGCAAGGATCTTAATTTGGGAATGTTGGGGCTAGAATCAAAAATGAAATGATGTGCATTAGTGCATCTTTACAGGAATCCTTCCCCTGCTTAGGCAATACGTTTCCCCACGCTATGCTCCTGAAGATACGGCATCGCGTAGAAATCGGCAATGCTGCCGTTCTGTTAAAATTCATGGTTTTTTTAAGGATGTTAGAAAGTTAAACATCCTAAAAAATAACTCTTTCTTTGCTTTATTTTTTTCAGGTGAACATGGCTGTCCAAATCAAGCAAATCAATGCGTTGAGTTTTGCAAGAAGCTTGGCCATCAAAATGGCTACTGCGGTCTGTTCGTCGAGCGGTACTGCTATTGTTCGGGTAGTAAGTGGATGTCGGATGACTTTTACTGCCGTACTGTTGTGTTGGAAGAAATTTACCATGGCTTCCACTAATCTGTTAAACAAACCCATGTTGCTGACGGCTACGATCTAGCGAAAGCATGAAAATCTAACCTGTATTCATTTTTGAACTAAGAATTGCAATGTGCTGGACAGTACCTAAACGTCCCAGAGAGTTAGGTCCGAACTCCTTTACCTTGCAGACTTCTATAGCTATATACTGAAAAAATATCCTCGAAACTCGACTTCCTCGAAGCATTAAACCTGTGACTTGTGTGTAAATAACGAATAACTGCATTTCTCCTCTATAGTATCCGCCAAAAAAAAAGAAGTAGCAGCTAGATTAATCGAAATATACTCCATAATAGGTTGAGATAACAAAGTTTCGAATTCAGAGTTTTGCTATTTTACCTATTAAAAATTTCAAATCTTAATTGTTAAGAAATTTTAGCCACTGTTTGGCTTCATGAGAGTGCAATTTCAGAAAGCACCAAACAACGAAGTGGCCAGTACTAGTGTATTGACTGTAGGTGCTACTAAACTTATTGCATCAAGCACAATCAGGTTAACGAAGATTTGAACTATGTCGATTGTGTGTTTCAAGTAGCCTCTTTTGCGGTCAGTGAATATTTTCGCAATGCATTGCCGAGGAGTTTCAGCGAAACGCGGCACGAAAATTTAATCTCAAATTTTTCATGTAGAAAGGTAGATTTTTGGGTACAGTGGCACGTGTGTAGTGGACATCAGAAACTTTATAATCAAGTTACTTCGTAACCTATTTAGAAACAATTTCTTAAAGCATTGTTTTTTATTTTGAAGCTAAACGCATAGTTGCGCATAGATATTCTAGGTAATCATTAGAAAGAACATATATTCTGCAAATTCAGACATGCTATTATCCTTCACGTTGTACATGATAATATTTGACCTCTTCGCGCGCCTATCGAAAAGCACGTTCGTTTGCAAGGCGCACCGCATCAGCCGCCAGCAAACGCCCCTCTGAGGAATACGTGCCACATGATCCTCTGTCCTGCCCGAGCTGCGATTCTTGTCACTGCTAGCAGCCACAGAAGATACAGGAGATTTCCTCCGCGGGCAATGTTTTGCCGCGTGTTAACAGCACTATTCAGCGAACTTATATGCAATAAATTTAAATACGTAAACAATCTTCAAGTTGCTCATGAAGTTGCGAAGTAACTCAGGGGACAAACTGCAGACCACGCTTGACGACCCGGATAGACAAAGCTAAATGGTGGGTTTAAAAATTGTTCTGAAAAAAAAAAATAATGTTCAGTAGTTACGGAAGAGAGTAACAGTTAACGGTAGACAAAAATGCACTGGCAGTGTGGAGAGAATATATCTACTAAGGAAAAGTAGTGCTCGCAGATCCGTCCCACACGAGTGAACCAAGAGGAGAATTGGGTGAAGTGCGTGTTGCAGGGAGGAAAATTAGTGATCGCAGATCCAAAACACAGGAGTGAACTAACTAAGAGGAGACGAATTGGGTGCAATGCATTTTGCAAGGGTCCCAAAGCGTCAACAGCAGGCCTGCCAATGTCCCTTAAACGAAAACATTGTTACAGTTGTATTCTGCCAATACTCACCAATTGGGAAGAGACTGGGAGGCCAACGAAAATTTATGAATCTGAATTGAGGACAGTGAGCTAGCCACGAAAAGTAAAATAATAGGAGAAACGTTAGAAGACAGGGAGATACAGGAGAACGTTTGGGAACAGACACGTGTTATTGGTAGTCTAACTGAATTCAAGAAGTCATGGACATGGGAAGGGTATGTTTTGCGAAAGGTAGACAAGAGATGGCATCATAAGGTAACGAAGTGCAGTACATGGAATATCATGCGTATCAAGGGTTGACAGAGTCTTCGAAGGGAGGAGGAGGGTGGGGGAATTTTGGGGCTATTTTAAGAAGTTGGTGGAGCATAAGGTGCAGCATCTGGTGCAGCATAAGTTGCAGCAGCTGCTGCACCTTATGTGCCTGCCAACTTCTTAAAATAACCCCAAAATTCCCCCACCCACCTCCTCCCTTCGAAGACTCTGTCAACCCTTGATACGCATGATATTCCATGTACTGCACTTCGTTACCTTATGATGCCATCTCTTGTCTACCTTTCGCAAAACATACCCTTCCCATGTCACAAAACAAGGTTATCAGGAGAGACATGGGAAGACCTTTGTCCATATATCCTTCTTTATCCTTCTTGTATCCTTCCATCCTTCTTTGTTCTTATATTCTTTTATATATTATTGTATAAAACAATACGACATATACATGACATTGTAAATCTGACCTCTATTTCCCGCTCCCCTGCAAAAAATCGCTTGAAAGAGGCTTTGCAAAGCAGGGCAGCTCTTCGTGAAGCGTGTGCTACTATAATACCGCAGACAGAAGCACAGCGTGCATTAAAAGCTCCCAGGCAGCACAGTGTTTCTCGAGCAGTATAACAAAAGAAATACATCAATTCCGAACCACAAAAATCTGTGTACAGGTTAGGAGAGGTGACGTTCTTACACGTGAAAACCATCAGAGCTTCATAGGAGTCACATGTGCGAAATAGACTGCTCAAAACCAGAAGCTCTCACCTGGGAACGTTTGACGCATATTCTACATGTGACGCAATGGTCGGGGGCTTTGTGCGTGTAGTGCCTTAACCGTGTTCTTGCTAGAAGAGCTAGAAAATCCACCAGTCTCTCCCTAAATGTGCAATGTCCGAAGAAGATATTTTATAGCGTAAGCTACACTGCACGAGGTTGAGCAGTTTCGCGTGGCTCCTAGACAGCCGTGCTGCGCATGCGCGAGGAGCAGGGACGTCCCACAGCGCACAGCTGGCGCGCTGGAGCCGCCGCCGCCACGCGCGCCTCGCCGGCCTGCGCATCCTCTGCAAACCGAAGCATGTGACCAACCACGTGACTGGTCACGTGGCCAACCCTGTGACAAACCACGTGACCAGCCACGGCGACGCGCCGCCGGCAGATGCTCCGCACCACGTGACCGACCACGTGGTCAACCGAAAGGCCTTTTTCCTGCAGTGAGCGTAGACAGGCTGATGATGACGATGAACCTTGCTGACAAGCCTGCGCCTTAATGGACACTTGATGTCATGCTTGGTCAGAGTGTAAAAGTTGCGTTGTGGTTTTTAAGGTATGCATGCCGTATGCAAAAGTCAGGTACTTATAGCTTCCGGGATTCCAAGTGTACAAGGATCCGGTCGCTAGATATTTAATACAAATTGAAGAGAATTAGAAATAAAAGGTCCAAGCATTGAGGACGGCGTATGTGCCATTTTCGTCTTGGCTCTCAAGTATATATTTAGTCGCCTTGGCAGAGATTATGGCCTATCTGACGCCTAAGAAAACTGATCATGCGGGTCTTTCCAGCGTTTCTCTTGTCTTGTCGACTTCGCGTAATGTTTGATTCCCTCAAGAAGGCTCCTGGCTCTCAAGTGGCCGATACGCATCAACAAGTGCCAGCACTAGGGTGGTCAGTTACAAGTGAACGCCCTGATTAAAGTTTCCCTCACGTAAGAGATTGAAGAAGTCCCTCGTGAACAGCGCAATTTGCGTTATTATTTCCGCAAACTCAGCCGTGTTCAAGTGCGGCTATAGGCGTGTATACCAAAGCACCAAGAACATGTTCATGCTCGCCGTCGTTGACGTCAATGCTGCTCAGCTGGAAGAGATAATTCTTCCTGGTAAGCACAGTTTACTGACAGTAATTTCAGAAACAGTTTCGGCGTTTCTTCCGAAGGCATATTTTGCGTCAACCGCGAGCAAATAAGCGAAGTGCCTCAGAAAAATATTGGAAGGAGCAGACTGAAAAAATTTCATCCTATAACGACAGAAACAAGGCACCTCTGATATCAGGGACGATGGTAGGATTACCAATCAAAATGGTCACTAGAGCTAATTCTGTTTACAGGAGCACACTACGACTGCTTCGTCGAGCGTATCTTTATAGCACTTCGGACTGGCGGGATCCCAACATTAGAGACCCCGTGGTAAAACGCTGCCGCCTCCACGACCACCAATTCATTTTTTAGCAGCCATGTCAGCAGGTGGTGCCTTCCTATGTAGCAGAACTGAAAAATCGCGCTGCAGGCCTTCCTGCGAGCGGACGAACCCGGCTAGAAACGTTTATAGTATGTGCGAAATAATAAACCTTTGCATTGGTTTTGAAACAGAACCTTCCTAGAACGTATTATCCGGAGGATATGCAGCGAGGCACTAGGGAGGGTGACTGCTCTTAACCACTGCCCTGCTCAGACCGTTGATAGAGCGGTCAACGAAGGATAACTGATGAGCACTGCACTAGGAGAATAAACAACAGTGGCACAGTGGAGGCGGGGATGGCTTCCCGTCGAATTTTGCTGTTAAGCAAAAACTTAGGCGGCGTTGTTTTCTAACTTCGATTATTTGGGTTTTACACCTGTACTTCGTAACGTTTATGCCGTTTGGTGTTTTTGCGTCTTCTTTATATCTGTATAGGCTTAGAACACACTCTGGATGCATGTTTTCATTCCGCTGTGCTGAATATTGCGTCTTTGTTGAATATTATTAGTAGTTTTATTTCGGCACTTTCATTGAATGAAATCCTCGCAGTGAGCTGATTACGCTGCTGCAAACCACATAAATTTTCCAAGAGTTCCTGCTTTGGCAGAAATAATTTCATATCAATTAAAATGATTATTCAAGGCTGTTTTTTACCTTTCGTTTCCGCAGCAAAGCCGCGGCGAAAATTGCCGGATTCCAGTGACGGTATGTATTTCACTTGTTTTAAAGATGACTCACAGTTTTTTATTGGATGTTTATGCCTTTGAAGGATTTAGCTGTATGCTGGCGTCATGCATCCCTGAAACGCAGACAGCCTCATAGTTAAGAGAGTGGCATCTGTTGTTAGACACTTTTGGTTTCTGCAAACCCTCTAACGCACAGATTGTGCTATGTCTACGGTATTTTGAATTCTTGTCAGCAATTTGCTTCAGTCAGTGATTCTGTTCCTGAAGTCGCAGCAGCATGAGAGCGGAAAAGGGGCTTTTTTCTTAGTTTAAACTCAGCAACTGTTTCTAAGGACTTTCGTTACGAGAGGGATTAAATGTGTATTTGGGAGCAAAAAAAGACTGCGGGTTAAGATTACCACATGTTAAACGGTAGAAGAAACAAACCAGGCGGCATGTGGAAAAACTAATTTAGGTTCTGCTAGAAAACGGTTTACGAAAGGAAGAACAGGGAAACAAACAAACAAACAAAAATAACACTCGCAGAAGGCAACGGAGAGAGCTTGAGGGAAAAAAGCAAAGATGCACTCAGTGTTCAATGTTCGGCGAAGTGTTCAGCGTTCCACGTATGAGCCCGGTAGATGGTGCGTCGGGCAAGGAGGTGTGGCGGTGTGTCGGCGCAGTCTATGGGCTCCTCCGGTCAATGCCCTGATGGAGGCGTAGGGTGAGTGCCTTCTCCACGGTATGCCTCAACGCTGCCGCAGGAACCCGTCACACCTGTGGAACATGCCCCCCCCCCCCCCCCCCCCCCCCCCAGGTCAGGTAGCTCGGGGAAGCAGCGGTGGCGATGGAGGCGGCCCGTGTTCAGGGGCTGCCGGCCACGGGAAAGGCAGGAAGGGAACAGCGGAACCTGGGTCTGGTGGTTCAGGCTGTCGAAGGCGGGCTGTCCAGGTCTGGCATCCCGGTCATCTGTGGCTGAGGCCCAAGATTAGGAACTCTGGGAGCCAGCGGATATCGTCCAGGTCCGTCGCTGACCGCGTTCTTCTTGTTGTTGTTGTTGTTACCCTCACACAATTCTCTCTGGCATTCTCTCTTCGCCACTTCCTCTTCCGCTTTTTCTTCTTCGTCTGCGACCCCGTGCGTCTTCACTAGCCACAATGTGGCGCTGGCTCCTTACAGTATTGTCCGGCGGAAAAAAGGAAAAAAAATATTTACAATCTGATGAATATTTCTCAAACCAGCAAGTATTGAGTATTTATTGTAGCTTCCAAGAGTACAGAGTGCTGTGAAATGAAATCAGATGTTCGTTGTTAAATACGTTTATTGCTACTGGATTTCATGAACGCAAGTCAGTCCCACACGTGCTGATTGTTGAGAAGTACATTTATTTTGTTTTCCCTTTGGCTAACAACATAGACTGTTCGGTAACGATACAGGTACCACTGTCTCCACCTGTATTAATAAATCTCTAGTTAATCTGCATTGAGGGTTCAGTAATTATGTAAAAGTTTGCGAGTGCTTTTCTTATAGGTGTGATGCGTCTGCTAGTTACTTTGCACCGTGGTTAGGCTGGCACGTACAAAAACTTGCACACTGGAAACGCTCTCTTAGCTTCCACCGTGGCGCCCTTCGCCATTTATTTGTTGAGATACTTTCGGGAAGGTAATCCCAGTATAACTTCTCCCGTCAGGCGGCATAGGCCGGGCATCGCCGTAAGTGAGGGAAGTTGAGGCGGTGTCGCTGAACGCACGCAAAGCTAGGCACCGCCCGCTGGTCAGCGGAGGAATTTTCTCCGTGGTTCTAGTGCTTTCTACGTCATGCACGGGCGACATTTCGTTCACGCTGGGACGATTCTTAAATATTTGCGAATTTATGTGTGAACCTCTAGAATTTGTACTAAATTACAATTTGAATATTGATGATGCCAATGTCTGCATGGTCCTACAAGCGTAAATGTTTGATGCGTAAAATTATATTACGCTATCACTCGATTTATTTTATTTACAATTCTTTCCTGTTAGACACACCAGATAGTCCCCGTTTTCCTAAGAGCCTCAGAACTCAGGAAAGTATTATTATAGGAGCGGCCGCTGACCGATACCAATTCGACAATTAACGAAAGGCGACTACAGTGAAACACGAACTGCAAGAAATAAAGCTCGGGCTCTGGGGTAGCTGCTCCCGGTACAGTAGACCTGTCTGTGAGTTCGGCAAGAAGTACAGTACGGGTCCTGTTCACCTGCTCTGTAGTGCTGGTGACACGGACGTGATGATCACTCAACCTAAGGAGCACAGGCGTCAGCAGTACCCGTAGCAGACGTATTGTCTAAGCTTAATACAGGTCTATTCTAAGGAACATGGGGATCCTGGAGACTTGTTGTTGTTCATGTTGGCCTCAGGAGGAGTGGCACGCGTGCGCACGCACACACATACGCACGCACGCACGCACACACACACACGCCTCACCGTGCCTCATCGTTGTCGTTCTTCTGCTGATGGCATGAATGGTGGCAAACCGGCGCGTCGCTACAATATAGCGATCTCTAATTTATTCTTGCAACTCACTCACATGTAGTGATAAGAAAGAAACTACCTGCCGCAAGCAACAAGATATTGCCGCCAGGTGTCCCCGGGCGGCGCCTTGCGGACAAAGAAGTGAGAGACGTGCGTGCTCTTGCAGCTGGGAAACTGCTTCACTGCTGGCGGCATGTGCCTAGCGCTTCTGGTTCTGCAACCTATTTGTGACATTTTGTGGTGGAGGTGCTGGGTTAAATGCTCTGGAATATGTCGCACACCCCTCCTAAAGCCGAGGACCCCAGACCCCTTTCGACACGCCAGTTCACCGGGTCAGTAGCCGAAATCTTGGACTGCCCCCTGAGCATGGGCTATTGGAAACTACCTCGACACCTGGCCGACTGCCTCCTATACTCTCCAGAACCCACGGCAGCAAAGTCCTTTCGCGGGACTCAGCTGGAGGACGTGGAAAATTGGCTCCTCCAGTTTGAGCGTGTCGCCACATTTAACCAATGGGGTGACGCAGCCAACCTGAAAAACGTTTTTTTCAGCTTGGAGGACGGTGCTCGTACGTGGTACGAAAACCGTGAGGACACTCCTTCATCATGGCCTGAGTTCTGACGTCAACTGCTCACCGCGTATGTCAGCACTGATCGTCGGGAGCGAGCTGAACGAGCATTGCAGTCCCGTATGCAAATGCCCAACGAAATGATTACCATGTACGTCGAAGACATGACCCGGCTCTTCCGACGGGCTGACCCACACATGTCGGAAGCCAAAAAGCTGCGCCACCTAAATCGCGGTGTTAAAGAACACCTTTGCTCCGGCCTCGTGCGCAGAACCCAAGCACTGTTGCCGAGTTTGTGGCGGACCCTGTCACGATGGAGCGGGTCCTCCGGCAGCGTTCCACCGCGTACGACCGGCCAGTCCTTGCTGCTTCTGTTACGGAGTCCCTCCCGGCTTTGAACAGCAATACAGGCTTTCTTCGCGACATGATCAGTGCTATTGTCCATGACGAGCTAGATAAAATTTGTGGTACGTCGCCGCCAATGGCCAGCTCCCTTATGAGCGTTATCCGTGAACAGGTGCAGCAAGCTGTCAGGCCTGCGTTACTACGCCGCAAACCACAGCAAATCCAGACAGACTACTGTCGCCCGACATACGCTGAAGCTCGGCTATACCCTGCTCCAAATCCACCGGCATTTCAACCGCCCAACCAGACAGACTACTGCCGGCCGACCTACGCTGACGCTATGCGACGCCCTGCCCCAAATCCAGCGGCAGTTTTTCCAACCTATCACGACGTCCAGCTACTCTCCGTGCAACCAGTGCAGCACCGCATCCCGAGTGAACGACAATCCTTGCGCAGAGCGGACGGCTGGCGTGGCCCTGACCGCCGGCGTTTGTGCTTCCACTGTGGGGAGCCCCGTCACCTGTTCCGACGGTGCCCATATCGAGAGCTTGGCCTGCAGGGGTTTTCCTCCGATGCGCCAAGGCCCCGGTTTGGCCAACGGCCCCGTGAGATTGAAGAGTACGTGACCCAGCAACCTCTGCGGTCCGTGGCGCGCCGTCAGTCGCGATCAAAGTAACCTCGCCGATCATCGCTTTCACCGAATGCGCAGAACTCCTCGCGAGCGACGGCGGACCGCTCGCCCAGCCCTCACCGGGAAAACGGAGGACGGCGACTTCCGGGGGCGTGATCGCTGGATATCGACGCGGTAAAGACCGCCTGACGACGCAGACATCCGATGAGAGACCTTTGACGACGTCGACGACAGCAGCTGAACTAAAGGACCCCTTTTCACTCGACATACCCGTGCCTCTCGGCGGTCACAGCATTAGCGCGTTAGTGGACACAGGAGCGGAGTTTTCAATTATTAGTGGCAAGTTGGCAGCGCTTCTAAAGAGTGTTACGACACCTTGCTCTGTCGTACAGATCCGAACGGCGGGGGGCCATATCATTAGTCCACTTGGACAGTGCACGGCTAAGGTCCAGATCAGCGACTCGACGTTCATAGTTAGCTGCCTGGTGCTCCGCGACTGTTCTCGTGCCCTGATTTTGGGCGTATATTTTCTCCGTGAGATTGGTGCTATTATCGACCTGCGGCACAGAATCGTTAAGTTTACTACAGTGAAAGCCGACAACACCTCCGACGTTCGTCAACGCAGCTCCGCTCTTCGTATTTACACAGAAAGTGTCTTGATCCAGCCGCGCTCCAGTGTTTTGCAAGCGTCGAATGCGATGATGAGGTACGTAATGGACCTGCAGTCGTAGCGGGCAACGTTTCCTTGCTGATGACACATGGAATTTGCTCGGCCCGAAGCGTTGTCCACCTTCGTAACGGTAGGTCGGAACTAATAATAATAATTGGCTTTGGGAAACGATATGGCGCAATATCTGTCTCATATATCGTTGGACACCTGAATCGCGCCGTAACGGAAGAGATAAAGGATGGAGTGGTAGAAGAAAGGAAGAAATAGGTGCCGTAGTGGAGGGTGCCGGAATAATCTTGGAACTACTGATTACAAATTTTACGAGCGAACCTCGTCACCTTTTTCGAGCTATTGCCTTCGCTTTGGCCGACCAATTGGCCGATGTTACTGAGCGCCATGGAACTTCCGGACACGTCCCGGGATCGCATCGATATTAGCTCCCGGCTCTCAGCGACTCAACAGCGCGACCTCCGCGCCCTACTGCCCCAGTACAAAACCTGCTCCGCAACCTGCCCGAAAGTGCGCCAAACGGCGATCACGAAGCATCGGTTCATCACTTCCGATCACGCTCGCCCCATACGCCAGCAGCCGTACCGCATTTCCCCGAAGGAACGCGATGCCGTCTAAACGCAGGTGAAGGAGATGCTTACAGACGGCATTATTCAGCCCTCTAAGAGCCCGTGGTCGTCGCCCGTCGTGCTTGTTAGGAAGAAGGATGGGACATTGCGCTTTTGAGTTGATTACTGTAAGCTGAACGCCATAACGAAAACGGACGTCTACCAGCTGCCCCGCATCGACGACTCACTCGACAGACTTCGCCGCGCCAAGTATTTTTCGTTGATCGACCTAAAGAGCGGATATCGGCAGATTGAGGTTGATGAACGTGACCGCGAAAAAACTGTCTTCATCACATGCGACGGCCTATATGAATTTAAGATTTTGCCCTTCGGTATTTGCTCTGCGCTGGCGACGTTTCAGCGCATGATGGATGCTGCCCTGGCTGGCCTCAAATGGCAAACCTGTTTAGTTTACCTATATGACGTGGTGGTGTTTTCTGAAGCCTTCGACCAACACCTTGAACGCCTGCGGACCGTGTTGGATGCCGTGCGGTTGGCCGACTTGACACTGAAACTCGCGAAATGCGACTTTGGCTACAAATACCTCAAGTTTCTCGACCATATTGTACGTGCCAATGGCGTAAGGTCCGATCCCGATAAAACAGCCGCCGTGGCCGGGTTTCCCCGTCCTACCACAAAGAAAACGCTCAAGCGCTTCATGGGTTTGTGCGCCTACTACCGCCGTTTTGTCGCCGACTTCTCCAATACCACTGAATCCCTTACCCATTTAACGCGTGAAGATACACCGTTCGTCTGGAATGCCGAGCAACAGGCTGCTGTCACAGAGCTGCGCCAACGGCTGCACACTACCCCTGTGCTGGCTCACTTCGATGTGGAGGGTGCTACTGAGATACACACCGACGCTAGCAACATCGGGCTTTGTGCCGTCCTCGTTCAACATCAAGAAGGCGTGGAACGTGTGATCGCGTATGCAAGTCGCACAGTCTCGATCACCGAAATCAGCTACTCTACCTCAGAAAAGCAGTGCCTCGCTGTCGTCAGGGCCACGATGAAATTTCGGTCTTATATTTATGGTCGTCATTTCAAAGCGGTCGCAGACCACCATTCTTTGTGCTGGCTGACCAATCTCCGGGACCCATCAGGCCACCTAGCACGCTGGAGCCTTTGCCTTCAAGAATTTGATTACACAACTGCCTGTAAGTCCGGACGTAAACACGAAGACGCCGACACGCCTTCACGCGCACCCGTCGAGGAAGCTAATGACAGCGCAGAGAATGAAAATCGTTTCCTAGACGTCATCAGCAGTTCGTACTTGGTGGCAGGGCAGCGTGCTGACGCTGACTTGCGGTCTGTCATGGACCACCTGGAGGGTCATGCTTCCAAAGTACCTCGACACTTTTCCCGCCACTTGTCCTCTTTTTGCATTGACAATGGCGTACTGTACAAGAAAAACTCCAGCAACGGTGACCGGACGTACCTCCTTGTCGTGCCATCAGACCTCCGCGACGACATCCTTTCGGCGCGTCATGATGAACCCACCTCTGGCCAGTTGGGATTTGCACGCACGCTCGCTCGAGTGCTTCAGGCCTCTTATTGGCCTAAACTTGCAAAGACCATCCACCGCTACATCAGAGGTAGCCGTGAGTGCCAGCGTCGTAAGTCACCGCCGCTGAAGCCAGCATATTTGCTCCAACCAATTGCGCCACCTCGCACAACTTTTGACCAAGTCGGCATTGATATCCTGGGCCCATCCCCTGCGTCGTCTTCTGGCAATAAGTGGATTATAGTTGCGACTGATTATTTGCCGCGCTATGCGGAAACTAAGGCGGCGCCGCGCAGTACACCATCTGAAATTGCGCACTTCTTCATACATCACATTGTTTTACGACATGGCGCCCCGCCCTCCGTCATTACCGATAGGGGCACCGCGTTTACAGCGCAGCCCATGCACGAGGTGTTCCAGCTGAGTCACACGAATCACCGCAAGACTACTGCACACCACCCGCAGTCAAACGGGCTCACGGAGCGCCTCAACAAAGCCTTTGCGAACATACTTGCAATGTACGTCGACGTACAGCACAAGACTCGCTATACGCCGTTTCGCCTCGTCTACGGGTGTGATGTGCAAACAATGCTAGACGCCATGCTTGCGTGCACCCCTGACGACCATGCGGTCACGCCAGATGCCGAGCAATTTACCCGGCACGCAGAGGAACCCCGCCAACTGGCCCGTATGCACATCCGCCGGCAGCAGGCAACGGATGCACAACGCTACAACCAACGACATCAACACGTCGAGTACCACCCGGACGACGAAGCGTGAGTATGAACTCCAGTACGTCGCCCAGGCCTGTCGGAGAAGCTCCTGAGCCGCTACTTTGGACCGTACACAGTGCTGTGCCACATCACGGATGTGACGTATGAAGTCCTTCCCGATGGCACTCTGCCGAGTTCGCACTTTCGACCTCATCCTGAGGTCATGCACGTACTGTGTATGAAGCCTTATTTTACTCAGTAACGGGAACCTAAGGTAAAAAGAGCGCTAATTTTGACACAAACCACAGAAAAATTAGCGCTGTCTTTACTTTTGTTGCACAATGTTACGCCAACTAGCCCAGCAAGAGGTACAGTTAAACGGCAACCTCTTCCTCGTTTTCTTTTGTTTTATTTTTGCCTGCAGCCGTTCGGAAGCCCGTGATCGTTTGCTCGCTTGTTTTACTTACTCCCGTTCGGTCCAAGCTCGCCCACGTTTTTGCTTCGTTTTTTGGGGGGAGGGGGAACAATGCCGCCAGGTGTGCCCGGGTGGCGCCTTGAGGACAACGAAGTGAGAGACGCACGTGCTCTTACAGCTGGGACACTGCTTCACTGCTTGCACCCTGTGCCTAACTCTCTTGGCTCTGCAACCTATTTGTGACAATATTTATACAAAGCTATTTAATGTTTATTTGCTCATGGTTAGCGCCACCGGCCTGCAGCTGCATTACTTTCTTACCAGAATTATTTGAACTCTTTGTAGCCGAGCGCTACGGGTACTATGTTGTTAGAGATGATTGCAGACGAATACTGCGCATAATTCGATTGTTCGTAACATTTAAGCTAACAATGGCCGAGGGGGGCAGTAATTCGGGCCTTCGACTACAGCCGAGCAGGCGTGTTGCTGTCGCTGTCAGAGTTTTTCAAGTCAGCCCAAGGGTGCAAGTCAGGCCAAAAAGGGTTTCCTTGGCAAGCATTTTGGGTGTCTATCTGTTTGTCGGACTCCGTCACCAACATGTACAAATGTACTTTTTCCTGTGAAGTCATTGAGCATTATAACAAAGTGGTAAGACCAAAATGGCACCCCATTGCCGTTGCTACCGGTGTCATGCTTGTACAGATGAATTAGCGCTACCGGTGTAGTTACCATTGTTGGAGCATTTACCGCACGGCGGCACTTAAACAATCTAATATGGGCGAAAGCTACGCTTGCAAATGCGTAATTGTCCGACATCAGGCTCAGTGCTCTAAACGTGTTGGAAAACATCTACAGCTTTAAACGTACCTCCACTTTTTGGAGTGTTCTCTCATTTCCGATGAACCGCTGTTATTTTCTGCAACTACTAATGTTTTCTTTTACTCAAATTGAAACACTGTTTAAAGTTGAAGAATAACAGCACGCAATGCTTCATAATTTTTATAGCACTCCATGTTAGAACATAGCTTGCTTCTAGCCACATCGCAAGTTATTTTGATGTCCTAAGGATCTGCTTTCTGCGTTATACTAAAGAAACCTTGAATACATACCTCAAATTTAGCTGCTAAAGCCCTGGAGAAATACTTTTTTACAATTTAAATATTCAAGTATACGCAAACGAGAAGATTTTTGGATGCTTTTGTGTAGCTTAATCCAGTGTTTTGGTGTATCTTAACTTATTAATAGGTTGAATATATTTTGTGTTCTTATATTATCTTCTGTGCAATTTTATTATCAATGAAAATTTCTGTGAATGAAGGAGTAATTGTAACTGTTACTTAATAACCTAAAAAATTAAAACAAGCCACCACAAGCTCTCTGAAAATGTTGCGACGTACGAAGGCATTTTTCACTTAACAATTTTTGCTAATACTCAGTAGCGGACGCCTTTTTTTCATATGATTAATATTGAAAGGCTGTTTGTTTTCCGACCGTTAATATTTTTTAAACGTACACTGCAGCCTTTTACAATTTTTCTAGCTACAGCCGTGTCAAGTTGTAAAAATAAACATCGGCTGCTGTAGGCAGTATGTTATTTTACGAAAAGAAAAACTATTAACATTGTTTTTAATTGTAGCGGTCATGTATCCGTATTGTCTGAGAAGCTGGACTTCAAATAATGCTTCTACTCTCTGCAGATTTATGGGCGACGGTACGGACCCCAGCATACTGGCTTTTCACCCTCCTTTGCGTGTCATATACTAGCATAGCCTTCACCTGCAACTGTGGCTAATCCCTTTTTAATCCCTTTAATCTCTTCTCAAACAGCGAGTTTGAGTGTCCACTCGAACTGTAACACTTCTCATGCGTTTTTTCTTGATATTGTCGGTTTTTCCAGGACACAGTTGCTAAGTAGTAAGAACTATTCAAATGAAACTTTTATACCCAGACCACTCTGCAGTAAAATACTTATAAGCTCTACTATTTCCTTTACTAGATCGAACTAAATGTCGTCCTTACGCTTGAGCGCATTAAGAAGTTTCTACTTATTATAAATATTTGCATCAAGAATAGCAGACGTGACTAGAGCACTGTATACTATACATTTTGGAAGAGAACTGTAAGCTTGTTCTGACTGGCAATCTCTTTCAGAAAACTTGAAGATATCCTGGCCTTACGGGCGAGTTATTTCCACGGGAGGACTAATCTGGGAATTGAAAGGTGAAAAAATGTTTTCTCATATGCGGATGCACTGAAAAATTGGGGCACACTTAAGCTGCGGCTTAAAGGGTATGACACGACAGCGGTTTTTCTTGCCTACGTAGACACGGTCACTTTCCGTTTGAAGCTAAAGGCTTCACTACGCTATGGCAAAGCAGCCGGCACGTAGTCCTGAGAATGATCTTAGCCGTGTATGACCATATGTGATACAGTTATGGTGTCGAATCCTTGACCCTGACCTTGACCCTTGACCTTCAGTTGACCTTTGACCTGAAGAACATCCTACGGCCACGTGATGACATCCGATGAGGGTGTTGTAAGACCATTGGATACCATGTCATAGCCGCGCGGTCGTGTGGGTATATATAGAACAGCTCTCGCGAGCTGTAGCGCAGCTGCCATGGACGAGCCTCAGATGTTTAACAAGCGTGCTTGCTTTTCGCTGAATTCCAGGGTTAGCCAAGTTAAGCCTCTGCCAATATTTTTCATAATCATTATCTGAAAGACCACACGGCACACATATAAAGCCCCGCTTTAACCAAGCCGTACGAACATGTCTGCGCGGCGTGTCTGACCTCACACTAAGAGCACGAGGGTGAGGGGCATCCAATGCGCCGCTGATATAGGTGAGCCATCTATGGGAGCTTCTTGGGATCGACTAGCCCTAATTTTTCCGCACGCCGACAGCAAAGCAGACATTCGCTTGTCTGTGAGACGGGGTCATTACGCTTTCGCGTAAAATGTGCCCAGCTGCAGAAGTTTCAAGCTGAAGAAGAAATCATACTGCAACGCTTGTATTCAGGACGTGCCCTAGGCTGTAAAATCTGTTATCTCAAGCACTATCATACAAGCTGCTTTTTTTCACCATCTTAGAGCTAAGCTAAAGTCGGTGCACGAGAGATGAGCTGGTAGATAAGGTACTGTCGGGAGAGAAAAAAATGAGTGCTTTCTGGAGGCGCAGAAGAAATTATGGGCTTTGGTAACAACCAATGTCTTCACAAAATATGGATATGTAAAGGAGTTTTACTCTTTGAAACAGTATTCTTGAGAGATTTTTAGCGCAAGAAAATGAACTGAACATGCAGATTGCTCACCTTGGATTGTTTAGGTTAAATGCCGAATCTCGTTGCATGAAAGCAATTGTTTTTAATGTGCAAAGAGTTGAGAACAAAGGACGCTAAAAAGTTATCTAGACATCATTTCGTTTCCTGCGATTGTTCTGCAACAAGAATTAAAGATTAACAGAAGAATAGGCTGCTATCAAACGAACAACGTGCTTTTATTATACTTTTTCTGGCACTTTCTTTTGCGGAGAACTTCTTCGTGCATGTGGTTTTAAAGGAAGAAGTTTGTCCGACACGCAAATTTATTTCAGAAAGCCACGGCTGTAAAGATAACGAAACCAAGTGCTTCACGGAATGCAATCGCCTTGGCGTAAAAGGTGCTTTCTGCGGACACAAGGACCCGCATCACTGCTTCTGCGAAGCATATATTCCGCCAAGTAAGTTAGAACTACAACTACAGGTTTAAAATTCGAACATTGATATGCTGATATTATTGCATTAAAACGTTGTTAAAGCGTGGGTGGACACACAGACAACAATAACAAAAAAATGAATTCGCGGTGAGCAGGACATAAGTCGGAAATAGTGCAAAATAACATCAAGGTATTGTAAGATGAATACGCGCTCATTCATTATAATCTATCCTCACGAAAAACATGTACCCTTACTGATCATTCAGTCGTTTATTGTTTTCATTCGGCGCTCTTCTCACACAATCTTTTCACCGTTTCATCAGGATTGTTATTTGTCTGGAGATATTCTGTTACCTTATATACACGAATATCTGTTGTGATAAAAAGATGCTTGCTGTGGCAGTTTAAATTACCTAAATTTCATAAACCTTTTTGCATTTAAAAATGTAACTGATCGTGTTATTTGCCATGTAACGCCTGCGGTTCAATATTCCCGGCTATCTCTTTTGCTGCCCGAAGCTCATGTGCGGCATAAAAAAGGCACTAGTTGATTTTGATGAATTTTTGAAAGAAATGTTTTCTGCTATGCAATTTGTTTCCTTTTCAACTTTTATTACATCGATGCACGATGAACTACATGAAGAACACTGCAAAACCCAGTGGGTGGAATATCTCAGCCCCGGACTGAAAATACCTATTCTTTGGTGTAAGCCGTGTAACTGGCTCTTTCCGTGTAAAATGGCGTGCAGCATTGAGCCCAATTTTCGCTTGGAGCAAACTACGATTCAGGACAATGAAAACATTTAGGTCGTATTGCCGGAACGCATGTGTTGTAGAGGAAGATTCAGCGTCATTTATAATATAGAGTAGTGACTAAGCATGGTTGTGTACCTTTCGTGCGAAAACCGAAACACACAGTGAGCGCTTTCTACTGATAAAGGAAAACCATGTTTCTCGTAGGGCCTCTCTAAGAGCCTGCAGTTAGCGAGCAGTCCAGAAGTGCCCTGTGTAGTCTTCTTCGGCCTACGAAAGCATAAATTTTAGCAGCTGAACTAATTAGGCTCTCTATTGGTTTTTATATACT
The DNA here is from genome assembly GCA_030143305.2 of Amblyomma americanum. Classification (NCBI taxonomy): domain Eukaryota; kingdom Metazoa; phylum Arthropoda; class Arachnida; order Ixodida; family Ixodidae; genus Amblyomma; species Amblyomma americanum. The sequence goes on along the minus strand of JARKHS020004563.1, from coordinate 103,433 downwards.
GTAGAGTAACTTGCACATCCGTTGAAGCTCTAGCTTGCTCAATATCGTCGCCTCATTTTAGCGTCATTTGAAGACTGCGCAGCGCTTTGTGCTTGCTCACAAGTCATCGGCTGAGTTCTAAACTACTAACTTATCCCCTGTACAGCCTAATAATGTGCGTCACAGACCTGTGCTACCACTTATAGTGCGGTGGGCTGTCTGTGAGCAGGATTCCGGGAGGGACATACGTTTCCCTGCTGATTTTTTCGTCGATGAGCCCGTCAACTACGGAGCACTTTTGTACGCAGATGTCAAGACCTCTGTTTATAGAACATCTGAGTTTCGACAGGCGCTTGGGCTTGCGCTAAATATACAAATTTTGCTAAGAAATTTCGAATCCAAAATAACCATCGCACCCACGTAATGAAGCATTCGTCCGAACGAACTCTCTCAGTTCTCTGCTTCTATAAGGTTGCAACTGTTTCGCGTTTGGCTCATGGAAAAAAAGAGGTAGCATATGTTATTCTAATGTAGTGAGTTGAATCGTTGCTTGCGTTCACTGAACAGCTTTCGTAGTGAGCTTTAAGCAGTTGATATAAAGGTCATCGGGACAATGTGAGCAGATTTCTTCGTCTTAAGCTTTTACTTGCCAACGTTCCAAAAAGTGTAACATATGAACCTAATATTTTATTTGCTTTCAAAATACCCCTTTCCTAAAAATTTTATTTCGCAAAGTGCGTAATATTTGCGGAAAACACCGGAACTATACTACTTATTACTGACTTACATAAAGACTGAGTGATTACGGGTATACTGCATATTTTGAGTTTTATTAAAGCGGGGTGTTTGTGGAGCCCTTTGGGAGGTAAAAAATACCGTTGAAATTACCGAAACAGAACAAAAGTAACGTAAAATAGATGATGACATTTTGCATGAAAAATAAAGGCCTTAAGTATGTGTCTTTCACTGCCAGCGAGTTCTATGCCAATGTTCTTTCCTTGAAGCTGTCGCGAATGGCAAAAGGAACCTTAGCGTCCCGCATTACGCCGGCTGGCAGAAACGCTGTGCCAGACTCTCTCTCTATGAAATCAGAGAGGACGTTCGCGGACAGTGTTCTAAGCGCACGCTACGTATGTTGTACCCGCCGCATACCTTCGGACTCTCACCTGCCCGCTGCGTGCGACATATGAGAAGTGTTGCAAAGCTTTAGAACCGACTTCACAACCGCGCGTCTCCATCGATGAGGGCAAAGATTCCCCGAAGCGAGAGAAGGGGTACATGCAGGATGTGGCCATGCACTGCCCCCTCCGTCCCCCTTTCGCCATAGAGCGCACCTCACCCAAAAGACATCGAAGGCAGCTCGAGGCACGTGGATAACGTGGCCGCGTGATCACGGAACGCAGCCAAGCGAGAGTCGCCGTGGGACGGCAGGACGAGCGTGTCATACCTCTGCTATAAAAGCCATTATTCAGAATCTTTCTGCCTTCTACGGCTTCTGAAGCGCTGATTGCGATACAGGTGGCACGGCGAAAGAAAGCATTCAAGCATAATGTCTTTCATTACGATTTAATTTCTATTATTTTCAATGGCATTGCCAGCAACTGTGCGGTTGTCTTCAAGGAGCACGTTGAAGAAATTCGCGCTGAACGAATCATAAAATGTGAACAGCTGTACAGATGAAAATATCATTATCATTCTGCATATAGAAAACGCAAATGTTCCACAGATGGAACATCAGAAAAATCAACCTTAGTCATTGTAATTAGGGCCTTATTTTTTGAGCGGTTGTTTTAAAACATGTGAACTCTCACTAGAAATGTTTGTCGTTGGAACATTACTTCATAGTGCAGCCTTTAAATGATTAAGAAGCACTAAATACATGTACTATGCCTAGACAGAGCTGCAAAATTTCTCGCGAAATGTTTCAGCCTTTTCGCAGCCCTCCAAGCAGTCCCTTTATCTTCCTCCGCCTCTTGTCTTTTATCTTAACGCAAGAAAGTATATATATGTGTGTGTGTGTATGTGTGTGTGTGTATATATATATGTAATAACGTGACAGTCTGTTGGCCTTGTCAATTAGGGGTGGGAGCCTCGTCAAGCAACTGAGTTTGTGGCTTTTTGCTCCTACCCTAGCATTTTTTTCTGTTCAGGACAAAAAATGCTGAATAAAGTTGATTGATTGATTGATTGATATTCGAAGTTGGCTGGTGCAGCGCAAGTCTACCGCTTATCTTGCAGTATTGTCCGGACAGCTCTCAAATGCAATGTTTTTTTTCTCTTAGGTTTCTGGGATGCGTTCGAAGTAGAAATGTACCAAACGAATGAGGATGGTAAGTGTAAGTGAATTACGTCTCTCGTATTCATCCCTCTAAACCTGCGTTGGCATTGTTTGTCGGCTTTGAAAAGCGAACTATGTGTAAGGATTTTCTTAGTAAGCTCCAAAAATCATTATCCACTCAAAAAATCAATTGGTACTAGACCAGAGGTTACAACAGCAAACAAAATATGCCGTGTTGGAATTTGGGTCTTATGTATAGTATATAATGTTAGTGTTTTTTTATTTTCCTGGCTTGTATGCGTTGAGAAAAATAAAGCATTATCTGCAAGACATATCTGAGCAAAAATGAGTTCAACAGATGCGTGTAGTATTCAAATCAAATCCATTTTATTCACGGAACTAGTTAAAAAGGTGCATGCGAATTATCTTGGTTCTTAGTCTTCTCGGCTAGAGTTTAGCCTATGCATGAAAGTCAAACAATTATAGCGAGACATCTGCGTAGTAAACATTAAATTACGGTGCTACAATGTTATGCAGTAGTTGTATTGAAAGAAAAGCGAAATATATAAGAAATTCACAGTCGTTACAACAAAAAAGTGATGAGCATGCAAGAAAAACACTGCTTAAGCACTGCACATTATGGCGGCCTCCCTCAAGTGGGCGAGATCAGTGGCTCTAAGAGCGGCCTTGCGAACTCCGTGGTCGACTGCAAATCGCACAGCTGAGATAAACAGGTGATTTCTTGTCCTCGTTTAAGCGGAGGCCTAACTCATCATCATCATCATTTACCCACCCCAAGAGGGGGGAGAGATACGTAACAAACCACGACGATCAACGTAATGAAGCGAGTTGCAGACATAATATGCACAAGGACCACAAAAGAATTGAGTTCATAATTATACAATTCAAAAAATGAGAGAAAGTGTCAGCGTAATGAGCTGTGACCATCGAAAGAAATGACAACAAAAGCGAGGGAAATGAAAGGATGCATTAAGGGAAGAATAGTCTGCAGCACATACACACGCAAAAACAATAAAAAATAGTAATGAAAGGAGAGTACTAAGAAACGGGAAAGAAGGATTTGATGGAGGAACGGAAAGTTTTTAGTTTTTGACATTCGCTGTCACTAACTGCCTAAACTTGAGAGGGTCTTTTTTAGTAACTATGGAGTTAGGTAGCTTATGCCATCTTTCAGTGATGCCCGGCAAAAAAAAATTATTAACTGTGTTTATGCAGCCGTGTATGCCTTGCGCACTGGCAGAGATAAACATTCGACATGAAGAGCGAAGCGGTGGTTGAAAGACAGGGTTTCTTAGCTGTGTCAAGTTAAGATACAATTTATAAAACAATGTTCTGAAATCTTGTGCCGAATTGCCAGAGATGCCTTGATATTAGTTATACTGTACTGTCTCTCATACTGCCATGTTATAGAACGGGCCAGGTGATATTTAATGGCAAGTTTATGGATAAGGTAAGCCAGACAGGGATTCCAAACAGCCTTGCAGTATTCATGTTTAGGAGGAACAAAATTTTCAGAGTCAACTTTACGAATAGAAGGCGGTGAAAGGGCGAGGAATCGTCTGATGAATACAAGAAACTTAGAGGCGTCTGTAGAATGTTTTTCGGTGTGACCCTACGAGGTTAGTTTCTTGTTCACAGAGATGCTAAAATAGCTGTATGATTCTGCTTCTAAGAGTGGTACAGAATGCAATGAGTACGGATAGCAGAGCTTACTGTGCTTTCTTGATCTATGCGTGGACTCGCAAATAGAAATGTCAAGTTGAAATAACCATGTAGAACACCAAATTCCAATTATATTTGGTTGCGTTGGAGTAGAGTCTCATCACTGCTACTAGGTATGCGACGTTCGCAGTCATGTACAAAGAGGCGGAGACAGATGATATGGCATTAGGAAGATCGTTAATAAATGCCAAAAAGGGCAGCGGTCACAACACCGTACCCTGAGGGAAACCAAATATGACTTTCGTAATTACAAAATTACGATTGTCAAAAGCAGCCTACTGTGAGCGGTCGCGAAAAAAGCACTCTATCTCTGATTAATTCAGAGGGTCAGTGTGGAAGCACTACAGTTTAGTCATTAAATTCCGACGTCGCACACGGTCGAAGGCTTTGGAAAGCTCTGTGTAGAGGACACCCGTTTGAATTGAATGATCAAGGTTTAAGTGAAGGTCTGTGTTAAATTCGTGGCACAGACCACAGGTTGTTACTTGTATAACAAGCCAATTAATAAACTTTAAATTTCAAATTGGGATTTGTAATAACAGCCTGACCTCAAACCGCGCTGTTTTGCTTAAACGAAACATTTGTCAATGTGTTGTGAGATCTGCGAATATAATATGTTCTCATAGTGTGTGCTCATTGATTGATGTTATGCAAATGGGGCGGTTATTAGAAGGGTCTGAACGAATGCCTGTATTGAATACTGGAGTTACTCTACTAACTTTTCGATCATTTGTTAGTCCACTGTTTCAAGTAGACTTAATAAAATAATTTGCATTATACGGTTAGAAATGCGCATCGTTGCCGTAAAACTTTTTGCAGCTACGGTTGACAAATTAAGGTTCTTAATGAGTTCACTAATGCCCTCTGTGGTTATAGTAACTCAAGCATTTGGAAAAATTAGTGGTAGATATGGAGGGGATATTGACTCTGGGTTCGCATCTGAAGACCTAGGAAAAATACGAATTCCGGACATCTGAGCGCTCGTCATCAGGAATTTGCAAGCCATCTTGGTTGGCAAAAGAAATGTTCTGTGCATGGTTTTTGTTTTAAGTGACCAGTTTCCAGAACTTTTTGGATTAACGCGGGTGTTTTCTAAGTCTTCATGAAAAAAGTACATTTAAGTACGCCGTAATGGGAGAATGTATTCATGCAGGCATTTGGTATACTTTTCCCATTTCTGAGCTGAAGTCGTGCGCTTGGAAGTACAGAAGAGGCAATATTTTTTGTTGCTAACCCTCGTATAATGCTGTTTTACAAGGGCTTAATAGAATCTCCACGAACGAAAATTAGGGGGACACAGGCTTCAGCGAGCGATCAGAGTTTATTCTTGTAGAGCAACCAGTTTTCTTCCACTGATCTAGTGGGAGGGGCCTGATGGAAGCGGAGGAAGTTTTAAACTCTAGGTACTGTGAAAGTCTGCTTTATTATATTCGCGAATGTACTTTAATGATCGTTGCCTGATGGGAATAGAAACCGAACGATTGAAAACTGAAACTTCGTGATCGCTCAGACCGTTTATGCTATGCAAGGAGGAAATTAATTCAGGATTACAGACACTAACGTGCATGTCCAGCATTGTCGGTAAAAAGTTTGGAAAATTGAAAAATGTAAGACACTCTTATGGAAATATTAAAGGTAATGGGCCATTCTTCTGATATGTAGCAAAATCTTTGTTTTAAAGTGTTTCTATTGGTCGCATCGAACAGTTAAGACTGGTGTTGAAAAACAAAGGGGAACGCTTTTGACGGCACCAAGAACGTTAATAGAAAAAAATACAAGACTGCCGTCAGTTGACCTGCGGATGTGTTCATTGTTACAAGGAAATTTTACATTATGTGAAAAAACTGCGTTCATAAATGGATTCCAGCTCAAAACTGCTCTTGTCCGGGATTGCTGGTTATGCAAGGATGTCAGCAGCACGAGTAGCCGTTTTAACGGTTAGGGTGAAGTTAAACATCAGGACTAAATCAAGGAAATCATTCGTTTGACCGAAAGGGGCGGAGAAGAATTCCGAGACAATATCAGGAAAATTCAAATCGTCAAAAAGTACGACGCTCGCGTGAGAAAAACGTGAGTGTTGGTCAAGTAATACAGAGTGAAGCTCGGAAAGAAAGGAACAGTAACAAGCGATATTAAAATTGTGTATAAAAATACCTAACTTAACGCAGAGAGCAGTTATTATCAAGAGGAAAAGAATGCGTTCCTAATTTTGTGAGAATCGTGACACCGCCACCACTTCTTCCCTCTCTGTCGCGCCTGTAAGCAATCAAAGATTTCGTGCCGCAGAAGAGCTTCTGGTCCTCGATTTCTGGACTCAACCAAGACTTGGTAAAGATAGCAATATCCATAGAAATATCTTCAAGCTGGGCTTCTACGGCTTCTTTCTTGGAGATGTAACTGCGGATGCTTGGTCGTAATAGTGCCCTGGCTTGACATGTCGGCGGCCTACTAGTAGCCAATGACTGCTGATAAAGATTGGCCGGCGGAGAACAGAAAGCAGGTGGTGACGGATATGACGACATCAGTTCTGTGAAAGAATAGGTTCGGTAATTGTAGACGTGTTGTTTGTTATCAATGAGAAGTTTGCATAGACAGATTTTGAACCCATTGTTAGTTCGATGCGCATACTCCTAAAGCTTTTTTTTTTCCCTGGCGAATATAACACGGCATTCGTAATCTTCCAGTACAGTCAAATTTGACTTTTTTAGCTTGGACGGGGAAAATTTATGACTCATTTGGTTTTTAAACGTGAAAATTCGAAAAAAATAAGGAGGTAAATCTTATTTTCTATGTAAGGTCTCATTCAGTACGTGCGCTCCGTATCTGGAGGTTCAATTGACATACAAAGTTTCCCAGAGCTGAAGGAAACTGTATGATCTTCAGATTGTGCTGATGTTTCATCCTTCACGTCCGGAATTCCAAAACAGATTAGATCAGACCCTGGAAGGCAATTTTAAGCGTCATCACATTTGTTCGTGAGCTGTCTGATTTCAAACGATTTTTTCAAAATACACTGAATTATTACCACGTGCAGCAAATACCTGGCCAGAGGGCTATTTCTCCACTGCTCTATGCTCCGTAATATTGTCTTATCTAAACACACGATGAGACAATTTCTGGTGGATAGCTTTTCCCGCACTTTAGATTAGGAGAAAGAATTTCCACCGGTGGCAGCAACTCTCAACTCTGGGCTGTGGCGCACCACTTGACTGCTGCACCACTCTGCCAAGAGTGCTATGAGAACTCACAGCGATCTCTGAATGTTAAGTAGAGAAAGACCAATTCTGAATTTTTGTATGTGCCGTGCTTTCGTACTGTATACGAATGCTTTAAACGTTCTCTCGCATTTCTTTGATTGCCCTCTCTTTTTTTCCCTAGACTATACTGTGCATACAATATGTTCCAGAACACTCCTTGCAGTCGCTTTTATCGCACAAAATTGAGTCAAAATAGGCATCCAGAAAGGTATTTTTAAACGATATTTTAATTTTTATACCACTGCCTTTTCTAAACTAGTCAGGCATAAGCAAATTGCAGGACGATAAGGAATACATGGATTGAAGCTCATAGTTTTTCTGCGCAACGGCACACAGCCAAAGAATGGAAGAAGGAAGAGAAGAATGATGAACACAGCGGTGTGTTCGTCCTTCTTCTCTTACTTCTTTTTTTTTGGCTGTGTGCCGTTGCGCAGAAAAACTATGAGCTTCCAGTTAAGAATACCAACTAGCCCAAGAACAAACTGCTGAATACACAGATGCTGCCTTTATAAATTAAGTTCAATGATTTTTGAAAAACAATGGGAAAAGTAGAAAACGTGAAGCTAAGCTTTATGAAACTGTGTTAAAAGAGACTGCAACTCACTGCATCACGCCTCTGAATGATTAGTTTGCGGTTGTGCTGCCGTTTATACTGATCTTTAACCCTTTACTCAGTACTTGAATATTTGTGCGGTTGTCGTTTACTCAGTTTCTAATAACGCGGGCAACTTCCACTCGCAGGAATCACAACCTGTAACTCCACAGATATCTGTGATTCTTACTGCCTCTCAAGATCATATAGCGGAGGCTTCTGCCCTCAAGATGAACCAACAAAGTGCTACTGCTATTTTATGTACCCTTACCGTAAGTTCTATATCAGTTTTTTTTAAGGACGGTCTGCCGAAAAGAATTACATCGAGAATCGTAGCACATGTTATAAAATGCGTGAAACTTCTTCTAGATGAAAGTTTCATGATTTGGGTGCATCATAAACATTTTTGTAAAATTATCAGCATATGCTAATATGTTGTGCGGGTAAGACAAGATAAGTGGTTTCACCTGAACATCATTTCTAGAAAATTGCAGCATAAACACTGGTGTGTTCTTTTAAACACTAAACTTCATATCGCCCAATACGGAAATGATTCACAAGAACCCTGAAACACAGAGTTAACACTGCCGTCAGTGGAAAATGAGTGGCTTTTGAGGCAAGGAAATGGTGCAGTATCTGTCTCACATATTGGCGGACACCCGAACCACGCCGTGAGGGAATTAATAAAGGAGGCAGTGAAAGAAGAAAGGTAGAAAGAGGTGCAGTAGCTAAGGTCTCCGGAATAATTTCCACCGCCTGGGTATCTTTAACGTGCACTGACAACGCACAGCACACGGACGCCCATTGCGTTTCGCAATGTATTTGTTGCAGTGTTTTAGGAGAACTGTGGATGTGTACAAAGAATAAGAAGTTAATAAGCTGAAATGGCTAAAATAATAACGTTGAGTGTTTTGTGTTAATGGGGCTGTCAAATACATCGATCAAGTTCACTTTCTATTTGCTGAGGAGAGAGAGAGAAGCAATGTACACACTGCGCGTCTTCTGGGAACATTACAATTCTCCGATGCTTCCTCTGCTAGGTTTTCAATTTCTCTGCTGCTGTCTAGAACTGCCGACTCAGCATTGCCTTCAATGCTCCACGACTTACCAGGTGAAAGAAGCTTTGAGTTGTTATGCATATTGCAAACTTCTCAGCTTTCCGATGGAAAAAGGCATTTCACAAGCCTATTGCAAATGCGCAAACACAATGATGCACTGCTAATACACTCACACGGCAGTTGTAATACAGACAGGGAGTCTGCCTGCAAGAAATTCAGAAGCTACGGCGGTGTGGTCTGATCCTAATCGCGAGCAGGTGGGACGCCTGAAATATATCTGGTTATCACTTGGCTACCACACTGATTAGAAGAAGAAGTAATTTGCCCTACCACGCAAGAACAATGTAATGATGTTTTGACATTTGCCTAAAAAGTTGCGTGCGGCGTGAATTTCCTTCCGTCGCGTGGAATCTTCTTTTATCACTTCCTCAGCGGTCTCAATGAAAGGGTCTAGAACATTATATTATTTTCAAGCATTTTTAACCGGCTTCGTAGTACATGTGCAGTACTGTATAACGCCATCGAGTTTTTTTTTTTTTGATGTCGTGGAAACCAGAAATGACGCTGTCCGGACGATAGGCTATCAGCAACGTGCCTGTCAGCCGCAGACTCATGTGCATGCCGTCCTTGCTTTACGTGGATACGGTGTTTGAAAGAGAGGACTTTTTCACGCAGTTCTTGAAAAAAAAGCTAGGGGTAATAGATAGCAGTCACGTTCAGGACGCGAGAGGGTGAGGGTCAGCTTCAGCGATTCACTGCGTCCCAATAATCATGCGGACTACACAATATTGAAATGGTACCAAATAAAAAACTAAAATAATGCATGAAAAGTAATATCTATTTCTTTAGTAATGCCTAAATGAGCATCATAATTCTCTGTTGATATTTAAATCAGAACGTTTCACATATCCTCACAGAGAATGTTATTGCTACATATAGATTGTTATAGATAATAGTTAATGCGCTGAGGAGGAGTGGCATCCTCCTAGGGCTGACGGCATTTCTGAACAAGCACACGTGAAAATTCAAGTGGAATAAGCCGCACATTCCGAGACACCTCAAGATTTCTTTACTTTGGAGTCCACTGTAATCTTTCTTTTGTAGGTGTTTCAGGTTCGCCGGTTCTCCCTGATCTGACAAACAAGCACACAAGCACTGATGACTTCTCCGAAAAGACACTCAGAGTGAGTACTAAGACGTTGAGCCCGTTGAGCTCATTCCTTATGGCTTTATTAAAAAGGAACCAACTAGCTCTACAACATTTTTTTCTGATATCAACACCTGGATACGAAGATACCTGCTCAATTTTTATGGACATTGTAGTTGCTCAGAACATTCAAAAGAAATTACTTTCAAGGTTTAACGAAAATCCTGCATGAAACATTGAAGCAGGAAGCTGTACCAGAGAAGACGAACCTCCACCATTACGTGAAAGGTATAGTTTACCTTAGTGCACACGTTACATTGATCATTCATAAGAATCATGTGGTTGTTTAACTTAAAAGTCGGGGATAAAATGCAATTCCATAGATTTCTTCATAACCAATAATATAACCTGCGTAGCAGTAGGTCGCTGGTAGAAATTATTGGGGCTCGTAAAGGATACAAACAAAATTTCGAACGCAAACAGACAATGTTACTTGTTTCGTGGGCATAAGGAGATGCATTTTACCTAGTTTCAGTTGTCGGCGTTGACTGGAATATAATTTATTATGATATTTAACGCTGAACGGGGACCCGCTAGCATTTACACCAACATCGCCCGACGTCAAGGTGCACTTATCCCAGTTTATGTGACGACTACGAATCCAGTCGTTGTTCACATTACAAAACAGAGGTTATTGGCCGTAGAAGCACGCGGCACATAATGACATTTTTCCGCAAGTTGGCTGTCATTCCAGAGCTTATCAGCAGGTCGCGCTCAGCAATAGAACTGCCGCTACTGCGTCGAAACATCTTCGTCATTACAACATGAATAGTGCCTGCCAGCGACGATGACGTCAACAGCACTAAAAAAGTCCAGGTTGGCCTGTCGATCGTCGCCTCAAGGTGAATTTCAGGGCTGGTGCCGATCAAGACCAAAACTGCTGGTGTAGAAACTCGCGTGCAATTTAATTCTAACAAAGTGCACTGGAGTTGTGAGCTCATTTTTGTATCTGTAGGCCCGTAGGCCAGTTTAAAGGTAAAAGAAGCTGACACGCAAAAAAAATTGTCTTTATCTTTTAAAACGGGATTCAGCACTCAATGGCCTGTTGTGTGCTCTATGCACGGTTGCCTTGCGTCATGCATAATCAAGAATTTTAGGGAGCCGTACATGCCGCGATACCGGCTATTCTCGCGATACCGGCAATGAATATACGCTACTCCTGAAATCCTTCAATTTGCATTATGTGATAACCGAGCCTACACGTGTCTCCAACACATCAAGTACCCTTATTAATCATATGCGTTGTAACGTTGATAGCGTTGTATGTGCTGGTGTGCTTTCTGTTCCTGTTGCTGATCATTTGCCAATTTTTGTTGCAATCAGAATTGAGTCTTTCTAGGCTAAACATTCCGGTAGGAGGACGATCACAAAGACTGATCATAACTTACTACGGGGCGAAATAAATGAAATCAATCTTCGTGCTGTGTATGGTGAGGATGTCAACATAGAATATAACCATTTTATAGGCTCCTTTAAGAATGCGGTATAACAAAGCAACACCACCACTAGCAGCAGGTACACCAATCCAATCAGCCCTTGCATTACACCCGACATTCAGAAAATATTAAAACAAAAACATTGCTGGTATCACAAATGGAAGCACCATAGAAAAAATCAGTGCTCCTTAAACCAATTCAAACCTTATAAACATATGGCAGTTTTTTCATGAGGAAACGAAAAAAGAATCCGCCGTGCTCATTGAAGAATCTACGGGCAACACGAAAGAAGTTTGCTAGGTAGTTAAAGCTGCAATTGTCCCGGAGTCTGATATTCATGTACTGCCCAATGTTATCACTTAAATCGCGGTAAATAACTTCAACAAATATTGTGCAATCGTAGGGCACAATTTGGCTACTCAGTTTTCAGACGCTTTGGATATTACGTATTCGTCAAAACCTGTTTCTAATAGTTTCGTTATGTTTCAAATAGAAATATTGCATATTGTCTCAGTAATAAAAATGTGCATGTTAATAGAACAGCTGGCCTTGAAAAAATTGCGGTTCCATTATAAAAAGATAACTTAGACACTAATGAGACAACCTATTGCTTATATTTCGTCATTAGAAGGAGTGCGCTGCGTATACGCGCTTAAGCTGGGTAACGTTGAGCGTTTATAAATAGACGTATGCCGTTCAAGTGACTCAAGGTACAGAGTCATATCCGTCTTAAGTGTGAATAAAACAATTTTTGAAAATATTACCAGTGCAGATAATATCATTCACATCAAAATATTATCTGCCCAAATCAGGATGGTTTCCGCTCCACAGGTCCACAACAACTGATTTGCTGGTACTGACAACAGATTAGCAAAGGCCTGCATAGCATTAAGGTTACTACGGTTGTTTTCCTAGACATAAGCAAGGCATACGATTCTGTTAGGCCTAATATATTATTAACTAAACTTCATTACTATGGATTCTGAGGAAAAATTCGCCTGCTTCTGAAATGCTACCTTTCAGACAGCAACGTGTAGTGATGAATGGCGCAGTGTCCTCAACCCAATCAGCAGTCTCTGGCGTGCAACAAGGCTCAGTTATCGGACCCTTACTTCTTCACTCTACGTTAATGATTTTCTTTCTATTATTTCTACTCCGCAGCATTGATGTACACAGATGTTACGGCGCTAATTTTTGTTGGTGGTGGTTTCAATTAACTCGAAGATAAAATTAATGACGAACTTCAGAGAGCTTACCCATGGTTTAATAGAAATACGCTGAATATAAACACTGACAAAACTAAAAACATGGTTTCTCTGTCGAGCAAAAAACAGGTCAGCTTTGATACGTTTAATTTATTCCCGCAGACGGCACTTTTGCAGCGAATAGCCTCGTTTCAGTATTTAGGAGTCATTTTTCATTCAGATACGATCTATGAATCGCATATTAGTAAGACGTGTTTGAAGCTAGCTACGGTTCCCGCGTGTTACTAAAAGCCTGTGACTGTACTGACGCAGTGGTTCTGCACGTTTTATATTTCTCAATTGTGCATAGTTATGTTGTAGGCTTAACGCCTCAGGAGCGAAGGAAACGAGACCACTGCTACGAGCCGACACCAGAACAGAACTGCCAGCCGTGGCTGCACGAGCCACGACCAGGTGCCGTCTTTATTCTCTTCGCAGGGTGGCGCGCGCTAGCCGGGTTGTCGGCGCCGCCTAAGAGAGGGTGCTACAGGGCACCCCGCCTAGACTGGAAGTCGAAACGGACGGAGGGCCGGCGATGGCTCTCGAGCACTAGGTCAGGCGGCGCTGGGAGTCGTTCCAGGGCGGTCTCCATGTAAGCCGGTTGAAGGCGGTCTAGACTGACGGTCTCTTCGCGGCCGTTTTGGAGGATGGTGGTGGTTTTCGGGGCGCGGCGGAGAACGCGGAAAGGTCCGTCGTAAGCCGGTGTGAGTGGAGCTCGGACAGCGTCACGGCGCACAAAAACGTGGGTCGAAGTGGCCAGGTCGGGGTGTACGAAAATGGTATGGTGGCGGGACGGACGTGGGGGAGTAGGCCGGAGGTCTTTAACGCCGTCCAGCAGGCGTTGGAGGAATTCTTGGGGCTGGGCTGGAAGCTGCTGGGATGTAAAGAAGTCGCCTGGAAGACGCAAAGCACTTCCATAGACGAGCTCTGCAGCTGAGCACTGTAAGTCTTCTCGGATGACGGCCCTTAGACCAAGCAGCACAAGGGGCAAGGAGTCGACCCAGGAGGCGCAATTGAGGCGGGCAGCGAGGGCGGCCTTCACTTGGCGGTGAAGGCGTTCCACCATGCCGTTAGCACACGGGTGATATGCAGTGGTACGGCAATGCCTGGCGCCGAAAATATTAAGGGAAGCAAACAGGGAGGACTCAAACTGGCGTCCGCGGTCGGTTGTCACAGTGCCAGGACAACCAAATCGAGATACCCACGCAGAAATGAAGGCGCGCGAAACAGTCTCTGCGGTGATGTCAGGAATGGGGACTGCCTCCGGCCAGCGAGTGAAGCGGTCGACTATGGTCAAGATATAGCGGTAGCCTCGAGAGATGGGTAGAGGGCCCACGATGTCGAGATGAACATGGTCGAAACGACGGCCAGGGGGTAGAAAGGCTTGGGAAGGTGTCTTGGTATGTCGACAGATCTTGGTCGACCGACAGGGTAGGCACCGGCGCGTCCAAGCACGCACATCAGCGTTGATTCCGGGCCAAACATAGCGCTGGGTGAGAAGGCGCTGAGTAGCCCGAATGCCTGGATGGCATATGTCATGGAGTGAACGTCGGAGAGCTCACCGGCAACGTCAGGAGGCAGGCTTCAGACAACATGGTAGTAGCGCGTCGTCTCTGACGTGATGCGGGCTAGGCAAAATTGCGCCTAAACCTGGTGGAACCAAACTTGCGGGTTCTGTGGCCAGAAAGGTGGAAGGCGAGCCTGCAGCGACGAGACGTCCTGCGGACGCGAATCCTGCTGCGGGGGTGTTGCGGGATCGGTCATTGCTCGTCCTAGGTCACCAAAGTAGGCTTAACGCCTCAGGAGCGAAGGAAACGAGACCACTGCTACGAGCCGACACCAGAACAGAACTGCCAGCTGTGGCTGCACGAGCCACGACCAGGTGCCGTCTTTATTCTCTTCGCAGGGTGTCGCGCGCTAGCCGGGTTGTCGGTGCCGCCCAAGAGAAGGTGCTACAATGTGAAGTACTACATCGTGTCATGGGCCGTATATGTAAAACACACTTAAAATCTATTAGATACTTAAGAAAAACGGCAATTAGAATCATTACGTTTTCAAACAGAACAACGATGATGATTATTATAGTTCTTTAGTCGCATAGGCATCTATGTCCAAAGAGCGCCATGGCACAAGGTATTATTTGATAATTCAAGGTGGGGTAAAAGACTTATTTCCCAAGAATTTCACCCCAGATAAGCCTAGCACCAGGCCAGGGGACAGCTTTGTAACCATTGTATCACCGGTTGGTACCCGGTGGCAATGGGAATCGAACGCCGCATTTCCCGCATGCGAGACGGATTTTCAGACCACTTGGCCACTACTGCGGTTATCCAAACAGAACGGATACTACGAGATCACTGTTTCACCTTGTGCGTGCACTCCAGCTTCACTCTGTTGTTGTACTAAGTGTTGCTGACATGATACATAGAAAAACAGTACATAATGACCATTTGCCTTTAAGCTTATAAACCTCGCTAGAACGCAGTGCAAGACCTGCAGCGAGCAACTACCTTAATCTACCGGCTGCAAGGAATGCTTAAGGTCGAAGGCTAATAAGAATCCACGGAGCTCTCACATGGAGATAAAGACGAAGTCAGAAAGCTGTCGGGCTGTGCCTGCTCGTCTCTGCCACTCTTTATGAAGGATTTCTCACCAGTGCTGAGCTCTTAAGTTAAGATAACCTGCACTGCTATATCGTGGTATGGTTTATGCGGTGGGTGCGGCTCCGCCGGTGCCGCACGCTGGCTCAACACCTGTCTATTCACCCGGCATTCCGTCAGGCCTAACTCAGCAGGCCATACCTGCTGTGCAAACCCTACCTGCTGCCTCAAGCCTGGTGTCTTGCAACCAATCTTCTCCTTCAGCTGCATCAGGGCTAGGATTTCCAGATCCTCATGAACAACGCACCCCTGATGCTTACAACTCGGGCTGTAATCTGCCGCTGTCTTCATGTCAGGACGATTTTTCTGATTCTTCAGATTCTTCTACTGTCATCTACATAGAAAGAACTGCGAAGTCCGGAGAATGATCTGAGAGATTTGTTCACGTGGCTTCAAAGCGTCGTCGCAGCTCAAAGCGGTCACTCATGAGTGCAGATACTCCGAATGTACCTCAAACTCCTAAGCACAACCTTACGGTTGTCATCACGCCACATGGTTCCGGGCACCGCAATACCTGCATTAATCCACTGAAATTGAGACAAGGTTTAGAATATGCGGCTCCAGACGGCGTTCTCCAAGTTCGTCCCAACGAGCGCCTAAACCTTCTCGCAGTTGACACCCGTACAACGCACCCAACTGAACGTCTCTTGCATATAACAAGCATAGCTGGAGTTGCAGTTCAAGCCTACGAGCTTCGCCCCAGCACATGCGGCGTGGGTGTCATTAAGGGTATTTCCCAGGAACTTTCTCAATCAGATATCTGCTCAGCGCTGCTACAGAGAGCTCATATTAAATCCATCCGCCGACTTGAAAACTCACAAAATATCAGCATTTTATTAACAACAGAATATGCTCCGCAATATTTCATTATCGGATATACAAGGTACCGTGTGTACGAGTACATTCAAACCCCACGGCAATGCACCAAATGTCAACGCTTCGGCCATGTCGTTAGCGCTTGCCGACTTGCCTTGAGCTGCTCTCGTTGCGATGGCAGCCGTGTACCTCACCATCCACACGCAGCGCACTGTACAGAGAAAGTTTCTGACCTCCTCCCACCACACTACCAGCGCCCTGTCAGGACCTCCTCCCCACTTTGGAGGTACAAAGCATGGCAAATCAAGACAACGGTTCCTGGCATCAAAAGAAAAACAACCACCCCCCGTCCTGCACTTAAATATTTTGCCCTTGAACACATTTATGGATGCTACAGTGCGTACCGTCACCTCGACACTGATGGCTCTGTCACATTCGTCTCATCAGCGTTTGGCGTCTGGGTTCCGTCAACGCGCACCCCAATCTCGGCTTTACTCAGTCATCGCACCTCGACTACTGCTACCGAGCTGGCTGCTCGGCGCGTAGCATTCATTTACATTCTTCAACAACAACAAACAGCGTGGGTTATTTTTAGTGACTTTCAGGCTGCATTACAATCCATAACATCATCAGGAAGCCTTCAAATGCTGATCATCGATGACTTAAATAGATTCCACTCCGAGGCCTGCGAACTGGGCCACTGTGTTGCGTTGCAGTGGTTGCCCGCTAACTGTGGCCTTGCAGGCAACGATCACGCTGACGGTGCAGCGAGGTCGGCGCATGGCGACACCACCTTGCTCCTACCTATACCATTTTCTCGCAGTGATGGCGCGAGGCTTCAACTACAAAATCCTGGCAGACGAAACGCTCTTTGTGGGGTGATCCGGAGCTTCAATATAGACCCCTTCTTCGTATCGACCCCACTTGTGACTTCCGCATGCTATGCAATATATCTAGACGTGATCAAATTTGTCTCCACTGAATTCGCCTTGACGTAGCCTACACTAAATCCAATATACATGAAATTGTTGCATCAAGTAGTCCTCTGTGCCCTACTTTGGCGTGCCTGAGGATCTGCCACATTTGATCTGCTGCCAACTCTCCAACAATATCGCAAGGCACTTTCAGGTGTTTCAAATCTCCGACAGAATGGCCCCGTTCACAAGGAGCATGTCCTTGAACCCTGGAGTTACGCATCTTTGGGTGTGCGCGGGACAAAAACATTTTTAGTGTTGTAAGAGACACGGGTTTTGGTGGACATTCTTGACAATTATCTGTGTGCGTGTGTGCGTGTGTGTGTGTGTGTGTGTGTGTGCGTGTGCGTGCGTGCATGCATGTGTTTATGTGTGCGCGCGTGCGTGTGCTTGATTTCACCATTCACTCTTTCCTTTTCTCTTTTCTTTTTCTGTTCATCATTCTCTATTCTACTCTTATCTTCTTTCACCCTCACCTGGAGTGGCATGCCAGGCCGACAACCAGGCAGACCTCCTCCTCCTCCTCGTATAGAATTCTGTGCCCACAGACATCAAAGCAGCATGCAGTTTGTCCGTAGGCATGAAGCGTTTCTTCTTCAGCACCTAAGCAACATAAGAGAGAAAGCCATCTATGACACTGCTGTCCTTGTATAATAAGTACATGTCTGTTTTAATGTCTACATTGAGATATTGTCTTCTTTTTTTCACTGTGATACCGCTTGCCGCATTATTTTGGTGCCTCGATCAATTGGTCCCGCTACTATCCACTCAGGCTATGGGACCAAGCAAGTTTTGTCAAGTTGTTTAACAGGTGGATAAAAGTGTAAATAAAAAATAACGCCTCCTTCTCGTTGCGTTCACTGTAGTAAAAAATTAAGCGCTTGATTCCAGGCACATCTTGCATATCTTGCATATTTCATTCCTAATTGAACAAGGAGGAGAAGAAGAAAACATATTTTACTGGAAATACTGTACATGATGAATATTGAGAAGGAGGTCGCAGAACAGGAAGGCTTTACTGGGACCGCTATTAGCCGTTACAAGCATAGAAATGGAAACAGCGAGGCAACAACTGCAGTTCACAGTGAAAAGACAGTGCGATCAGTGTGAACGGATGTAAAGGAAAGCACGAACAGAATACAATACAATACCGTATTTATTCTGGACAATCAAAAACACAATACACGTTACTGGCCTGCCAAAGCCCCAGAGGGCTTGACTAGCAGTGCCTGGCAGTCAGGTAACAAGAAAATGCAGAAAGTTGTTACTGAAGATTGCAGTATGAAAGAGAAAAAGTATAAAGGCGATTTAAAATAAGTGCCTCTTAAAGACTTTTTATCTCTTGTTTAGTGTTCGCTTTTTTTAAGCAAAATTTATTGCCCCAGGGCATCAATGATGGGTGAAGGTGTGATGAATGATATAGTAGAGCTTTTAAAACAGGAGCTGGCAATTTGTTAAATATTGCGGGAACATAATATGGTAACGTTCGTTTTCCATATTTTGGTTAAGTATTGGGGATTATGAACGAATAATTTAGTCTTAGGCAACGGGTTTGTGTGTATGGTGCTTTAAAATCATTGTTTCAAAACTGGTTAGATAAATAGTTTCGACCATAAGAGACATTAAGGAAGGAAGAGCACAATGTCCGTTATAAAGTATCCGCCTTAAATCACTGCAACACCATAAAATTGATAATAATTTAGGTTTAAAAATAGTTAAACGTTACAAACGTGTAATGCTTGTAGAATCTGATTCCAAACCAATTATCAAAAGTTGGTTTATTTGCCGTAATCAGTAGAGGCTGTTGAGGTGAAATAATCGTTACTGCCGCCCAGTCTTCTTGAACTGTTCTTAATGAGCTCCCAACTGTCAAAAATTTTATTGGCAAAAGCTTCTAGACGACTTTAATATAGAACGATTAAAAGTTCGTTGGAAAAGCAATTTGGATATATGGGATGATCATAAGATGATCATATAAATCAAGATTTATAAGAAGGCGTTACTTGGTCGACTGCCTTTACTATGTTAAACTCGCCTTGCTTTGTTGCACAAGACTCTATAATACGAAGACGTGCAACATTTTCCAACCTAAATTTTTTTTCTCCAGTCATATAATAGAAACGGGAGGCTTGTCGAGCTTTTACCACCTTTGCTGTCGGTTACGTTGTGGAAAACACTAGCCTTCTAATCCTTCCCAAGACCGATCCATCGCTTAAAGCTCAGTCGTTCCTCTGTGAATTTCAGGTATTGCGAATATGAAACCAGCAGTTGCCCAGAGGATCCATTTCCAAAACCACTGCGGAAAGTTAGTTTGCAGAACAGCTGTAAAATGGAGAGCAAGTGTTAAACTTATCCTGTCCCGACCACAAGCTGGTTTCCGACACGAAAGTGCTCTCTTAGCGAGATATGTCCGCGTTGCTTTCCTTTAGCTTTCGTTGGAAGTAGTTAATTACTTCAAGTGTGACCTAGGTGCTCAAGTTTGCAGGATGGGTATACTGGCATCACCTTTGTACTCTCTTGAATATACCGTAATATTATCATGTAAATAAAACTTCGCTTTACAGGATGAAAACAGTCGCGTAAGCTGAATTCATGTGAATTTATTAAAAAGTTGCCTTTCGTATGGGGTCCTTCCATAGAGGGAACAAATCCTAAAGACATGTCATTTGTTTTTTCGTGCAACATGAAAGAAAAAATTTCATGTTTAGAAATGGTCCCGAGCAGGTTAAGCAAATATTCGATTTAATTTTTTTGCCATAATATAACCTGCGTCGGTAAAGATCCGAGACTGAGTCCATTTATAAAGATGCGTTTAAAAACGAAATCATTTGTGCAGCACCGCTTCGAAATAGTCTCCCTTCCAGTATATACATAGCTTCAAAACGTTTATTGATGCCTTCGAAACATTTAAAAAACGCTTCTTTTTCGCAGGACTCTCAGGTTCTTTGTCGTGGCGCATTGAATGGCCTCCACGCTCCACATCCAGTGACCTTTTATGGCACTCTTCACACGAGGAAATATGAAAAAATCGCATTGGGAGAGGTCAGGCGAGTATGGCTGCGGGGGAAGTACAGTAACGCTGTGCTTGGCGAGAAATTTTGTCACGCTGAAAGCAGTGTGCGGACTTGTGTTATCTTGGAGAAGGCTCCATTGTCCAGATGCCCAGAAGTCAGGGCGACGGCGTCGCAGTGCATCAGTGTGTTGGAGCACACGGATATAAAACTACTGATTCACCGTCGGACCTTCAGAGACGAACTCGTGGTGTATGACGCCCCTGGCATCGAAAAAAACTACCAGCATCGTCTTTATTTCGGTCTTCTGTCGCCGCACCATTCTCGACGCCGGAGAGCTTGTGGACCGCCATTCGGCGCTCTGGCTCTTTGAGGATCGTATTGAAAACACCATGTTTCGTCTTCAGCAATGATGTTGTCGGCCAATGCAGCATCCTTGTCTGTCTCGGAGACCAAATCAGCGCTCACTGATGCCCGCGTGTCCTTCTGGTCCTGTGTGAGGGAGAGCGGCACAAGTCTGGCATTCAGTTCTCATGCAAAATTTGGTTGCATGTTTTCTTACTACAGTCGAGAACATCTGATAGCATGCGGACTGTAATGGTGCGGTCCTACTGTACGGTTTCTCTCATCCGAGCCACGTTGTTTTCATTCCGTGAGGTTGAAGGGCACCCTTGAATTGTGTCGCCTTCCGCCGACGTTCTCCCCTAAACGAACCTCTTGTTCAACTCAAGAACTCGCACTCGCAATAACATCTCGTTGCCGTAAGCGTCACGAAGGACCTCATATGTTTGTGTGGCTGTCTTGCTAAGCTTCACACAGAATTTTGTCTTTACACGCGGTTCGAGGTGGACGTCCATCGCTCCACATTCACTCATGGTTGAATGAGCGGACGACTAGTGACAACGTATTTTTCTACTTGTAGTGTCATCTAGCGGCTGCCACAGAAATTAGCATAAATAGCTCAGGTTAGCCCCAAAAGAGGACGCTACACATACGCACCAACATTTGTTTTCGGGAATCATTTCTAGAGAAAAAATAAATCAGTCTCGAAACTTTACTGACAAAAGTTGTAAGCTTATTTGCGGATCACATAATAAAACTTTACTTTTACTGCAGTTCCTTGAAAGCCGTCAAAACATTTCATTGGTCCTAATTTCAACGGCGGCCTGGGCAGGATCACAGTGCCACTGTATGCGGTCTACGTTTGAGGAAGCACCTGAAAACCATGCTGTGCGCTCTGTTGGGTGCTATGTGCCATTAGATTCGAAGTAAGTTCTCTGATTTCTTTATTCAAACTCGTTTCCCCTCAAAAACGATTGAGATACAGAACATGTATATTTAGCGAATATTATTGCCGATAGTCTTTTGATTGTAGGTGAGAAACTTCATTAAAGCAGTTACATTTCGGAAATGCAAAAGTGCTGCCGTTTAAGAGCACAGGGTAGGACTTTGCTGCCCTTATATTGGGAAGGGCATTTCAGAGTCGTTTATTCGACGACTGCATATTTTAGCTCATTCAAATTCACTTTTTTAGTTGGCGCTTGGTCTTATTCAATAGTAATGTTTTCTACCAAATATTTACAGGTTTGTAAGTTGAATCGTAGAAAGCGTAGCGCAAAAAAAAATACAAGGAACACAGAAAAATGACACCTCACAGCGCTAACTTCCAACAAAGATTTCTTTCCCAAAGGAAGGGTGGTTTTTTTATACCGACTTATCATACAACCACTATCAAACCACGCGCAAGCAAAGCGTATCA
This sequence comes from Amblyomma americanum, assembly GCA_030143305.2. Lineage (NCBI taxonomy): Eukaryota > Metazoa > Arthropoda > Arachnida > Ixodida > Ixodidae > Amblyomma > Amblyomma americanum. The sequence continues at coordinate 81,419 of JARKHS020004563.1, read as the reverse complement.
GACAAATATAAGAGCTGTTTTGGCAACAGATCGACTGAAGGAATACTCACACTGTCATCTTCCAACAAGGAAATCCACTCCGCTTCAATTATTTCTCGTTTTTAGCGGTTTTTGTGTACTTTTAAGACCACACATTTTTTGAGGCGCGGTATGCAATGACACACACGGTAATGGGCTGACAAACCTTTCCCACACATATCCCTTACATCACGTCATCGTTGCCGAAGCCTATCGTTCAGACATCTGCCTGTTTGACCTACATACTGCTTGGTTGTGCACGAAAAATTTTACAAAATCTAAAAAGGCTGTTGGCTGTGCGAAGAAATATAGAATAAATTTGTTGATTGCATTGAAAATGTCGCATAGCAGATACCTCATTCTTGTGGCAAGCAGTATGTAGGTCATACAGGCGAATGCTTTAACGATAGCCTTCGGGAGCATGGACGTGACGTAAGGGATATGTGTGGGAAAGGTTTGTCAAACCATTGGTATGTGTGTCATTGCATGCCGCTCCTCAAAAAAATGTGCCGTCTTAAACGTGCACAAAGCCCTCTTAACACAAGAAATAATTGAAGCGGAATGAATTTTCCTGTTGGAAGATAACTGTGTGAGAAGCCCTTCAGTCGCTCTGTTGCCAAAAGAGCTCTTATATCAGTCTGATACGCTTTGCTAGAGCGTGGTTTGATAGTGGTTGTTTGATAAGTCGGTATAAAAACCAGCTTTCCTTTGCGAAATAAATATTTATTGGAAGTTCTGTGACCCTGTCTTTTTTTACGCTACGTTTTCTACACTTGAAATGAACAAATAAACCCAAGTGTCTACCCTTTTGTAAGTTGCTCCGAAATCTCTTATTTCTATTTTCCCGAAAGAAGACTGATCTAGGAAAAAATCGCCCTGCTTAGATGTGTGTCATTTTAGTTGGTTGGCCTGTTATGTTTTTTAATCAATGATAAAATAAAACCAGTTTTCTACCATTCATCTATCAATTAAAATGAAATAAATTCGAAAAATATATTTAGAGATTTCAGGCCAGAAAGTAAAAAATGTGTTAAGTTAAATTTTCAGCACTAGAACTATGCACTCAACTATTCTTAGTAGCTATTTTTAGCCAACAAGAGTGTCAATCTGGCATCCTTTTTTGCTTGCCACTTTGTTTCCGCGGCCCCTTCTAGCGATCTGTTATGCACCTTATCTAGTTAAGTACTTCTAAAACCGGAGCACCTAGCGTAGTCATATTACTATGTAGCATCCTATATTCTCTGAGATATCACCGGGGATAGTTTAGATCTTGTCGTAATCACCATATGCCAGAGGTGGCAATTTCTAGATGCGTTTTTCTAAAGACGGATTTTTTAACCTGCACTCATATGGTGTCGTGAGACGAACCGTTCATACTTTGGATTCGTCCTCAGATGCATGCCTTGAGAAACATTCGGTTAGCTAGTTACTAGAAAGCAGATCATTATGCTTACAAGTGGCTTCAAAAAACCTTATGTCGGTCTTACAAGTCTCCAGCCAGAAGAAAAGCAAAACTTGCATAATTACGACAGAGCAGTGAAGATGTCTATATCATCACACGGTATCATCAAACACGCCAGCTTTCAATGATGCATACTATGTACCTTCTTCCTTTGTCTGAATACTGTGAAATAATTAGTTTAGGATGCAAAACTTAGCAGTGTAGCTCTTGATATCGGTGAAGTAAAGCTGCAATGTAATGAGGCGTGCCTAACAGCCACTTCATGTGGAAAATCTGACTTTAATATATGTACTATTGGGCTGAAGGCATATGAGTCATTAAACAATGTTCAAGGGCATTTCGAAATTGGACAATGGCTGACAGCTAAAAATAATTATACCTTTCAAGCTGGCCCTAACCCAGTGCCTCCGCTAAAATCGGTTTGTCTTCTTCGAGTGCGGTCTTCTTATTTTCAGCTAAACATCAAACACAAGACTGCACTTTGGGCTGTGCGACCGATTGTAGGAGTTGTTTTTGTATATGTATTGAGATTTGATTTTCTGGGAAATATTTGCAACGTTATGAGAAAATCGCAACAACTGACGAAATGTACATAAATGGTATAGTGTCTGCCTATAGGATACTGTGCAGCCTTTGTCTTGGCACATTATCCGGGATGATGAAATCGCTGAGAAGCAATTCTTTGACCGTGAACTCGACAAATGAAAAACTAACAGTTGTACTTTAATACGTGTCGCTTGTTTAATCCTTCAAATGTTTAAAGGAATGAGAAGCTGACGTGTTCTTGCCTTATCAAAATAACATCCTTGTGAAACGGCTCAAAGACCTCTTTCTCCGCATGCCATCGCACTGCTTGCCCGAAAATCCCCCCCATATCAATTTTTAGAGAGCCTTCTTTTTTTTCAGAAACACGAAGATTTCAGCAGAAAGGCAGTAAGTATAACCAATACTTTACGCACCAGACTAAAGCTCCAACACTATGTATGGGTATACTCAAAATGCTGTACACGCCTTCAAAGTGTAATTTTCTCTTTCACGGTATCCGTCTTTTGCGTTTCCGTTCTTTTCTTATTAGTTAATAGTAAGCGAAACCACATTTACTTCCATAGATATTGTTTCTTTCAAGCAGTTGAACATCACTGTTTTCCTTCTTGCTCTAAAAATCAAATTATTATCCAGTTAATTTATTTGAAGCCTGCGGACTGCCTGGCTTGCGCTTATTTGTGTACAGAATTAGGCCTGTTTTTTTATCGGCAATTTCTCTCTGCTGTTCATTGCTAGGTAAAACTCTGGAATCTCAGTTGTCGCCTTGTTTGAACAAATGGGCAAGCAAGCATTTATGCCGGGCGCAACCCCAGAATTTTTTTCACAGCAGATCTGTTACGGTATCACTTTAAGAATAGAAGTCATGAAACACTACACTGAAATGTCCATGCAATGTGAACCGTCAATTGTTTTCCTTTTAATAGAGGAAAAGTTGAAGGTACTACGAGTGATAATGTTTACCACGAGCCTCTGTTAAATACACAGGAAGAACTATTATGTTGTGCACGTGACCCAAAACAATAGTTTCTATTATCTCATTGTCGCTGGTATATAATCCCAAATTCACGCTTATTATCCGCCTCTCCACCAAAAGGGCAAAGGGCCTAAAAGACGTCGGCAGTACTTTATTGCAGCCGCTCATTTGGACGCGGTCTTTTAAGCGGCATGATAGAAGAAATGAACCTGTTAAAATCTACTTAAAGCGTTATCGCTTTATCCTTTTATGATAGGGTATTTTTTTTAACTCATACGAAAGTTGTTAAAAATATAGATCATATATCCTTAAATGCTGTTCTTTAAACTGAATTTCTTGGCGCTACCCTAATGAAAGTTTCCATATGAAGAGTTGCTAATTCCACACGTTTCCAAACAAATTTTATGGAGTTAATATGGAGTATATAGAGTTGGTATGGACTATATTGATGCAGTGATGGAAATTGGAGCACACTAATCACGTACACACATTGTATGAAAAACGTATAGAAACTATGTAGAATGCTTATAGACTCCGTAATATTTCTATATATTTTCCAAACCGTATGGACTATACATTCCCGTACTTATGCACGAGCTGCTCATATGGAAGGTTTCCGTAGAGAAATTTGATTAGAAGACCCCATTTTTGCACTTGTTCTCATATGAGGACGTAAAATGCAACCGAAACTATCATAAACGAATGCAGCGGCTTAGCAGAATACGTAGAAGGGGCCGATACCCTTTTCGTTTACTTACCACACTACTAATACAATGTGTCAAATTCACTTTTGCTATTAACTCTTTCAAACGTAGACTACTTGGGTCTACTTCTAACGCACAACTTCTCGGCTGTTTTGGGCACGAGTGATTACATGCCTTTCTTTTCCTCTTTCAGATTCACAAATGTATTATTTAAAGCACAGCACGCGAATGGTGTTACCAAGATTCTCCTGGAAAGTGGTAAACAGAAATATTCTTTTTGCCAACTGCATGAACAACTCCCGATGCTAGCTTTTCAAACCGACCTAAGCTAACCGCGCGTGACATAAAAACCACACTGGTAAGCATAATTTTCTACGAGAGAGCATGTGCGAGAAAGTGCTCTTTTCAGGTGGTTGAAGGTGTAAATAACGGTCATATGCCGTGCCTTTGTGGTTTCACAGGACTACACGAACTTTAGATACGCGATGTTATGACCAGAACGAAGCGGTTTAGGTTTGGTATTTGTTGCCATCTAATTAATCCGGTCAAACCACTTTCACTTCGTCACAAATTTGACGTATACAATGGCGCAGATATATTTTTGTAGCATATGTGTTGTTGCCAAGTCATTATGAGCACTTTTCCTCTCGTACCTCTCTTGTAGAAGTCAGTACTACAACGATACAGTGACATTGCACGGCCTTCAAGTAGTAACACTCGGATCTTAGTTACTAATTATTACGCTCTTTGTAGTGATCTAGAATGCCCTAAGTTGGTACTGATCATCGGGTCTAGGAAACAATCATTATAATAAAAATGAAATAGCAATGAACTTCAACCTTTCTTGAAAACTTTATGTAGCGCATACAGTGGGCAGAAAAGCCTCATTCATATAACAAAAAAAGTCTGTAAAAATGCGAGGCACCTGCAATTCTATTAAAAAATATGTGCACCGCTTTTCAGTTTCGGGAGAGCTACCTTTCGCACTACAAGACGCATACGTGGTGCTGGCCGCTACGAGCACATGTGTTGTCGTGCAAATCAGCGAATTTATAAGGGGTAAGCATTTCTGAGTAACTTTTAGCAATGTGCAAGAAGTATCGTTAAACGAGTGTACTTTTTCGATCCTGTTGTAAAGGGAATTGTTAGAGCGTTTGAATTTTATCTGTGTGTTAACTGCAGTACACTACCTTCGCCAGTTGAACAGGCGTTTTTTTTTTTTGAGCGAAAGCAAAGTTTTGGTGCTTATTTCCTCCCAAGGAAAAGTATTATTAAAAATTTTATAATGCGCTGACAAGGAAGGCGTTTCAGTGTTATAAAGAGGGACATCAGCTCTACTAAACCTTGACGCTTTTGGCAGAAGATATTGATTTTCAATGCATTCATTCAGAAAACAGCGCTGTTTAAAACCGCGTCAATATAGCTTGCATCCTTGAATAATGGAAAGAAGGTAAGACATACCGAACGTATTTTGTATTGGTAAAAACTAACATTTCAAATGTGTTTTCTGTCCGCGATGTCCTCACAATTTTACAAGAGGCGTCCAATTTCCGCCACATTTAAGCCGCCTTTAAAGCTGTCAACACCTTAGGTAACGCTGAGCCGTGTCCTAGCGCAGAAGAAGAGAAAAAACGCGCACACTGCGCCCTTCTTAGCTTAGCTTTTAAATGGTGTGTTAGCGGGCAATGAGATGCCGACGCATGTCCTTAAAGCAGGAGCATATGCATGAGCTTTTCTCGATGAACCTAAAGAGGAAAAAAAATAAGCATTTACGTTCCTATTTCAAATATTTCAAGGCAAGCCATGGCATGTGGTAACCAAAAATTAATACCTTTTGCGCTCTGATGACCGCCTGGTTACTGCATGCACTCCTAGCGACCTAACAACCCTCCTTCCCTTCTTTTGACCTGTTGATCTATTCAGGGGCATCTTCTAAACATCGAAGTGATCCTGTTCCTAGCTTTAAACGCTTCCCACGTGCTTTGAAACATATGCAATATTTGTCATGCACCCTAAGACGCAGGATTACAACACACGAAAACAGGTACATTAGAAAGGGCTAAAGCTGGTTCATAAATTTTTTTGGATGCGTTCAATTTGTTTTCTGAATGAAATTCTTTCACATATTTTTTATTTACTCCGAAGCGCTTGCCCCAATACACCTGCTGAGCGATACTTTCAATTTCTGCAGCAGCGTTTCCACGAAAGCATTGTTCCTCTCTATTGTTCCTTCCTTTCGTGGTTGCAAGAGAAAGTTTTCCATGCCCGAAAGACTTCATGAATAGCGTTTATGCAACAAAAGGGAAGATACTGTTTATGTAGTATTTCTGAAGCAATGAGCCATCCACTCTTAAGGTTTTATAAGTTCATGTATGAGCTACGCCTTTTATTTATTTTTTCACCAAACATTTTTACAGCAGAAAAACAATGTTAACGTTAGTATTATGAAGAGACACACGCACTCACAGGTACCAATTCTTCTGTAGTAAAACGAACTTTTGGGCTAGTTAGACTGAATTTGGAAACGTTACTTTTTTGGAGCGCGTGGACCGCGTTCACATTAGCAAGAGTGACACACGAGCAATGACCGGCGCTCCCAACGGACTGTTTGATGTGTCTTCCTAATGTGAACATGGCTCACGTGCTGCAAAAATGTTAATGATTTGAGATTCCGTATAACTAACCCAAAAGCCCGTTTTACTTGTCATTGGCCTCTTCAGGATTGTTTCCCACAATACATCCGTTCCATTTTGATGCAGAAATATTACTTTTAGTGCACCGCATGCCCGCTCATTTCATTTCTCCAGCTGGTAAGCCCACGCGGGAAATTTTGTCATAGGCTCCACATTTTCCCAACGGCACCACTCTGGCCTCTTGTATCGCAGTCCAGCGCGGACACATTCTCTTTACGCAGAGAGGAACATGCTTGTTTAGTGTTCCGACTTACAACCACATCGACGTCATCCGCTCTCCATAAAGTTTTTTTGCAGATTTTTATATAGAACTTATTATTCGGCATAAAAGAAAAGCTCACAAGGGAAAACATGACAGCGGGAGCTTCGTATTCCGTTCCCCTTAAAGCATACAGAAATGACTGTAAATAAAAATAAGTTGAAACTTCAATCCAATTTCTTATCCTGGAAAACGTAAACTGTGGCCTCTCTTTCACTTGCACTGCGATTCACGTCCACACATTTAGGTAGATTCTGTTTACTGACAAGGACCATCAGTGAACACGGTATTCCATTAAGCGGCGCGGAATGTTTAGAATAGAGGCGTTTACCTTTGTATGTGTTTTATTATCTCGGCAAAATCGTAACGAATGCTCTCATTTTAAGTCGAAAGGCTTAGAAAAGGTCATTAGGACAATTCTCAAAGGTGACTATAAAAGGATTGATGAGAGCTGCAAAATCACTGACGCTCATTTTAGCGTTAAAGTTGTTGAGAACATTCTGTTTTGTTTACAGTTAAATAAGCACACATAACTTACGCATTGTGAACCGATGTTTCACAAAAGAAGTTACGACATTTTGTGTTTTTACACCTTTACACCATAAGCATATAGAAAATCTCGGGGCCCTGTGAGCTGTTCTTTAAAAAAATCTAAATGCGATCCGGTCATCACCCGTGGTACGTTTTGTTATCAGATTTATTACAAAGAGGAAGATAAAAACGGACCGTAATTTGAGAACAGGGGAATACAACCACAGATCTGCACACGATGATCCCAGTTCTTGAGGGTGCTCGAGCGTGTAATAGGATACAAACAGGCTTTCGTGAATCTTGAAAAAGAAAGCTCAGACAGTGAACAAAATCATTTTCATTGCAACTCAGAAATGTCTGGTGATCTGGAAGAGCGTCTACAATCTTAACTGACAAGGAAGAAAGCACAGAAAACAAAATGCACTGTGGCTCGTTGTAAAACGGTGGGGAGCAGTTCCATCTGAAGCTCTTCTAAGGATGATCGTGCAAATCTGATTGGATTGCAAAACATTTACTTCAACAGAAGGCAAACAGCAGATGGTCCGTGCTAGGTGGCTATCAGTCCACGGCACGTCTGACAGCGACCTGAGCAGCCCCTTCAATAGCCCGGGTTTGCACGCCCAAGTCTGAGCTGACCAGCAAGGCCTCCCATTGCTCGAGACTAGGAACTTGTATTAGAGATTCCGGTGGCGGCTCCTAAAGTTCCCCAATATGTGATCGTAAGTGGCTTGTTTGCCACATAGTGTGCATTTCGGGTCGCAATCACCGGGATAGAATTCTGATAGTCTGAAGTTCCAACGAGAGTCATGGTGAACTTAGGGCAAACCGCACGAATTTAAGTGATGCACTATACGGGTGCCGAAACTACGTTGAATGCCTCGATCGTTCGAACGAAGGGCAGTATACTGTGAAAACATTGAAAGGACTGAAATACTGAAACAAGAGTAGAGATAGACTAAAGCATAAATTTACATAGGAAATATTTTATCGAAAGCAGCAAGGTACTCCCTTGAATACGATAACGATCTTCATTAAATAAAATTTCCTCAAGGAGTGTTTTTTATTGTTTTGAAATATATTTAATGAGTATAAGCATTACTTGGCTTATGCGTGGCGTTAACAGAAAGTGTGGGCAGAAAGTGCGCACACTCAATCTGCAGCCAATGGGAGGAAGCTCGGGTAAGTTTGGGGGAGCGTCGCGCAATCTGCAGCCTATGGGAGGAAGCTCGGGAATGTTGAGAGGAGCGCCGCACCCGCATCGCGAGAAGCTGTTCGGGAAGAGCAACATGGATCGCACAATCCCTACGGGTGGCTGTGACAGGAACAGCCACCTGCAAGTGCAGTGGCGCATCGCTCCGTCACTGCGATGGTTGTAGTATGAGGACTCGCCGCCTTCTATGAATGTCAAGTAGAGAATGACCACCTCTGAATATACGGGCATCAACCCATGGAGCTCCGAACGATGTGCGGTTTGATGGCGAATGTGAACTAAGTTACGCAACCGACAAAGCCCAAAAGCACCAAGATAAACAGCACTCTAGTGCACCATGATTTCGCATTACTAGCACTTAAGCAGACTTAAGTGCCTCACACTTGTCTAATATGCAGGAAGCATAAGCTGTTAGACATATTTCTCGCTTTGAAAACTAGACGCGTTGTAAGCTTTCTTTGTCGCCGTTCTATTTTGACCTTACTCCATGCGTGCTAATGCGAGTAAATGAATAACCATTCGACACTTGCATTCTGAGGTACAAACGAATAGCGTGTGTTGTTTCAAAAATCATTTTTTGTTTCAAAAATGGATTTTAAAAGTGGATGCAAAGTTGCAGAGAAATTTAGTTACCTTTCATTTCAGTTGTAGAATTATAGCGTGTGCCACAAGGGACCACCATAATGAGATTCTTTGCCTTCTATTTACCTTCGCTCACGACGTCGAACCTGGAGGTAAAACATGCAAACTATAATAGCTCTATTCCAAAACGTCACAATGTATTGAAGCACTTCAATCATTTTTTCAATAAAAATGCAATCAATGTTCAAGCAAGCAAGCTGCCTGAAAAAGTAAAAGACAGAGACAGAGATTGGCGTGTCGTGCTAAGGAACGTAAATAATATTACCTACAGTTTTGTACTACGCAGTTTTTGTCTAATCATGAGGCATGTTGCTTTCACTTTTTCAGGGAGACCATTATGCGCTTTGTGGGGGCACGAAGACTACGCAGTTTTTGTCTAATTATGAGGCATGTGGCTTTCACTTTTTCAGGGAGACCATTATGCGCTTTGTGGGGGCACGAAGACGCCAATGGACGAGATGAGACAGCCTGTTTCACTACTATGGAAAAGTTCTGCATGCAACCTGTCTCTGATGCATATGCTGGAAGAGATCGGTGCGCCGAACGGTACATGGAAGAGATGAGCATGTATTACAAGGCTTCGGGGAACCAACCTGCAGCATAATATTTCTTCAAAAGGGTGTTTACTTAAGAATTCCTGGTTAAATGACATAAGGTGGACATTACACAATACACAAGTGGAAGTCTCACAGTGTATGTGCTGCACTCTTCATAATATAGTAAACAATTGTAGGACACTTAAGCTTAGCCTTTAAGAGTGGAACGGGGCTGCAAGTTACAGCGCTACCAGGCTACGCATCAGTACGCATTAGTACTGATCAGGGCACGCATCAGGGTACTCATCACTACTCATGTACTCATCAGTACGCAAAGACACTCCACGAAGTAAAAGACCACAACCCATTAACTAGGTCCACTTTTATTCAGTTCGAACCAACGAGTCATCGTAGTGCGTCTTTGCTGCCGCTTGAACACACATTCGTTGCACCCGCTTTAATACACTGTTGTCTAGAAAGGAGAGGTAAGGCTCCAGACACATGGGTACAGGAAACAACGTCTCAATCGGAATTTTACCTCTCTCATCTGGATAATATTTTTTAAACTTCACAAGTCAACCTTACCTGTCAAAACTTGACTTCGCGATAAAGGGACTTTTGTGCCATAGTCTGTGTACTGTCGCTTGTTTCAGCAGCTAGAAACTAGTGATAATTGCTTTGTCGTTTATCGTGAAGACGTGTTTTTTTTTGGGGGGGGGGGGGGGGAGCGGGTGCGGGACATTCTTCAATGGACTGTCAAAAGAACATTGAGATTGCGCCCTATAATTTAAGGTTTTGTCTACAATATAAGGTTCTAAGGTTCCATGTAATTTTTAATGCTCATAGGACTGTTTATCCTGTGGAATAGCCGCAGGACAGATTGCCATGAAGAGGGGCCAAGTTCATCGAACTCTGTTCGAAAGGCAGTTAAGACGGCGCTGGGACTCCCTTTATGCACATCCACTAAGCGCTTACTACAGCTGGGGATTCATAACACCATCGACGAACTAATAGAGGCCCACCGTGTAAATCAAATTGTCAGGCTCTCAACATCAAAGCCTGACAGGAAAATATTACAGAAGCTGAGAATCAGTCCACCCCGGGAAGTCGCTGACAAGATCGACATGCCCATGCAGATGAGATCACACATTAAGACTCACCCCATACCAAAACACATGAATGAGGAATATAACAGAGGACGGAGACTAGCCAGAGCTAGACACCTCTCTAAGCGCTGGGATGGAAACAAGGACACGATCTACGTCGATGCGACTGGACCCGTTAACGGAGTCGCGGCAATTACAGCAGTTTCACCCCGGGGGGATATCATTGCAAGCAGCCTTATCCAAGCGGTGGATACCACATCGGCTGAAGAAGCAGCTATCGCACTAGCGATATCAAAGAACAGCGAGGCAACGGTTATGTCCGACTCACAAGCAGCGGTACGCAATTACCTCAGAGGCCGCATTGAGCTCCGTGTTGGGAAATTTCGGAAAGGTCTAATCCTTCCAACATCCAGATCTTCTGGACGCCAGGGTACCCCTCAACGACGGGCAATGAGGCGGCCAACACAGCTGCTCGAGCTCTCCTCCTCCGAGCATCTGGCACGCAGCCTCTCTCTGACATAGTTGACAACCCCTCACCCTTACTAAGCTACGCAGAAATTACAGAGTACTATAAGATCACAAGAAGGAAATATCCTCTTCCTCACAAAACCCTAAGTAAATATGAAGAGCACATAATCAGGCGACTACAAACTAATACTCTGCCCAGTCTTTACCTGATGAGTAAATGGTACCCAGAAACCTACAATTCGTCCTGCCCCTTCTGTGGAGCAGTTGGCACACTCTTTCACGCGGTTTGGGAATGTCAAGAAAACCCAGACTTGGACAGCAATCCCGATCCGACTCATGAGCGCTGGGAGGCAACCCTTCATACCCACAGCCCACTCGACCAGAAATTGCTGGTTGAGAGGGGCCGGATTATGATGACGACCAATGGGTTCTCGTACTGAACCCACCCAGTTTTTGTGCTCTGAATAAATGTTTTTCCTCCTCCTCCTCATCGAACTCTGTGTTCAGAGAGCAGTATGCTGCGGTGCGGGGGGTATATGCTGCGTAGGATCGACCTCCTGCCTGGCTCCCTTATGTAGATGAATGCGCCTGTCTCCTTGAATTTCGATGTGAGGGCAAAATGAGAGCAGGATCGATGCTGGTGTGATTTTTTATGACGGGTTGCGTTATAAGGCCTGGTTTAGTCGATGTTTAAGCATGTCAGAGTGAGTGTGCCTCTGTGCTATTAAGAAAAAAATAGAGCCTTCGTACTGTGTTCTGCGCGTGCTCGCTTTGCAATCTGAAAGGCCTGGTTTTGAATCCTGCTATCGGCACAATTTTTTTTATTCGGAGGTTATGGTGTACGAAGTTGACAACGCCGAGAACGCCGGCATTATCTTTTCTACCCAACGAGGTCGTTAACGCTGTCGCCTTAAACAACATTCCTCATGTCAAGCACAACAGATGAGTAGTGTAGAACTGCAAGGCAATCTGTTGACTATGAAACGTTTTCCTTTTACGGATGTATCAGTAATAAACCGGGCTACAACCATTAACTGATATAATAAATAAGATGCTATAGTTCTTTCGCGTCCACCGTTGCTGTACAAGCTGCTGCACATAAAGGCACTCACGATACTTATATTGCAAGCAAATATATTAATGGCAAGAGAAAGCGCACCAACCCAATTATTTAAAAAAATTTTTGGAGCACAGCTGGACCTTCTCATTTCACTTGATTATTTGCTCATGTGTGTGGGTACGTATAAATGTTTTATTTATGGAAATTGTTGAACCGTACAAAGAAAGATGTTTCGTTCTGCTCTGCAAAAAATATCCGATAGTTTTGAAAATAAGGTGTGTTTACCGTCCATGCTTTTCACCTGGAAATTAATATTTAAACGCTGTACCTATGGCACATCTCATCGCCATCACTGCTTTCTCTTTTATGATAAAAAACAGAGGAAGAGGGAACGCTGGGATGGAGAAGGGAAGATGGAATGTAAAATAGTAAGATCAAGGACAGATCCTTCCTTCCTATTCAATACCTTTCGCATAATCGTGAAGCCTACAGAAATTGAATCAGAGTATTGAATGCTGTTAGAGCCATCGATTGTTGTTGCCACCGACTGAGCGTTTTTCTCTGCATAAGATCGAGATCAAGGCGACGTCGAACGCAGCAAACCCGTTGTCTTTTGTGCAAAAACAAGCCGGCAAGACACTACATAACCTTTCGTATCTGTTCAGTCACATGTGTCACAAGGAGGGAATGTAGTCATGCTTATGAGAAACGAGTGCCATTTGGAACAGCAACACGCAAGAGTAAAAGGAAAATAAAAATTGCGGCATGCCGTGGCTGATGCTTTCAAAGGCGAAGGCATTGTTCAAGTTGGCAGTGAACTCAGGGCCCTGTAAAAAAGTCAGCCCTACTTAATCGGAAGTATGCACTCAAATGTGTGTTAGATTTACGCACTCCACGTTATGTGTGCCAAATATAGCATTAATTTTTTTTTTCAATAACATTTTTGTCAATGCCCGCTTCTGTATATATGTGCGCTGCAATATAGCGGACTAAAATGAAGGTGTAAGCGGATCAGCCCTTCTCAAATACAGAAAATGTAGGCAATCCCATCCAATAATCGGCTTGTGCGCAACATTACTGGGTGGCTATAAAAGCCGCAAAGAGCCGCACGCATTCCATTTGATGGTTCGCGGTTCCGCCCGACAGCCAAACTTCCTGACATCGCACACCTAACGCTAGGTGTTAAAATTCCTAAGATGCAAGTTACATGCGTTACTAAATCTGAATGAGCTTCCTAAAGAAAGCAAACGCTGCAAGCATTCATGTAAATGACTAGCATGAACAAATATCTCATAGGGAATTTTACAACTACGGTTCGTGCGAGAGCACTCATGAGTACAATTTGCGATGGCGGTAAAAAATTGGTAAGCAGATTTATGCACTTCGCCACACGTGCTAAGGAAGTTTGAAACACCTCTGAGCACTGACAACTGTGACCAAGCTCTGAGAGCTTGGTAGCTCAAAGAACCATTTGAGCTAAGAATGTTATTCTCAATGCGGTATATTTGAAAATTTATTTACTGCATAATGGAGCTTCTTTAGCACACTGCCAAAACACCAAAAGAGAGTAAAAAGTCTCAATGATTCTGCACGCTTGAAATATTACAAACTGATTGTTTCAAAAACATTGCCAACGCTGTTCACACTCTGATCCTGAGTGGGATAATGATTTGAGATATGTGCCATGAGATGTTTGTGTGATTTTGAATATCGTAACTTCCATGTAATAAACTGATATATTGCAAGGCAAACTCCTTCGGTAGGCAACGAGTGTTGGATCTTCGAGTTACAAAATAGCATTATGGGAGTACCGGCGCAAATGGAAGGGTTTCAACGTGGGGCATTCCGCTGATACTAGTGATGCATTTGTGCTAGAAAATAATGCGAGAAACAAGGTATATAATTGCCAACCTAGCATATTTTTTCGTGAAAAAGCATTCGTCTATTCCAGCGTTCCGAGTAAAGCTATGTGCCCACTGAATTAAAAACATGTGACAGAATTGATGCCATTGCCCTGCGGTGGAATAGTATGTTGCGACACTTATGAAGGAAAGTGTGCCCTCATAAGAATAAGTTTGAGCGCAAATCACTGAAGCATGAGCAAAGAGGAGCCGAAGAAGCCTGGTAAATACGGCCACTTTCTCAAGCCTATTATAGTGACGGGTTCTGAGTTTCGTTATTACCTGGCTGAGCCTCTCGACAAAGATGCGTGGTAACCTCCTTCCTCAGCAATTTTCATAACTTGCTGAGAATGCTTTATGCTTAGCGCAAAAACGTGCTCTGGGGACCGAATGTGTGAACCCTTTTTCAACAAACGGGCTCAATTGCGTATTATACTATGTGACGACTTAATTTTTTTGGCCCAACGCTCAGCTCAAGATCAAGGCAAGGAAAAACTGAGCATGAATAATGAAAAAGCGACAGCATTAGTCGCTGACAGAAAGTAATAAACAGTTAGGAAAGAATGATACATGGACCAATCTCTATAATTTGTAATAACGCACCATTTATCACTGATCAATACGAGTAACGAAATGGAGCTCATTGAACATAAGAGGAAGATTAAAAGCATAAAGAACTGACTGAGTTTTTGCTAATATGTTTTTAAGCAAAGAATTACATATATCTCATTTACTCGTGTACTAGGCACATTTTGAATGTTTCTTCTCTCTACAAAGGTTTAGCATAGGTGCTATAATGCTGAGCAGAAAAACATACCGATGATTGGTGCGGCATACTGATTGCAGAAAGGCGTGCTTGAAAATCTATCACAAATGTAGATAGAAAAGTTAGAGGCGTGAACAATGGCACCACCCAAGAAAACAAAACGCGTCACGGGCGGGTTTACATGCACTGTACAAGGCCATTAGCGGAACTGTGAAACCCGTTTCAGAAAACAAAACACTTCAAACATATGAGCATATTGGGAGCAGTTCATAAGGACTTCAATATGGCTCAAGCGATACTCATGCCACCCATGCTTATTTGATCTACAGCTGCGAGAGCAAGTGTTGGCAATGATTTTCCACCTCGGAACGAGTCACAAGTGACCTCATTCACTTATGCATGGAATAATCTTCCTTTTTTAGAGAAGCACTTTTAGCCACCATTTCAGAACAGATTTATTTTCTTGGCTGCCGAAGCTCTGAGCTGACTCGCGTCGTTCGCAGAATATCGTAAGGGACCACCAGAAGCTTTCCATCACCAGATCCTTCCTATTTCTGCCGAACAAAAACGAAGCTTGTATTGTATCTAATTTGTTTTCTTTGAAGCAGTCTTCCTAAGTGCATTTATTATTCGCTAAAATTGTGTTTGTCATTGAGCCAATTATCTCGGTTCGTTTCAAGGTGCATTCATGATGCGCGTGGGGTGAGGTCTTTAGTATTGTTGTCGGCTGCGGGAGGCGTGACTTTTAAGCGATCTCCGCATCACGCAGATGACCAATTCGCTTTCTCTGCAACGCCGGTTATATCTTTTTTTTCCATCGGCACAATGGCAGTGTTTATTTTATGGCAGTACATACCTCGATTTAGCTGACATCCATTTCTTTTCTCCCACTCTCAACCTAAACTTCTACGCTGTTTTATTTATTTTGCTTTCATTCTATTCCTACCATCAAGCGTTAGGGCATCGTTCGACAACTACCCACCCGCCATATTTTAACGTCAGTTTATAATACCCTGTTGGTCGATACCATGGTCTCTCCCAGCGAGAATGCTGCTCGCGGCGCGCAACGACAGCAATGGAGCCGGCTCCGGTGCTCGCACTGCGAGCACCGGAGTTAAGTTGTGCAATACCCGTCTTTGTCGAGGTTGGTACAATCCCCTATTTCAACAGTAATTTGGCGCCTGGCACCACACACGCAACTACAGGCGATTAACTCTCCATCGGGGCAGTTCGGCATTTCTCCTTGCGTGTCACAAACGGCCCCGGACAAAGCTGTGCGCTACCTAGCTTGACGGCGAACAGCTTAATGTTGCCGCATTATTCGCAAATATGGCCACCACCGGGTACACCGTCGCATCTAGCAGATGTGCGCTTCACAGACACTGATTCTTTTCTGTGGAGACTTCAACACTGACGTAAAGCAGTTGATAACGCTGGATTTTTCTAGACCGACATGGCAGCTTTTAATCTACCGGAAAACATGTAAAAACGATGTTCCAGAAGTTGCTCTTCGTGCCAGACATGCAAGACACATCTTCTGGTTTAGTAGACCACAAGGGCTTAGCACTGATTCTAAATTCTAAGCAACACGTCCCAAAAACTCTTGACCTTATCTCAAAAACACCACGTCTACTTCATCTGTCTGAATAAATGACTTACCTCTGCTTTGTAGCTGTGTTCTTTCGAACAACCCCATGTATCGCAACAAACTTCGTGACCTGAGATAGATTAAACAGCTATGAATATCTGCCTTCCTTGTGTTTTTTTATTTCTTCCTCTTCGCACTATATTACGCTTTCATTAGACCACATCATCGGAATGAGCAGACGCAGAAAGGCAGCCAGGTATAAATTTCTCGTTTCGCTGATAGTATAGACCTGCAGTGAAACTCATGTAGTAGTTAGTGCCCAGATATAGGTATAAAAAATCTTGAAACCAATCAACACAGTAAACAGACCAGTTAAACGACCACGTCTCTAACTACTATACAACACTGCCAGAAAGTATAAAATGACAATATCTTCCTGTGGGACGCAAAAACAAACAGAAAAAATCAATTTGAAAGGGAACTCAGCAAATCCTACCTCAACTACAGGTACCACCGTGGTGGTGCATAAGTGCGCCACGAAACATGTGAAGAACTGCTGGAAACTGATGACTTCTCCAGAATCATCGCTGCTACTACCACTGTCCACAAGGTCAAATTTTGAGAAGGGAAAATTACTTTCCTTTTGTCCGGCCTGAAAAGAAACGCTTCAAATATCCTACGAAGCCTATCGCTGTACGCTCATGCAGAAGGGTATTTCTTGCGCACCGCCGTTACTGCCAAGATAAGGGTGATCCCTTGTTTTGATTTAACGACCCGAGGTGCGACCGAGCGGACGAACCACTCAGTGAATCGGTATACGAGACAGAATCGCCCTCTCTGCTCGGATGTGTGTACGCTGGCCTGTGCATCTGTGTGTGCGTAGGACACACGTATTTGTTACGAAATATCACGAAATACAGCAGTGTATCAGTGCATAGAGGCTCCAGTATTGACCAATTACTATTGGAAAGGCACCTCAAAACTGACCACTTAGCCGCATTTTTATGAAGCCGAAATGTGAGACAGTCGGTCCACGCAGAATACTGGAGAGGCAAATTTGGCGAGGGCGGAGGGATGTGTTGGCGTACGAGTAGGCGTTCTAGACCGGGACTTTAAGCATGATGGATTTTTCTGCTGGAGGCGAATAAAGTGGCAGGCAGTTAGAACGGCAGGCTAGCAAAAGCACCGCTCTTGAAAAAGCCCAAGCTATATACATTCCAATAAACCGGCAGTGGCAGTTTATACTATCGGTTTGGCTACCAAAAGCATGGTAGGAGAACTCAGAGCTTCGAAGCGGTAGGAGCGAATTTGTGCAGTCTAAGATATCGTCGTTCTTTTTTGTTTGCTTTTATATCAACTCAAGAAAAATACTTTGGTCACGTATGTGTCGAGGTCGTCCACATGTCCTGGCTAAGTGCCATTTGGGGAGCACTACGCTGTCACCTCTCGGTCAGCTGGCGCTTTTCACCGGGTACCAAAGCAATATCCAATAAAAATATCTCATACAAACAAAACATAGCACTAGGAAAGTGCCTATGCGTTTACTCTGCGGTACTTCTGTTAAGACGTACGTGGGTTCCAATGAAAATTTTGTCCAGAAAATAAAAGAAAGCTTAAATAGTCAAGAAAATAAAAATAAACGAAGCAAAGAGACAGTAAGGAGAAATGTTCTATGCTATTTCCAAAATACTGCCTGATCTAAGCAAAATAAGGATGAACAAAGCCTTTATAAAGGAAGCTTAATGGTAACAATGGATATATTCACGACATGCGTGACACGCATCAGTGAAGTCACGCCTGTTATTCATACTCCAGCCACGTTTTGTGAAGGAAGTTCCGCGGGACCATGATCGCTTTTTCTGTACGTCGTAGTTACGGCCAGAAACTCTAGGCAATCGTTCATTGCACTGGTATCTCGTCTAAGCATTCCATAGGATTGGGAATGAAAGGCGTTTTCACGTGTAAAAGAAAAGTGGTCCTCGCCACTTCGCTGCTCTAGCGTTCGCGGGATAGAAAATGTCACGCGACACCTGCGTGACTGAGTGTCGCAATTCCATCGGCATCGGTTTGGCTCCACGCAGGCGCGTGGGTTTCAAAAAGAACGAGAAATGTAGCAAATTTTTTGAGCCACAGTGGCGAGGGTAATCACGTCTACGAAATTAAAAAACACATTTACTGTTACTAACGGCCGGCTATAAGTTTCTAATTCATAGTCAGGCACCTGTCGGTAATAATTGATAATTTAATTATTAAAATTATGTTAGACACTTAACCAATGAACATAATAAGCCTGTTTTGAAGATTTACTTGTGTTACTACGCCACTGGAAGCTTTTCTTTCACTCAAAAATTGTAGTTTTAAAGAACTGAAATTTAAGCATTTAAAGAACATGGCTATAGGACGCATGTTTCATATATACAATTTTTTTAAACCAGACTAAACAGAATTAGTAAACAAAGCCAGCAGATCTGCACATCCCTCTTTGTGCTGTCACTTTCACTGGACAACAAATGGCAGTCACTTAGAAAAAGTGTGATGTCTATGTTTCTTGCTCGACCAGCTCTAAACTAACCACCGACGCGTTGATTTTGACTGTACCAGCAAACGCACAGAAGGATACACCTTATTCTTGATTGCTCGTGAAGAGCCCATACCGAGAAAAGCAGAAAACTATTTTTAGCATTTTTAAGCGCGACCTGTATATCAGATTGCCTACGTTTTATCGTTACCTCATTTCCCTAATATACAACTTAAAAAAACCAAAGGCGTGTGTTCGCACGGAATTTTTAACCAGTACCTTTAGCTTTTTTGAGCATATTAGTTCTGTTAGTGCCAGAATCATTTTTAGTCGCCTTCAACATAAAATCTCTGGCCCGCTGCCGTATATCTTTCTAAGAAGTCATCTTATGAGACACGTTTCTTGGAAATGTTATATCATTCTTCAGATTTTAGTCGTCTTCTTCTCTACCGTCACTGTTACATTCAGCAAAGGCAACCATCCATACTCTCTATTTCTAAAGGCCTTTGAACTAAGAGCTCGTATCTACAGCCGTAAGAATTTCATTTTCTCACTGTTCGCATAGCGCGTATAGATAAATTAGTCAACTGGATTCTCAAAAGTGAACACCACGCAAGCTTAGGACTGATTTCCAACACCCCGTGCGCAAATAGTTGATATCGCTGCATGCTGCGGCTCTGGAGGTGGCTCATTCCAGCTTGAACCTGGCCAACTTGTTCTTAATGTGGAGGTATTTTATTAACGGCAATACCAATCTAACATTGAACGAGAAATTTGGAATAGCAAATAAAGCACTGAAATAACAGTTCTCTAATAAATTTTCGCTGCACGTCACCACTCAGGTAAATCCCGCTATGCACCCTCATTTAACAAGCTGATGTTAAGCCGGAGTGGGTATATTGGCATGCTATTGCAATACCTGTGGCTTGCGTAGTTCATCCTCTTTCGCTATCTCTGGGAATGTATTGCCCGCACCCCCCGTGCCACTGATTCGTCCTGGCGGCTGCTTTACAGGCCGCTGAGCACGCCGGCCAGAAATGGCTTGTGCTCCAGGCCCAATGTGAACCTCGTGCTTGTGTGCTCCTTTACCCACACGAGACCACAAAGGTTTCCTGCTCTTTCACGTAATAAACTTAATTTAACGCAGCCAGTATTATAATGCGCCGTGAGCACAGCTGGGAAACACTTCAACTTCGTTAGGTCAAAACTGAGACCGCTTGATATGGAAAAGTAGCTAAAAACTTTCATTAGGCGACTAAACGAGAATAGCGAAGGAGCCGGGAAGAAAACGCTGCACGTTGAAGTTCTCAAACAGGAGCGACATAGGAGCAGTTGTGTTGCAGGATTAAAGTTTCGCGAGACCCTTAGCGTAACATCTGCCGATTGCATTTCTTTTTATTTCGATCTGATAAATGCTGCGACGACACAACCACAATAGCAGTAATGGCTGCAAAGTCAATCTATCACAAAACTGCCACACGCAAAGTCTTTAACAAAGACACATTGCGATGGAATCAATTTCTTTATAATGTCGTTTTTCGAGAATACTCACTAGTTGCAATATAAAGATCTCTCTCGTTCTGTTTTGTATTGTCAAAATGATGTTAATATTACAAATTAAGGCGTTCCCCTTTTCCATTGAGATTGTTTGGCCCCCAGAAAAGTGTGTTTAATGTATGAAACGAACTGTAGTAAAGCACTAAGATAACCACAGCAACAGCCGGCCAGAGATAGTTAGTGGACCAGGCCATGCGTAAATCTGACGCCCATATATGTACATCTACAGCAGTTGCAGACCACCCAGGCAGCCTTTTCTTTTACCTATTACAGTTGTTGCCGTGCAACCAGTGTTTAGAGGGGAAAAGTGAAAATTGGTTTTGGGGGAGAGGAAATGGCTCACTCTCTGTCTCTCATCTAGGCGGACACCTGAACCGCGCCGTAGGAGAAGGGATCAAGAAGGGACTGAGAGAGGAAAGTAAGAAAGAGTCGCTGTAGTGGAGGGCTCCGGAATAATTGAGACCGCCTGGGGATCTTTAACTTGAAGTGACATCGCAGAGCATACGGGCGCCTTTGCATTTCGCCTCCATCGAAACGCGGCCGCCTTGGTCGGGACCGAAGCTTGTGATCCGGATCAGTAGCCGCGCGTCCTAACTACTGAGCCACCGCGGCTTAAAGAGCGGCCCATGAGCACATTTTAGAAATACTTCAGTTATGTGCAGTGTGAGAACTCTGGCCGATTGAGATGGGAAACTAGCTGTGAATTTTCATTAGCTGACAAAAAGAGAACACAAAATCAGCCAGGAAGGAAACAGTGCAGGTTGAAGTTCTCAAACCAGAGTGACGGAGGAGCAGCTGTGTTACAGAGAGAAAGCTTCGCATCGTGCGAGCGATATCACCTACAGATTAAAATTGTGATTAGGGAATTTTTTTTATTTCCTTCTGACAAATGGTGTGGCGACACAACCACAACGGTAGAAAAATTTGCAAAGTCAATTTAGCACTAAAAAATGCTGCCCTTGGTGCATCTGGCAAAGACACTTTGCAGTGGAATTAGTGATAAGATAATGTAGTTTTTAGAAAACAGATGCTTGTTGAATTATAAAGAAAGCTCTCCTACTGTTTTGTATTGTCGAAATGCTGCGAAATATTATAAGTTGTGGAGTTAAACTTTTCTATTGCTACTGTTTGACCCTTACCTGAAATTTTCTTTATTGTATTAAATGCACTGTACTTAAGCACTGAGACAACCACAACAACAAAGACAAGCAAAACAGGCAATGTGCGTGATAAATACGTTCCACCTCTTTCGCATCATCTTCGGGCTTCGGTCGGCGTCATTAGAATGTGGAACACCTTGTGGCTTTGAGTTTCTTACCTTGTGCAGCCATAGATGCTAGTGAGACATTAATCGAAAAGTAGTCATCCGTTTTATATGATGTAGGCATCAGCGAAGCACAGCCTAGGCACGCGGGGACATGAGAACACCGCGAAGGCTGCAGCGGGAGGCGAGAAGAACGCAAGCTGCGCTCCGAGGGCCGGTACTGAGAACGAGAGGAGAAACGCCCTGGAGGAGGAGAGGGAAATCGTCGGGCAAGAGCAGAGCCAGCACAGAAAAAGAGGGTTCATGACCTGAAAAGAGCACTTAATGAAGAATAAATAAATAATTTTTCTCGGTTCCAATAGCGTGGGCTCTTCGCATTCACCATGCAGAGTGATTTTTTGAAGCCTTTACGGAATTAGTTTTAAAACATAGAGAAATACGTGTGTGCGGTATGTCGAGGTAGATTGTACGGCGAGGCGGTTATTATGTGCCTGCTACATATTGCCACACTGCTGACACTCAAGCGAGCGCCGCCTGGGGGCCGAACCTTGTCTCCTAGCGCGTGGCCGAACCATTCCTTTGACTAAAATGAGCGCGGCTTTTCGGCGAGCCTCGTCCCTGTAAACGGCTGTGCTTCCCGCTTCCTGCTACGTTTGCCGGTGACATTTGGTGGAGGTGCTGAGTGACCTATGCCGTGCACGCTGACCCCGATGATATCCTTGACGCTTCTCTCCGACGCGCGGACGCCACACCAGTCCACAAATTGAGCCGTCGCCTGCGAGGCCTGCAACTCAAGTTTGAGCCACTGACAAGGTCTGTGCGAGCTGCGACGTCTACCACTGGCAGCCAAACCGGTCAGTACTCCGGCAGTGCCCCGCCGTTCGTTCTTTCCCGCACCTCCGTCATCGCCATCCTTCCACGGCGACCGGTTCGAAGATGTAGAAGATTAGCTGGCCAGCTTTGACCGCGTGGCGGCATTCAACCAATGGGACGATGAGCGGAAGCTGCTGAATGTGTATTTCGCACTGCGAGACTCGGCGAAAACATGGTTCGAGAACCACGAGGCGTCCTTTTCCATCTGGGTCGCTTTTCGCCGTGAGTTTCTCGCAGCATTCAGCTTCAGCGAGCGAAACGAAAATGCTGAAATTTCCATTCGCTCCAGGTCACAGTGTCCAACGAGAGGAGGAAAAGGAAAGCCAGCGAGGTTAACCGGAAGAATAACCGGTTTGCTACCCTGAACGGGGGAACAGTCGTGAGGAGATAAAAATATGAAGGAGAAAAGAGAGTAGCAGGAAATTGAAGTCACTATGCAAAGTCAAATTGTTTGGTAAAGTAAAAGCCTATTGTGCAAGCCAGAAGTTCCGAAGAAGCGGAGCAGTACCTGGCAGGCCTTCACCGCCGACGATCGCCACGGCCAGCGGCCGAGAATCTTCATTTCCGCCAGTGAGCGTGTATCTGGGCGCTCCAGCGCACGGCAGAGAGACTGCCTTTCGGCGCTGTAGGCAGGGCAGTCACAAAGAATGTGGGATATAGTTTCGTCACTACCATAGATGGCGTAAGCAGGGATATCAGCCAAATTGATTAAAAAACAGTAATGCTTGGTGAAACCTACACCAAGCCACAGGCGACGCAACGAAGTTGCTTCACGTCGTGGTAGGCCGGTTGGAAGCCGGAGCTTCAGATCTGGTCCAAGAATTTTGAACGCGAATTAGAAAATTGGCCTGAATTCCAGGCGGCAAGCGTGATGTCTCGCGCCAGTGGTTTAAGCCTACCCGCTGCGTCGGCTCTCGAGGTGGGAATTGCCACACAATAGTCCTCATGGTGAGCAGTTCGCAAGGCGTTGTCCGCGCGGTGGTTCCCTGTCATGTCGTGTCCTGGCAGCCATTGGTAAACAATATCGTGCCCTTTAATGATGGCGGTTAGGTGGAGCTCTTCTATTTCCGCGAGCTTGTTCATGGGACCCATGACGAGGAGCAGATTGTACGGCTTGGAGGACTGCCGTATTTATAGAAGACATGAGACGCCTCTTCAACCTGGCCTACGCTGCCATGTCCGAAGCTAGAAAGGTACGGCACTTTATGGGAGTGGTGAAAGAACAGCTGTGTGCCGGCCTCATTCGCGACCCTCCGAGAACCGCCGCCGTCTTCGCCAAGGAAGCAAAGACCATGGAATGTTCATTGCAGGAACGCAGTGCCTAAAGTGGCCGTCATGCATATGTAGCGGACACTCACTTCGGCGCGTTAGTGCCAGCCTCAGGGGACGAGGCGCTGCGAGAGCTTGTGCGGTGCATTGTCCGCAAAGAATTGCGACTCCTCCACATGGATGCTCCGTCGCCAAGCATAGCTTCTACAGGGACGTCCTCCGTGACGAATTCCGGCGGGTGGTGCAGCCGCCACCGGCACCACTAACGGAGCCGCACGTTATTTCTTATAGCGATGCCCTGCTCCGTCCTGCACCAACAATCGCCCGCTCTGTTGACGCTGCAGGGAGCCCAGCCATATTCTGCCGAATCTCTTGTACCGGCGGATAGATTTCAGAGGATCCCTATCAGACGCGCCTCGACCCCGTTATAATCAAAGACCGCAGGACGTTGACGGTTACGTGGCTGCTCTCGTCCTGCCCCCGACCTCTCAGCAGCTCCAATTCTGTCGCCCTCCCCGAGGCGCTGTGCTTCGTCCAGTCGGCCCTCATCCTGTGGTCAATTCAGAGGCCCGTCCCCTGGCCAGGAAAACTAAAGACGGTGTCCTCCGCGGGTAGGGCCGTCGCCACTGCACAGAGTCAATAGCCTCCACCCGATGATGTGTCGTGTCGGCCTGTGCTGCGAACGACTAGTTGCAGCTAAAATTTTATTAACCGCCGACAGTTATTAACCGACCGCACTCGTCTATAAGGGCGGAGATTTTTCTGTGATGAGCAGTCAGTTCGCCACCACTCTCCGCAAGATTCTGAAGCCTTGGTATGAACCCATGATCCGCACCGCCAATGGTCATGCAGTGACGCTGATCGGAATCTGCACCTCCCACTTTCAGATCCGCGGTCTTTCTTTTACTGGCACCTTTGCTGTATTACATTGCTGCTCAAAAGATCTGACTCTTGGCATGAATTTCCTTCAAGATTAGGGTGCGGTCATCGGCCTTCGGTAGCCTATGCTATCTTTTTCCGCCCAGCGAGCCGTTGGCGCCACCACCTAGTCCCGCAAACTAATGTTGCGGATATGTGGCGACCACATAACAATCCCTCCGCGAGCCAGCAACTTCGTCAGAGTCGAGTGTAATGACAGCACCGGCACTCTTCGCATTGCTGAAGCGAATATGGTGCTGCTACTCGCTCCTCAAGTTTTTGGAGCTCGAGGCCTGGCAGAGCTTGCCAACGGTCGCACTGACATCTTAGTCACCAACTTTACCCGTGAACCGCAGCGTTTAACGAAGGCAGAGGTCGTCGCTTAGTTTAACGAGCTTGGAGAGTGTCCACCTCGTCATACCTCGACGATGCAACGGCTACAGCAATTTCGACCGACGTAAACCCGCACCTCTCGGCCAGTCAGAAACGCTGCGTGGAAAGCCTCATCTCTTCCTTCTGCGACTGTTTTGCGCCACCTTCCAAGGTCTGACAGGCGCCGCTTACCCAGCACCGAATTATCGGTGCCGACGACTAAAGACCACTATGTCCGCGCCCTAATCAGGTGTCATCCAAAGAACGTGACGCTATCCGCCACCAGGTTACACACATGCTCCAGGGCGACGTCATACAACCGCCACGACTCCCTCGGCATCGCCTGTTGTCCTCGTCGAGAAGAAAATTGCCAGGCTTAGCCTGGTTAAGCCAAGAATGCGTTGCATATCTCGATGGAGTTCCGTGCTGCTCCGTTGACTCGATAGGCTATTGACTCGATCGCCATTGAAACTGCCCGTGTAGCAGCACTCGATCGCCTTTGAGTAGATAGACTATCGGTTCGAGGGCCCTCGAAATGCCCGTGTGACAGGGGTATAAGACTGTCCCGGCGAAGGAGCGCAGCTCTTTTATACATATGCCGTGACGGCAATCATAGCGCAGCGCCCCTAGCGGGAGGAGCGGAAGTCAGGTGGTGGCTGCGGCCGCGCGCGTCCGCGCCAGTTGGGGCCCAGCTTTTCCTACGTGACGTCACGCGCCGGCGCAGCGCCCCTAGCGGGAGGAGCGGGAGTCAGGTGGTGGCTGCGGCCGCACGCGACCGCGCGAGTTGGGGCTTAGCTTTTCCTCCGGCTGTCGTGACGTCACGTCACGTGGTTTGGTGGCTGCCCGGCCGCGCCCAAGGGCTGAACTGAGTGATTGCAATATGCAACGCAGAAAAATGGCGCTCTAAGATTCTGCGTGAATTACAGACGCCTCAGTAACGTCACGAAAAAGAATGTGTACCCCCTGCCACGCACTGACGACACCCTAGACCGCCTGCGCCATGCCACCAACTTTTCGTCCTTTGACCTCTGCAGTGGGTATTGGCAAATAGAGGTCGACGAAAGCGACCGAGAGAAGACCACATTTATTACTCCTGACGGCTTAAAGGAGTATAAGATGCTCCCTTTTGGCCTGTGCTGAGCCCCTGCCACATTCCCACGAATGATGGACACTGTGCTGTCTGGCCTGAAGTGGCAGTCGTACCTCGTATATCTCGATGATGTCGTGATTTCTCCGGCATGTTCGATGAGCACCTAAAACGTTTGCCTGCTGTTTTCGAGGCTAAACGTTCCGCCGGTCTCTTTCTCTAGCCAAAGAAATGTCACTTTGCAATTAATGAACTGAAGTTTCTTGATCACATTATCAGTGCTCGAGGCGTTTGTCCAGACCCCGAAAAAACGGCTTCCATTGCTGCCTTCCCCAAGCCAACAAACAGAGCCAGCATCGTTTCTGGGCCTCCGCGCGTAATGTCACCGGTTTTTTCACGATTTTTCCAAGTTAGCTGATTCTGTTACCAACCTAACGAAAGACGCTCCACCCTACTTCCGAGGCCATGACCAGGGAAGAGCCTTCACGAAACTCAAGTCACGTCTCGGATGTGCGCCCGTACTTTGCCACTTCGACGAGAAGGCCGACAAAGAACGAAGTCGCAGGGTGGTCTAGAACGTGTGATTGCTTACGACAGACGCACTTTATCCCATTCCGAAGTCAGTTATTCCACCATGGAAAATTAATGGCTCGCTGTGCTGTGGGCAGTCACGAAATTTCGTGCGTACTTGTATGGCTGCCCGTTTCGGGTCACGAGCGATCATCATTACCTGTGTTGGCTGGCGAACCTGAAAGATCCCTCGGGGCGGCTTGGCCGATGGAGCCTTCGATTACAAGAATTTGATGTCACCATCATGCAAAAGTCCGGCCTGAAACACAGTGATGCTGACTGTCTGTCCCGCACTCCAATTCCCTGCCCCACGGACGAGCCCGACGACGATTCCGCTTTTCTCGTTGCTGTCACCGCGTTCAACCTCGCCCACCAACAGAGGGCCGATTCCAAATGGTTGCCCCTCGTCGTGCACCTCGAAGGAGCCGCTTCATCTCCACGTCGACTCTTCAAGCGCGGACGGTCATCGTTTTGATGACGTGATGGTGTCCTCTACAAAAAGAACTACGGCCCAACGGACATTGTCTATCTGCTTGCAGTGCCTACAATGCTTCGCGACGAATTTCTGCGTGCGTGTCACGACGACCATCCTTCGGGCCACCTCTGGTTTTCCCGCACGTTGGCGCGCATATGCCACAAGTACTACTGGCCCAGGCTTGCTGCGGTTGTCCACCGCTACGTGCGAACCTGTCGTGAGTGTCAGCGCCGGAAGACGCCGCCAACTAAACCAGCCGAACTCCTGCAGCATATTGATCACCCGCGCCTCCCATTTCAACAGGTCGGCATGGACTGCCCATTTCCGGCGTCCTCCGTGGGTAACCGATATATTGCCGTTGCGATTGACTATCTTAGCCGATACTGTGAAACCAATGCCCTTCCTCGTGGTACTGCAGCCGAAGTTGCACATTTTTTCATTCACATCATTGTGATTCTTTACGGAGCCCCAGGAGTGATATTAATTGACAAGGTAACCGCCTTTACGTAGGCACTTGCGAGCGAGGTACTTCGACTCAGTGGCACCAGTCATCGCAAGACTACAGCTTACCATCCGCAAACAAATGGACTGCCTGAGCGGCTTAACAAGGCAATTTCCGATGTGATTTCGATGTATGTTGACGATGACCATGGGAACTGGGACTGAATGCTGCCTTAGACCGCGTTTGCGTACAACATTGCGCTTCACTAAACGACGGGCTTCTCTCCGTTAGATTTGGTGCACGGTCGCGAAGCAATGCTGGACGCCATGCTTCTTCCAGATCGTGCTCCCTCTTCTGTCGTGGGCGCTGACCAATTTGTTCATTACGCTGAAGACGTCGCCAACTTGGTCGATAGCGAATCCGACGCTAACAAAAACACCACGAAGAATGTTACAACCTCCACCGCAGCTAGGTGATTCACACGCCTGGCGACCAAGTCTGGGTGTGGAGGCCGATCCGTTTGCGAGGGCGCCATGAGAAGCTTCTTGGCTGTTACGGTGGCCCATACCATGTGTTACACCACCTCGGCACGGTGAACTAAGAGGTACTCTCTCAAGGAATTGTCCGCTCCTCTAGACCGCCGACGTCAGAAGTACTCGTAATCCATGTGGCGCGAATGAAGCCGTATTACTGCCGTTGGCGCCTTTCCACGGTCCACCTCCGGGGCCGAAGACACCCGCTCAGTTATCTTGCCACCTTACCTATATTTATTCCCCGCACGTGCGCCATCGAGTCGATGCCTCTTGGCAGGGAAAGAGGCAATGCAACAATGCTGAGACTATGCCGGCGCTACCTGGCGGCCGAACCTTGTCTGCTAGCGCCTGGCCGACCGTCTTCTTTTGCAAAATGAGCGCGGCTCTTCGTCGAACCTCGCCCCAGTAAACGGCTGTGCTTCCTGCTTCCGGCACAATTGTCGGTGAAAATATGGATCACTCACGATTATTGAAAATTTTTTATCTGGCGCGGAATTTTTGTTTTCACATCGCAGGACCCTGTTGACAACTTTCCAAGTGGCTTCCGGGTTTTGTTCACTACAACAAGAAATGAATGTTCAAAACAAGCATTCTTCGCATGTCGAAGTTTGCTGTGTAACTTGGTTTGAGCAGATTTTAAATTCTTAGACTGCACAAATTAAGCGTACGCGCATTTAAAACGCAAGAAAGAAGTTATTTTCCATTCTTATAACGCCTAACTGAACTGGACTTACCAATACATTTTTATCCTTTTTATTACCAAAATCAATTAATGGAAAAAGGCAAAAATATATTTTCCCGAACATTTCAACGAAATTTGTGTACTCCTTATTCATATTCTTTTTAGAAAATTAAAAAAAAGCACTCATGTGTCCTGATATCTTGCTCGAAAGATTGAACTGCCTCAATTGAAATGTATTGAACAAGAATGGCGCCAGAACGATTTTTATTCAACATTTTGGAGGACGATAAAACATGAGAACAGGGCAATGGTCACTTTTATCAGCAGTGATAGCATCCGGGGAGGGGCACGGCTGTTTCAATGTTTCTGACTGGCTGATCAAGAGCGTAAGATGAGGACACTTTAAGACGAGCTGGCGTTGTGATTACATTTGCGAAGCCGGCGAAAATCAGTGTTGCCACAAAATCATGGGTACCGCAGTTTGCATCTAGCGTGTTCAGGTTAAAATCACCGCAACAAATTAAGCGATAATTATTCGCGCATATGTATTTCAAAGATCGGAAACAAAAGCCGATAAAATCATAATGCTTGCCTATGCGGGGACAGTAAACAACAGACAAAATCTCGAGGTTATGCTTAAGCATAAAAATTCATTATCGAGCACTATTTATGGACAGTGTCACGTTTTCTTAGGTCCTCAACACAAACGGCAGCGCCACTTCCTCGACGGCTGTAATTGTTAATGATCAAATTTTCTTTAACTGTGAATAAAAACTTTGTCACAGCCGTCATAATACCAAGTTTCCGTAATCATTTTAATGCTTATCTGAAAGAAAGCTGCCTCGGTAAATTCGTGCTGTTATCTGGCTTATTTATAGGAGACCGCTCATTGAAAATACCCTAGTACCGAGTTGTCTGACGAGCAAGGAGGTTGAATGTAGTGGAGAAGAAGAAACTACTTCTAATTATTGCAATGGATGAAAATATGTATGCCTAGTGTACTCTGCTGTCAGGGGTTTTTTTTCTCGGGTGACTTTGTGATTTGTCTCTTTGACGAGAAAAGATTTTCTCGTTCTGGGTTTATACTGACATTTAATGCTGTTCCTTTCTACGTTTAATTGCCACTAAAAGAATTCGCTTCAGAGAAAAGAGGACGTGCTCATTGATGCATATAGCATCCTGGCTGTTGAATCCAATGTCTTCATTACTGATTCTAGCCGTCTTTGCTTTATAAAGAGCGGCCACGCGTTTCGCGCGAGACTTAAGTTTCTCTGTAATATTTGATACATCAGGTTACCGAGTCGAAACGCGGTGACAGGCTTCAATATCAAATTCATTAATTGGTTCTTTGAGCAGTGCACTAAAGTTGGATATAATTTTGCCGACCTTCTCATTGACAAATTTCGTGACTCCTTGAATCTCCTGATTGGCACATCTGAAGTACTGCTCCAGACGCATTATCTGTTTTTAAACGTCAGCAGCTTTTCTTTCGGGGGTGGTGCATTTAGCATGAATTGCTTGGTTTTCTGCTGTTAGTTTTTGTGTTTTCGTTTGAGTATTAGCATATATTTCCTGCTTTAACTCTAACATTTTATGTGCAAATTCAAGACTCTGTGTTGTGTTCCTCTGCTCAACTTGCAATTCCAGCTTATCATTGCGCAGGTGTCTTCCATGTGATTCTCGAATCCTTTACAACTCTAGTTACATTACTTCTTCCAGTTTTACAAAACCTTTTCTTAGCTCTTCTTTGCTTTGACAAGTTCCTTTGCGATTGATTGATCTGCTGCGCGTAGAACAGGTGCTAGAAACTCCACTTTGTAACAGCAAAGAAAAAAGAAAACTTACAAAAATATAACAAAAGGAATCCGAGGCGCAGCGAAAAAGCAGTGTGATGCTTAGTCCAGGATCACAGCTGTTGTCGCCACTGCTAAAGTGAGGAATACAAGGCGCCAAGCCTTCCGCTCTATTGAGTGTTATCACTCCTCCTGCAGCTACGTATCCAAAGACTCATTCCTTTTCATTATCGGGACGTTTTTTTCCTCATAACTTGCAATCCCTGCGCCGATGCTTCTGCGTTTAACACAAATAATTTACTGCGTGCATCTTCCACTGTAAAATAAAATAGAAATCACTTTCTGTGTTTTGCATCGCCGTGGGAATAGAATGTTTACGGTTAGAATTACATTAGACTATACACTGCCTATCTTAGTCTGAACGAGTGCGGAAAAAAACCTCGCTGAGAAAAGCAGAGTGACTTTCCAGAGAAGAGACGAATACATGCGGCCTGACGCATGTCTTTCATTTTCTCTACATATGTGACTGAAAAAGAGGCATGAAAAGGTTGGTAAGGAAGGAGGTGAGCATGACTAGTAGTCTGCTACCAGAAATCGAGGCTGGACAGAAACCCATTGGTCATTCACCATGATATTTCAAGCAGATACTTTGTACAAAAATTTGACATAATGGAGATATGCACGATTTCAGTGAATGTTTCGTTGACTAAATAACAGAACACCTCTCGCTACGGTTTCCTGGCCCGTAGGGTGGCGGTCTAATTCATAACAGTAATTACATGGTCGGTCAACATATGATGAAGCCAGTAGGGGCTGGAAATTGCTGCTTCGTTTGTAATGATTAATGTGTATTTAGTGAAGTCAAGCGATTTCTCTCAGTATGTTCCGCAGCCCGTAGTTAAGGGAAGCTTTCCAGAATGCTTCAGGCAGCTTGGGCAAAACCAAGGCCTTGGGCCAGAACACGCCTCCTAGCATCTCTCCCGCGCCTTCAAACGCACGTTGGCAGGTTCCACATTTGTGAAGGTCGGTCCGCTGTGATGGACCAATTTCGTTCTATTGTCACCGCTGCCTTCTACCACCTGAGGGAGAAAAGCGCAAATTTTTATGTAACGAGAACAGTGAACGTCGCATAACTTTATGCATTTCTGGGCCGCTATCCTTTGCTTCAAACCGCACGTTGAAAGCCGAGAGATTCAAGCGTGTTTCCTTTCTGTCGAGCTAAGCGAGCGTCGGGTGAAACAAAACCTCCAATGCTTGTGCCACGACCGTCTGGTTGTTCATGAGCAACATGCACCCCAGCATTTCTTGTTTTTCACTGGTTCAAAAACGCTATGCATGTTGCAGTCCATTCGACCTAGTGTGCACCCGCATTTAGGTGTACTTAAATGAAGTGATCAGAGAGCAAACACTGTCAATAGCCTCCAAACCTAGACCAACAGTTCCTTGAGGACCCAATACCAATGTATACAAAGGTAAAGTTTTTTCAAAATTATGCAGCCCAAGGGGTTTCCCTCCAAGCCATGTAGCGGGCCCCTTGAACACATTTGACACTCCTAAGCTCGGGAAGGTTGTAGAGGCGAGTTCCTCCCGCCTTCAAAAGATTAGGGTTCCCTAGTATTGAAAAATAGCCGCGTTGAAGGCTTCAACAGCGGAGCCTTTGGGATTTATATTTTTGAAAACGGCTACATTAGGCCGACTCTAGCAGAGCTGGAACGAGAAACACTTCCGTGCTCAAGCACTGTGTAGGGATATATTGATATCAAATTTATTCCTGTGAGACTAAAATACTAATATGCAGATCGAATACCGAACAAGCAAGCGCAGACAGAAAAGTTACGTCTCAGGTCATTATTATCATATGCCATTCCAGCGCCGGTTTTGCGCTCGTGCAAAAGAAGAAATGTTTGAGTATATCTGGATAATGACCAATCGTCTTGAAGAACTCCGCCATCTTTCCATAATCGCAGAAGGACCTGACGCTCTGTTCTTATAGATTCCAATTCTAGCTACAAGTTAATACCTAAAATAATATCATACTTGCCTATAGTTCTGCATACCGCGTAGAATTCCACAACTGGCGTGGTTTCAACCACGCCAGTTGAAACTGCAGCTTTTTGTCCAAGTTTTTTATCCGTGTCTTAGTCTTTATCAACATTGCCACGCAAAACAGCCGATATCATGAACGGAACTCCACCACACCTTCAGCACACCGGTCCCGCACGCATGCAATGATACGACTGAATAGTCACGTCTCTCGAACATGGGCGAACGTTTTTGGCAGCGTTAAAGCGAGCCACCTCATTACGCGCGGAGCCACACGACTTTGGGAGGGGGCGGACGATTTCTAAGTCGCCGAAAGCGCGTCAGGGAGAAGAATAAGCATTGAAAGCACCTTTTTCGTGAAAAGCTTCGAACGATACCGCTGGACCTGCGTTATGTCGGGCATCGGAGATGCTGGTAATTGCACGTTGGAAGCTCGGACTCCACTCTGCTGGACTGATACGCAGGAATTCAAACGTCTCTTCTCCTTTAGAAGTTCCCTGACTTAAAAGGCTCGCGTATAAGGCGCACTGGTCGGTTTCCGGATAAGTTAAATGTGCCGTCATGAACTTATTTCTGCATTAGAAGCATACATGTTACACTGACCCCATCATTGTTAGCCTGACTCTGTCCACTGCAGGACAAAAGACACTCCTATAATCCTCAGCTAAACGCCGTGCTGTGCCAGATGAGGCCCCCTTTTCTACACAAACTCTGTTATTTTATCTGCTCACCCGACCTTCTGGCACCCTCTACTGCACTTGCGTCCTTTTTTAATGCACTCCATTGACATAAGTTACCCTGGGCTGTCTTTTCTTTTGGGTTAAATGCCCTTCCCGTGCCCGTTTCTTTGTTTTGATTTCCGCTTGCATTTCATTGGCTCCATTTTGTTCACTAACCTACCTTGCTCTATTCCTGTATCGCAAAGTTGCGCCTGTAATCCCTGTTTATATAGCTTGCTGTGCTGTCCTTCATTTAGATTCGTTAGCCTCCCAAATTCCCTGCATCATTAAGTAATCAAGATTGACTTTTCACGTGCTTTCCTGCTATCGTGTTTAAAAATATTCAAAAACGCTATTCCTCACCTCAGAGTGACTGCCAAATGCAGTTGACCGATGCTTTTGTTCTAGTTATCACAGGCTCCCAGACTTTATGTGCGGTTACTAAAGGCCTTATTACATCAAGACCTTGACAAATTTCATTCCTTCGCTCGAAGTTGTGATGTTTTGTGTCCTTCTTAGACTGTTTATCACAACATTAAATTTGTGAATATCAGTTTCTAGGCCTACCGTTCTGCTATGCCTTAGTCCTCGTTCATGCTTTGCTGTTAGGCCCCTTAATTACTTATCAAGGCAATGTCAACAGCAAATCAGAGACTGCTTAGGTATTGTCTTTTACTTTTTATCCTGATCTCTTCACAATGTAGTTCTCTGAAGACGTGTAAATAGTCAGTGAATAGTGTTGAAGAGATAGTGGTTTCTTGCCTACACCCTTCCTGATTGGCATTTTATCATTTTTCGTTGGGGCTGAGTACAATTGCAGGCCAGCCGCTAACGGTATTTTCAACCACATTTGCATATGTCTCTTCTACTGCATAGTTAGGAAACACTTGTGTGCTTGATAAACCCTCCTTTCGCTACTCAGGTAAATTGTTTAAAACATAGTTACGCAAAAAAATGACTATGCCGCATTGTCTTACGAGGTGTATACTCTAAACAGAAAGGAGTAACAAGTGAGTGAACTATCCTCTGGCGTACTTCTTGTATTAAAAGGAAGTCCGCTTGAGGACAGCCTACTATCTTTTCAGTTCCATATAGGCATATTTGTGTTCAGAGTGTACGTGTCCGTTTATTCTTTGCGCATTATAGCATTATAAGTCCGTGCTTTCGACATTGTGGTTCCAATGCTTTCCGCCGGCCGCACCCTTTCCAGAATATCACTGAATGTATTTGCCTCTTAAGCGGGAGAATGGTTATATGACCGCATCAACCTCTCCGCTATCGTCGCCATAGTAGCTGTTTTGCCGTTTATAGTTGCTATTTCCGCATCCCTAGAACCGGTTCGCCGAACTGGGAAAACCTCCCACAACATTAATTGCCTTACTGTCGACTCATGATCCGTAGATCTGTATTACAGATCGCAGTCCTACGTCGCTAGGTGCACTGTGCACAAGAACAGCGTTTTGCGTGTCGTTCAATGTAGGCCTTCAGAACAGGGGAGAATAAATTAAACGGGGAAGCAACGACGCATGCTTCTTTTACGTGATAGGCCAGCGCAATCGGCATCGATGGAAGTTTCACCTGCCGCGACGGCCGACAGATGGAATCCCGATTGCGAAATACGCATGAGAGCTTCAATCATAGATATGTAAATTGAACAGGGGCTGCTTATCAAGCCAGGAAAGGCAAACTGAACAACGAAACGAATGAATAAATGTCTTCTTATATACCAACGTGAACACATTTCTTATTGCGTAAATAATGTGTGTATATTACCTCTCCCCCTATCCTCTGTTCTTTCCCCTCACCTCTTCGATTTCATTTCTTCATTCTGCCTGCTATCCTTTACTTCCGCTTCCCAAGCTCAGGTGCTTCAGTATTGATGGCAGATGCTGGCGCTGGTAAAATCATTTAACTTCACTTTTATTCTTATTTTAATAAAACCACTTACTACTACTACTTATATACTAGGTGTAGGCTTGACAACACAACACATGACTGCTTGGATGCAAGCGCTCTTGCACAAGTGCTGCACAGCGGTTTCATTCAACAACTGTTTGTATATTTAAACCGAGCCTACTCTCTATGTCTAATGTAGGTTAAATATATTTCGCGTGAGTTGTTTTCCACAGTTATCACATATTCTTCGCCTTACTCCTAGCAAGCGGGATGTCCTTTCACTTCGTGATAAAATATCAAAACATGTTCTACGTAATGACGGACACGTCTCGCTGCTAACGTGCCTTCTGGGGTCTTAAGTGTCGACAAAAATGAGCCCATGTACGATATCCGGACTAACATGCTTGCAGAGTGTGTTCGTGAAAGTGCGCGTGTCGTGCGCATATATGCTTGGTATAACGCCATCTGAGAGCAGATTTTTCACTGTTAGGCGTGTCTCCTTCGCATGAATAGGTGCTTTTCTCATTTCCTTACTCCCCCTGCTTACTTGAAGTGCTAGTTGGGGCGGAGGTCAAATGACAGTGTTCGGACCTCGCTCTTCGCGCCATGTTACCTTGTTTTTCTTTATGACTTCTTCTCTTTCTTTTACTTAAAAGCACCTGTTTTAAGTAGTTTGCTGGAAACCTCTCTCGAATCTCGAAAGGCATTTAAAACTTTTCGCAATTAAACTGAACGCGCAAAGGTCAAGAAGGGTGTAATGAGAGAGGTGTGTTTCAGATGTGTTATACCTTTCTACCAAACGGCCAAAGAACCGCAAAGCAACAGGGCGCACATTCTTTTAAAGTGAAAGCTATGCTGTCTTTACCGGCAAGCCAAGGTCATGGGCTCCACAATTTGGCCTTCAAGTGGAGGTGGAGGAGCAGTAGAGGTGTGGCGGCCAAGTGACAAAACATAATCACACTAGTCGCCGCTGCAACAGCGCGCCAAAGCCGCGCCGACCGCTGCGCCGACCACCGCCTTGTCAGCTTTGGCCAAGTGATTAAACACGTGACTCGCCGTTTGCTGCGAAAAGAAGGCGCTGCTCTCGCGGCAATCGCATTCCAGATCTCGCAATGGACGGAGCGAGTCGGCCGGAGCCCTCTACGTCGTCCGGACCATATCGCTAAGCCACGCATAGCTGAGCTAAACTGCAACTATTTTTTTTCAGTAGGGGTTTGCTTTCCTTGTCGCGGACAACGTTTTGTGAGCGCCAGAAGCGTCATTGCTGTCGTGATATCACCTTTCTTCCTCATAACTTTATGAAACATCAGCTCATTCCTCTCGCAAGCATTCTACTCAGGCTGCCATTCTTTGTCTTGACATAAAATCCACTCTCTCGCAATGCTACACAGTTCCTGGAGCAAGCGAAAGTTTCCTTTAACAGTGCTCAAGTTAATAGGCACATATGTAAATTGAACCGTGTACTTGAAATTACCTTGAATATCACCGTGACTCCGGCGCCGGCCTGCGATGATGCTTCTACCTCTTTACCGCCGCAGTACTTCCATGGGACGGTGGCCCAAAGCTCCCAATTTGGGGTGGCCAGGTCTACTTGCAGAAACCTTGAAGCGTCTCGACAGTAGCACAGCGGGGCGCCGTAGGGTCTCAATATATCCTGGTTGCTGCAGACAACGCTGCCAATGGTGAGGCCGTGCCGTATTTCTTGGGATTTCGAAAGCTGAGAGTAGTTCGCTGTTATCCGGTCCGCAATGGCTTCCACCATGTTTCCGACCTCAAGGTCATAAAAGTCGCAGGTAGCTGCTTGTGTAAATGCATCCAAGTATATTCTCAATGCAGCTGAGACGAACCCTTATACAGACCTAACAAAAGATTTTATGTCTGACTTGTCAGTACGGATAGTCTCAAAACCTAAGAAGACATGCATTTATCAAACCATTAGTTATTCGTCTTTTTTTATAAATAGCCTATACACCAGGCTAATTTCTACCTCCATTGTTTTTCCTGACCCATTTATGCACGTTAATTTACGTAAAGAATGGTTCAAAAAGGCGGAAAAGAGGCCCCCCCTCCCCCATTTTGTCACAATCGACAAGAAAGTCCAATTTAAATTACTGTTCAGTTTGTTACCTGGTTATAAAATACAAACATTTCAGCACAAAATATATGTTCATGTGTTCCAGTATCAACAGTTATCCAGTAAACACGTTGACGCTAAGCGCGCTCCAGTAAATTTTCACAAGAATAACCAAGTCAAGAGAACCGAGAAAGTGATAGAAAATGACCTTTTAAAATATGCCGACAGAGCAGCCCACAGAATTAGTCCTCGTTGACATTCTAAGCACAGGCACTTCGCAAAGAAGCTTCTAAAACATGCTCAGTGAGGTGGCTGTATTACTCTAGACATTTTCGCGTACCCAACTGTACCACTTCAGTAAATTTTTTGAATAGCAATAGAAATTTGCGTGGATTCATTTGGTCTTACTGCTATGCTTTCTTTTGCTGCTGACCACCACAAAAATGTTAACCACTATATTTTCGATACGTAACCTGCTCATGTGATTTTATTTTTTAAGGGGGGTTTAACGTCTCGAAGTGACTCAGGCTATAAAGGACGCTGTAGTGGAAGGCTCCGGAAATTTCGACAACCTGTGGTTCTTTAACGTGCACTGACATTGAACAGTACAAGGGCCTTCAGAGTTTCACCTCCATCGAAACTCGACCGCCGCGGCCTGGATAGAACTCGCGTCTTTCGGGTCAGCAGCCGAGCACCATAACCACTGAGCCACTGTGGCGGCTTTAAACTCCTTATGGTTTAACATCTTGCTCTATCTCCCCAAGGGCTATGTGAAGCGCTGTAGAGGATGACTCCAAGTTTAATTTGCACTAGCCGAGCTTTTAAACGCGCACTGATATCGCCCCGTATATGGGCGTTTTTGCGTTTGGCCTCCACAGAGATGTGGATCGCGAAGTCTGGCTTTTAATGGCACGGATTTAGGCTGGCTCAGCATTCGAATACAGTAGACACTTAGCCACGACGGCAGGTTGGACCTTCGCCTCCTTACTAGAGCTTGATTTACGGAGGCGTCACGAAACACCAAGGAACAGAAGTCTCTTTCCAGGTAATTGCGTATCGTTCATGCTGACGACTCGGCGCGAAAACAGCCCGGAACGAAATAGAGTATGCGGTAGGCCCCTGTCCCTGTCGTCTCATGTCTCGTCCTTGCGTGTTTCGCGCTACGCAATCAGTATAAAACATGCAGCGACCCTTAACGTTGAAAACGCATCTTGCTCTCTAACTTTACTGAGGCCAGATTAAAACAAAACAAAAAGTGTACCGCATTTTTGACAAAGCACCAAGCTTGCCGGTGGGTGCATGAACTATAGGGATGATTCAATTCAACCACGCATGTTTACTGCAGTTTGTCTTACATTCGGGTGGGGTCGCATCTTTTTTACTCAATCCTGTTTGGCATAAATAGACCAATTTTGCTTTCTATGTGTCCTGGTATTGTAGACATGACTAGTGTTGTGATGTAGTTAATTTTTAAATAAAGATAAATTATTTCACTTCTGGCTCTAACTCCTGCTCGTTTACCACTCTCACGCAAATACTTGAACGCATTTTTTATCGACATCTTGGACTGCGGATATTACCGGAAAACATTCATTGAAAACACAGCTATGCTTCTCGGCACACAGCCTGCGCCACATAGCAGACAACATTTATCCACTCAGTGCATACTTTGAGATCTATCATGGATATTGAAAAGAAATAACGCAAAGTTCCTTCCTTCCTCGCAGATTTGACCATCTGCGTGACCTCTGCGAGCTGATCATAAGTATGTTCTGTTTTCTCTTTCCCGTTTACGGTGTTTGCCGTCATCGCAATATCTGATATAAGTGTCGCGAATTGGTAACGTTTCCCCGACTTTCCGGAGGGGAACGCTATCGCGTGCAGGTTCGAACGAGAGAAGAGAACGAAGAGATCAAACAAAACAATACGAACCAATTGTATAATTTAAAGGAAAATGGATCAATAAGAAACGGACACGAAAACAAGAAAAACACACCCCCAACAACCGTACAACACTACAGAACAAAAGGAAAGAGTTCACCAGGTACTGAGCGTTCCAGGTGGGTGAAGCGGGGATGCCTTGCAGACAGGGCGAACGCGGATCGATGTAGTGCGACGTGTCGCTGGCGATGCGTCGATGGAAGTGGCGGAAGGGAGCCAGGTGGTAGTAGGAGCGAAGAGGAACACAAGGAGATGCCGGTGGACTCACGTCAGCAAACCGAAGAACTTGGCAGCAGCAGGAAAAACCGTAGCCAGGTCTCGTCTACGGCGTCACGAAACGCCCGAGGTTAAAAGTAGGCTATCCAAGAGTGCCTTCTAGCAGCACGGACCATCAGTCAATCGGCTGCCACCTCCAAACTTGCAAAAAACGCAGTAGGCTTACGTCGGCGATCCAAGGGAGGTCACGGCAGCACGGACCCAACGTCCGACGGCTGCCGCCTCCAGGCTTCAATCACAAGGTCTCCGCTGCGCTGTCTTCCTTTACACCTCGTTTTTCTGACAATGAGCTCTCCTCTCCTCGTGATCGCCACGCTCTTTGTCGCCGTCGCCTTGCGCACACCTTTCGCGCGCGCACTTGCGCACACGCGCAAAGCTGTGCTGGGACGCGCAGCGCTCCGCTGTCCGAAGCACCACTGTAGACGCACTGCGTTCACAAATCCTTCGAGGATCTCCTGTGCACCTCACAACAAGCCTATTCTTCATAAAAACTTAATGTTCAAAGGTACACGCGTTAAGCGGTCCGGAAGCAAGGTAAGTTAAACCTTGCGGGATTATTTTTTAGTGCAAAGAGAGATTTTAGCAGGAAAAGATAGTCAGTATCAGTTGGAAGAATATTTATTCCGCGCGAGACGCTTTCTAAAAGTAGATATACACGGCCGGGCTTCAACTATATTAATAAATTAAAAGCTGTGACAATAAAATGGGCACAATACGCAATTGATGCAATGAGAAACTTTCCGGCGTTTTTGGCGAAACCCCAATCCACTCCCCTAATTTCCGGCATCCACGTCACTCTTTCTAAATGTGTGGCGACTGGAACACCCCTAAATAAAACAAGCTGTGCATTTTGATGTCTCACCTCCTGAGATTGGATGCACAATCCCAACTCCCGGGACCAGGAAGACAATCGTTGCGACCAGATTCATATTGTCAAAAGCGCTGAAAATAAAGCCACAGAAAAGGTAGGTGCAAAGAACCAACACGTGTTACCCTTGGTTGTCTTCACGTACAGTAATTGTACTTGAAGACAACCAAGTGTAACACGTGTTGAAAAGTATGTAACAGTAGAATGCACAAGATATTTAATTCATATTACCTTCTATAGCATTGAATGCTCTTCCGCTGGTTATGTCAGCCATGCGTCTATCTGGACGGGACGCGAGCATTCTAGATTTTTTTTTTTGCAGTTAACGCATTGGTGGGAGCGAGCTTGAGCTCTTGCATTTTCCGATGGACCTCAGTAAACTCTTTTAGCGTATTTATTGCGCCAAGTTGCTGTAGTTGGTCGTTGGAAGTGTTGACGGGTACACGTAGGGCTGCCCTGTAGGCCTGCGTGATGAGTACTTCAGTTTTCAGTTTCTCGGCATTGTATAATTTTAGATGAAGGAGAGCGTAGATAATAACAGTGCTGGAAAAGACCGGCACCTATCGGCATAAATTGGCTAAGCGTTGGATCAGTTTGATGGTTTCAGGATGGTAAACTGATGGTAAACGCGACAGTACGCATTAACACTTGAGAAATAGCCGAGGAAGCGGCAATATCCTTGGCGCTGACAACTCCGCGAGCGGAAGTTATTGTCAGAGATTGAAAAGCAGCTATTGGCAATTTCGCCAAGGGCAAAGTATCTCCGAAATCCTAGGGAATTTTCAAGAATAAACTGGAAGACAGAAAAGACGTGGAAGTGTTCTGGGTACCGGCTCAATCGTAAAACTCGGGGAACGAGGCATCCCACAATAAAGCACGAGCATCTACCGGCCGAGTTTTGGATGATAACTCGGACGTCGGAGTGACAAGATACGGCCTTATGCATAGCAGGAGACCAATCAACTTTGCAGGCTGACAAGGCTAACCTTTCCACGTCCACAAAAAAATATAACCAAGGATCAGGAGCAGCTATGGAGACAACATCCAAATATAACTCACCCTTACCCATCTGTCCTAAGAGGTGTATGCACGGATAGATTTTAATCAGCGTGCCGAAAAGGCGGCGGCAAAGACACCGTCGACTACATTTCGTAGGACTGTCCGTGAGATCCCACACCAAAATCGCTCCAGGTGCTCGCACAACCGGGCCCGTGGAAGACCATGCTACTCATTTTGGACCTGGATATCCAAATATATATCTCGACAAGAGCCCAAGAGGTCGCCACCAGTCTCCACTGACAACCACCTAGCAAGATCAACTAACGCACTTGCAACTGAAGCAGACAATAAATGTTTTCTAATCACTAACTGTTGTAGATGTTTATTTTTTATTCAAATATATATATATTTATTTATTTATTTATTTAAAATACTGCCAATCCCAATCGGGATCATCGCAAGAAGGGCAAAAACAGAATTGAACAAATCAAGTACATAAAACACAGCGTTGCAACTATATGTGAACAAAGTATGTTAGGTTAATAGCAATAATAATAATCGGTGAGAAATAACATGGCAGCAACAAATAAAGGGAAAATAAATAAGAACACCATGATGCATTCAACGGTAGAAAGAACAAGTTTCTTTGCTTAAGATAGAGCACTGGAGCTGACAAAATGGTGTTTATAATACACATTGTATAGTTAGTAGGTGCACTTCGTATGTCTCTACAAATTTTCTCTAAAGAGAAGCTGGTTACACTTTATGTCTGGCTATTCCATTCACTAATGGCTAACAGAAAAAAACGTATGTCTAAAACAGACTGTGTTGAGTCGATATTCTTGAGTGATTATGTCTCGTTGTTCTTGTTTCTGATTTTGAAATA
This sequence comes from Amblyomma americanum, assembly GCA_030143305.2. Taxonomy (NCBI): domain Eukaryota; kingdom Metazoa; phylum Arthropoda; class Arachnida; order Ixodida; family Ixodidae; genus Amblyomma; species Amblyomma americanum. The sequence goes on along the minus strand of JARKHS020004563.1, from coordinate 38,901 downwards.
TACCTTGTACTATCTACGTTCACCATGTTGTGCATAAGTCGATAAAGTAGTTTCTGTCGTGCGATCCTGGCGCGGTTTTGTAACGTGAGTATTCCAGCGTTGTTAATCAGTTTTGTGGGCAATTCAGTTTGTCTGTATTCGTTGAAGATAAATCTTATAGCTTTCCTTTGAACTCCCTCTAGTTCCTTTATTAGTTTATCTGTAAATGGAAACCAGGCTATATTCACATATTCAAGTACATGTCTCGAAAAAGTACTGTAGTAAAGTAATTAATGTCTGACGGCGCGTCTCGGAAGCGCCTCTTGAGAACGAGAAGTAGTGTCAGTGCAGATGACGTAATCAAATTCAGGCGCGAGTCCCATTAAGATCAGATGATAAAATTAAACAGAGGTGTTTATGCTGTATAACTGCGGGAAGCGGGTTATTGTTTAGTGTGTATGAAATGTCCGAAACGTTATGTTTGCTGGTAATTCGCAAGATAGTTGATTTTTGGATATTAAGACTCATTTGAAATTTAGCGCGCCAATCATATACCGACTGTAATGCATTGTTCAGTGTTACATGGTCATCTGGAGACTTAACTTATCGTGCAGCATGCAATCGTCGGCAAAAAGCCTCATTTTATTAGGCATGCTAGCAGTTAAATCATTGATGAATACTATGAATAAAATAGGCGACGGGACACTGCCCTGAGGCACACCTGACGTAACTTGTTATGTTGGACTTTTCATGGTTAAATTCTACAAACTGTGATCGATTACCTAAGTAGCTTTTAATCCACTCAATGATTGGTCCTTCGTCTGGTGTAGATTTTAACTTGAGAATTAGTTTTTTAGGGTTACACGGTCGAAAGCTTAAGAAATTTCTAGTAAAGTGAGGTCATTTTGCTTTTGATGGTCGATGCTTAGTGAAACTTCATGTATTAGTTCGACGAGCTGAGCGACGGTAGATAGTTTTTTGCAAAATTCGTGCTGAAACAGTGATATAATTTTTGTAAATTAAAGAAAGATTGGTATATGTTTCAATATTAAGTGTTCCAGTAGTTTGCATGTGTTCTTGTAAGTGAAATGGGCCTAAACTTACAGACTTGATCTTCATCGCCAGATTTGTAGACAGAAATTATTTTGGCCAATTTCCAGTCTGCTGGAAGCGAAGGTGAATATAACGATTTGTTAAAATTAAGAGATAAGTATTTCGCCCTCCATTTCGCATATCTTGTTAGAAAAGCATTTGGTATATTGCCGGGTCCAGATCCCTTTTTGGAATCTAATTTTAGTAAGAGGTTGAGTACACCAGCCTCATCAACTGTAAGGGGCTGAAGGCACGTGTCGGGAACTGTTAGGTGTGGTATGTTTCCGCCATCAGTAGTAGAAATAGACTTAAAAATAATTATTCAGTGAGTTGGCTCTGGATTTGCTTTCGTCAGGATTCACCACCTTAGTATCTTGTTTTTTAGGGTTGAAGTATTGGAAAATTTACGCAGAAAATTTTTCAGGAAGCTACTAAGATTGCAAGAAAAAAATTCACTTTGGCGACCTTTATTTTTGATTTCATATTACTGATTGCACCTGAGAGAATAGAACTTTGATACTGCGTTCTGTCTTTAAAGGTTTTCGCAGCCTCTTTACGTTTTGCTTGGCAGGAAATGTCGCCATTTATCCACGGGTTATGTTTATTTGTTTTCTTAGTTTAACTGGTACGTAGTTATGCAAAATCTATAATTTGTTGGAATCTTTGCAACAGTGTTCCAGTGTCAGTGCTACTGTTCAAAGGAAAAGTATTCGTAAGAAAGGTGGTCGAGTATGCTGGTGTCGTCTGCTCTGTAAAAATCGTGACGTGATAGGAATAATTTTGAGGGCGTTTGAAGGTCATAAATGGCTACATTCTGGAGTGTGATTTTGTGATCTGACATACCATCCAGAAGCTGTAACTTTGCTTTGTCTCTAGGGAAGTGATCACTAAGAAAATCTAGATTTAGTATGTTTGAACTGCTACCTTCTACACGCGTTGGTTGATTGGCTGTATTATATAAAAGAGTACATCTGTGTATTTAAAATTATGCTGCATAGTATTCCAGTCAATATCAGGTAGATTGAAATCCCCTATTATGATTAATCTTACTCCAAGTAAGTGCCGAAGCATGTAGGCATGCAAAGGCTGCAGTACGTCGATGCATGAAGGTGGGCTGCCATAAACGCAGCCGATAAAGACTGGTCGCGACGAACACCAGAGTTTGCAAAATACTTCTTCAACCTCCTTCCCTTCAGGAACAACCATGAATTGAATTTTCCTTTTTATCAGGACAGCAAAGCGCCCGCCACGTGTTAACCTACATTTTCGGACTATCGCATAGTTGGCGAGAATTACCTAGCATGCAATCTTTAATATTGCTTGATAACCATGCATCCGTAATTGCAATGAAGTCTTGGCTGACGGAAAGGAGGAAGGATTCAAGCTCAGTGGCCTTGTTGACTAAGCTCCGAACGTTCATGTTGGCAAATGTTATTTCGGACGCTGATTTGGGTGGCGAAGGCGGAGCAACCGAGTTTCGGCTGCGTCGTTTATTTTGTTTCTAGTCTGAGTACCCGGCTCTGACGAAGTATAGCTGTGTGACGAAATGCTTCGAGTGGCATCCACAAATTTTGCTGCTATTCAGTGCCCCAAAATGTTTTTTATCACTGCGGCAACATTTACATTTTTATGCCAATCTGATCAAATATTGGATAAGCATAAACGAACACAGAAATTTGAAACTCTCCTGAACATTCCTTTTTTCTAGGGACACCGAATAGCGCATGTGATTAGTTTTTCCGGTAGCACGAACTAAATTGCTCCCAAGGCTATATTTTGAACTGGCGGTTTTCAAAGTAAAATATTTGTGCGCATCAAACAATGCATGTAGCACGCTATAAGAGAACACGCAACCTTCCAGAAAAGAGCGTGACCAAGGCCGCTAACCCCAAAATATTTTCGCCTGCTAAAAGGCCTTCATAAGGCTACCCCGGGTACCAGCATTCATTTCTTACTTTCGACCAAAACAACTATTTTATTTTCTTTTGTTCTCCCTGCGGAGGTTGGTTTATGACGTGCTTTTTGAAACAGGTCGCAAGAAACAGTTATAATCACTAATTGAATAGGTGCATTGAACTTTTACAACATAAGCTTCAGAGCTCTCTGACAAAAAAAAAATCGTTATTTATTTTATTACAGCTAAGGGCTCAGGAGCACAATGTTCATGACACTGCTGCAGGGCAATCCTGCGCTTAGCTGAACTCTGCTTGGTGGTATTGAAATGATAATAAAAATTTCCTCAAGCTGCTCCGCCCGGGAGGTGTAGCCGTGATAAAGAGCAATACATCTTTAAATTTCGGCACTAGAGTAAAGGAGGAATATATAGAAGAAACACACAAGAAAAACGATGGACATCTTCTATGTTCAATTCCAATTGAGGTCTTCGTAAACAACTTGTATATAACATCTTCCTCTATGCTGGCACAAAATGTCAAACATTAATCATCGACTCGCGCAGCATTTAAGGGGGGCTAATGTCTGGAGCACCGATTTCATGGCCAAGATTTTCTTAAGAGCTTTTAGACCCCACGGCCAAATATGTCCAAATTATGACGTGCGCTAATCTGATGGTCGTACACGGCCCCTCTGAGCCACGCTTTTGTGGATAACGATCTATTTATTGCCAAGGGAACGCCGGTAATAATAAGCACACTCAACATGGCGCCAAGGCCGAGTGTGTCACAGGAAGTCTTCTGTACTTCAATGGGTAAGCCTCCTAAAAATTAAAATATTGCATTAAAAAAAATCACCAAATGCGAAGCGTTACGGTTGCTGGTATAATATGTTTTAGCGCAGAAAAACGCATGTAACAAAGTGGGAGACAAATTATGGCCTTAAACTGTCACCGTAATGTCACTCGGCGGGTTTTCGTACGCAATGCAATCTTGGCACCTTGCTTCTGCCCTCCTCGTCTTCTTACAATCTTTACCTAACTTCACGGCCACCAAAATTTGGAAAAGTATCAACACATGCTCAACGCAGATGTCTCGAGCATCACTGCTGCTTTACAACAGAGACTAAGATCCTTTCATCTCTTTAAGTATTCTCTAACTATGAATGGTCTGAGCAACGCATTGCCATAAGTAGGAAGAGTTCTTTCCTGACTACGATGATTTCTAGTAGCACTGCGCGCGTGCTTGTCCGCTATTACGCTGACGCTCATAGCTTTCAATCGCCGGTTCTCGCCTCTTCCAGTATTCAATGTTCAGCACGCAGTATACAAACAGCCAGAAGAATATTTGCAAGGGAACCTTCTCTGCTTCGTTCCTTCTCGAGCCATATTGTTTTCATGATTTCGATGCTACTTATTGCTATTTCCACAGTGCTAGAGGGCCCCGTCACTTTACCAAATACTGTGCGCAATGACACAGCGTGCCCTACTGCTTAAGAAAATTGAAAGTCTTCTTACCAGTGTATCCGGTCCTTCTAAATATTGATGTCACCTAAAGCCCTTCCGAGCTGACACCCTGCGTGCTAGCTGCGTGCCGTTTATGTTTATACAGAGAAACGATTGCGCATGCTTGGGTTTTAGCGATACTGTTTATTCGCACGCAATCATAGAGCTTCCTCTAAGGGGTCCTGAGCCTTCTGTCCTCGCCTGATATCTGTTTCTTCAGCCCTTGCCCACATTTGTATGATTGTATCCCAGTCATGGGGCAGTGGAGAAAGAAGAAAGACATACATGGACACGCCCACTGCGCGAAGCCACGGTTGGCGGCTTTCTTTAGTGTCTCGTTAGGAGAAAAACGGGGCAGAAATCGCGTTTCCTAATGTTGCATGCGGTGGCGCTGTTTGAAAATATTTCAGATTTACGCGCACCCTGACTGCTTTCGTTTGTTCCAGCCACATGTGCAATGCTCTAAACACAATGAAAGAATTAGTACAAGAAGTTAGTAGGGGTTCCACTTAGTTACACCGAGTAGGCATTCGAAAGAAGTTGTTCATTCTTTACTAGTAAAGAGCACTTAAGCTCCGCCTTAAGGTTATGACGTCATAACTTTAGTGGGCTATGCCCATATATGCAGAACTGGCCAGTCTCTATCTCATACATACAAATGGCAGCGGGTCATCATATAAATAACAGCGTAGTGGCGCAGGGGTTAAGACATGTGCAACTGCACTGGCAGGTCCGTGTTTCTATTACAGTCACCGGTAGGGTTCGTGCCACCAATTTTGCTCTTCCCGAGCAATTTCTCTCGCAGCTGGCGCAACGCTCCTCCGAACGTACCCTGGTTACAACCAAAGCTTACCCGGGTAACTCAAGTAAGCTTTGGTGTTAACTCATGTTGCTAGGCAACGGCACAAGACCGTACGTACGTGTACGTACGGTTGCATTATTCTCGGTCGGCGTTGGTGAGCGTATGAGTGCATTCGTACTAAAATGTTTATATGGGGATAGGAATCCTCAGCTGCGAATAGCGAGACGAGAAATTGAATCCAGGGCAGCCACTAGTTGGCAAACTATTTTACTGTCGAAGAGACCGTTGATACAGACGCGATGATAACGTTGATACAATGTAACAACATAAAACGTAACATGTCGTCATTTTTTCAATGCGAAAATGATCCTTTACAATAAGTTGCATTGCGTTTGAGGGTTCATAGCAAGATGTGGTAAACTGATGATCACGATCTCAACAGCAAGAAGCGACGCTTTATATCATGTGCCCTAAAAACTATTTCAAGCGTGCGCTTAAGAACCCGTACATTGACCACGCATATCGTCCCAGCGGGTCATACCTAATATATTCCAATACTGTCTGCTTTGGCAGAAGATGAATGCGGATCGTTGAGGAACAACATGCTGTAATAGTAGCAGCGGCGCACAAGGAGAGGCATTTCACGCGGGAAATTCCTCTAAGAGGAGCCGTGCATCTCGGGCGCAACTTATAAGGAAGAGCACAAATATTAGCGCACGCAAGATTTTCTTTCATGCAGAACCATTTGTCTACTCCAATACTGTGTGTGAGGCTACATGAGCACAGAATTTTTTAATATGCGAAAGAAATCCCTTCAACGACTGCTGACATAATCATGCTATGCAAAATTGGGAATTAGTTTGGAGGAAAGGAAATAACGCAGCTACTGTGACACATACCTCGTTGTACACCCTAGCCCATGTTATGGTGAACCATTTCGGTAGGCCTTGGTTGTGCCTATCTTCACAATCACGCAATAACAAACCAGCGAGTTCAATTTTAATAATGCACTCGAGCCGTCTTATTCGTTGCACAAAAGGAACATTCAGAAATTGAACCTAGGAAAATGCTTTATGCTTGTTTTGCTTCTTATGAACCAGAACATCTGACAGCTTATTTTGTGCGTGTGTCTCCGGTTCAACGGCTATCTATCAAGAAGAAGAAAACATTTGTATAAATAGGATGATCTATTTCTATCAAAAACACATAAACAATGAGGAAGAAAATATACACAACCTATTACTTTCTTCCCAACTCATTTAATATCATCAACATCAACGCGTTTAAGGAATCCAGAAAAGAGCACATTTGGACACACATTCTAGATTGAAAGCGGCCAAAGCTCATTCAGCCTTTATGAATATTTTATTACGCGAAAAAATACAAATACTACATTAACAACAGTGCTTAAAATTTCTTTGCAAAGGTACAGAATAGCTGGCGAATTGATGAGCATAAAATCGTACAGGTAGCAATGCATTAAATTGAATTATCAGCAAATTGTCAGCAGAAGTGGCTTGGAACTTGTCTCCACAGCACAAAAAAAAAGTGCGAGGGCCCGTTTACATACCCAGTGCTAATACGATAAGAAATTTGCGATGTCATTTTTTTAAAGACACTCTTTAAGATCTGTGCATACAGACAGCAGTTTGTAGTGTTTTCAACATGACGAAAGCAGTACCCCTGTCACTGATGCGTCCTTTACAAAGGTGTTTTATTTCGACCAGTTTCTTTATTTTACTACCACCATGCTAAAATGATTAAATTGCTCACTGCAACCCAACCTGCATTGATAGTTGCCAGCTAAAAATATATCCGCTCTCATTGCGTAAACCTTGCGTCTTGCATCGACGACGATTTAGTGGGCGCCGCTGCTCGCGGCTCGAACTTTGAAGTCAGGTGGCGCGAACCCTAATTTGCTTTGCTTTGGTTAATTTCCGTTCAAATCCTACAGATATTTTATGAATAGATTCGCATTCCCAGATCCAAGCCATTGCGTCTTCACGGCACCATTCGTCAGTTCTTCGGCTCTTGTGCCAATGGTTGCCAAGGCGGAATGTAAGCATTGCAAACTTAGACGGCACACTGCTAAGTGCTGGTAACATTCGTCGCACAAATCGCCACCACTGCCGAAGTCTAATCATTGCGCAGACGTGCACTTAGAGTGAGATACTGTAACCGTGGGTTCTGGCTGGTGTTTAATTTGGACACAAAACTGACTACATTAATATCAGTCTTAACGCAGTAAATATTGTTATATCTTACTCTGCCGATACGGTAGATTTTCACATCATAGAAACCTGCATAAAAAAGTTGCTTTTCAAATGAGGCTTCACACAAACCACGGACTAAAAAAGTGCGGTGTAATTAAACAAAAAGGCTTTTGTCATGATGCTCAAAACACTCTCAAACATCCCGAAGCTACTTAACGCAATATGAAGTTTACCACGAGTACTTCTTATAATCCGTTAAACAAAACTGACCCGTGCCTCATACCTCTTTTGTAATCAATTTAGTTTCTTGAGAAACATCAATCAGCTGTGAAATTTTCTCTTCCGCATCTTTTTTTATTGCACAATATTTCTGCTTCTTGCTGCTCTCTTACTCTTCCCTGTATACCGCAATGCGAGAATTAGAAGACGCAGTAACCCTTGACTATGGCCAGGTATGTAATTTATCGCTTCGATGATAATATGTGTCTCCGTCTGTACTTCGTAGCAGCTAGGGCGCACAAATGGCTTTCAAATATATTCAAACCCTCCAGCGATTTACGTGAAACTCAGGACGTCATTTGCAGCTGTGCAAAACAGACACGAACTGCAAAATGATCAGGTCTTGTACTTGAGGAAATCAAAGCTAAAGAAAAAAGTATTTTACAACCATACGCAGCTAATTACTAGCACAATAATAAGTACCGCTGTGGCGATAGCTTATAGTGCCACAAAACACGTGATGATCTGCCAAAAATCGCTGAATTGCCCAGAATTATTTCCTCTACACTCAATGTCCACCGGGTGAGGTTTTCGATACGGGCAAATGATCTTCCGTATATCCAACCTGAAAAGAGAGGCCTCAAATATCCTATGAAGAATGACTCTGTAGGCGTTTGCAAAGGGGTAACCTTTGGGGACCGGCTTAACTCCCAAAATAAGAGTGACCGCTTGTTTCGACGCAATGACTCGAGATCCGACAGAGCTCACAAAGCACTCCGTGAATTGGTTTACGAGACAGAATCTCCCTTTCTGCTCGGCACACAACAGGCAATCTCTCACCGACTGCTTGAAAAACAGCCCGTGTTGGCCACGTTTAACGACTTCTGTCCGGATCTTTGATTAAAATGCGCTGCATGTGATGTTTTTAACTAAACAGTGGTGTATTATCGCTCCTCGAACCACGCACGGTAAGATGCTGCCGCGCTCCAGCCTTTCTTCCAGCTTTTCAAGCGTGTCAGTATTGCCTGCAGATAACCATGAATTAAGCCTAGACGTGAGCTCACTTCTGAAGTAATTCGACAATGGAAGAATGGCGAGAACCTAGGCAGCGAATACAAATACATGGCTCAGAGTCCAGCGTTTCGTGGCAGGACGAGAATAGGATGTCGAATAGAAAGAGGCCATAAAAAACGTTTAGGACTCCACACTAGAAAAAGAGAAGGCATGTTGGAGTCGAAAATTTTAAAACTTGATCACGAGAAGGCAGGATCCAATACAGGAGGCCGAAAATAAGAATCCTGCCTTTCTCTTTGCCAGCATATTGAAGAGGGACTCAGGAAGGAATTTTTCGCTGTGGGAATAGGAAGTTTCATACGTGTATGCCACAAATAGGGGATCTGCTGTGAAGACCACCAAGGTATGTTGCAGCGAGCTGAAAAGTCGGTAGTGGTCAGCGGAGCCCTGGAGTGAGGGCAACCGGACATTGGTTAAAAGGGTGCGATGTTGAGGAGAAGGCTCCTGGGGACACAACCACGGAGTCATCTTTGAAGATGCCCCACAATCGCAGAAAGAAGCACTAGATTAGAAAAAATTTTTCTTCCTTCTCCTCCGTTAGTTTAAAATATACACAATAGAGCAGCGCACACAATCTTTGTTTTCAATCACTCCTAACACCCGTTGTCCACGCAGGAGGTTTGACACGCCAAGGCGCTTGATTGCTCTCATGTTCTCACCCTCATTTCACGCAGCTACACGAATCATTCTCTTTCCTATTATTATCATTTCTTCGCTGGTTTTCACTCTTCCCCTTGGCACCACGTCTACTCTGGCCCATCGCTACACCGTTCACCGGACACCGGATTTCTACTGTAAAAGAGCTGAGGGCAATAAGGACAAACCTAACGTGTGTAGAGTACCACACATTACCTTGAATATCACCGTGACTCTAGTATCTAGACTCTAGATGAAGCTTCTCCCCAGATCCCGTGGACGGTGGTCAACCGCTGTGAATGTAGTGTTTCCGGGTCCGCTGGCACGAACCTTGAACTGTTTCGAAAGTAAGGCAGTGGGGCACCGTACGGTCTCAGTTTATGCTGGTTGCTGTAGACAACGGTGCCTATGATTAAGCCGTTAAGCATTTCTTGGGATTTCGGATGCGGAGAATGCTTCGCCCGTAACCTGTTCTACCATGTTTGCGACGTCAAGGTTTAGAAAAGAAGCAAGTAGTTTCGAATGTAAAGGTATCAAAGTATATTCTCAACGCAGTTGAAACGAACCCGTTCACGATACCAAACGAAATATAAACTCAGCTTTTTGGTGTTGATAACGTATTAAAAATTTCCCTAAACTGCTCCGTCCTGGAGAAGAAGCCGTGATAAAGGGTACTACATCTTAAAACTTTTTCACTAGAGTAAAGGACGTATGCGTAGAAGCATCTCACTGGGCAACTGACAAACAACTTTTTGTCCCATGCCAACAAAGGTCATCTGAAAACAAATTCTGTATACCTCCTTTTTGTACGCTGGAAAAATATACGCGCAACGTTATGCATACACGCGCAACATTATACATTACATGATAGATGCATCGCAAAAAACATGATAGACACAGCCCCAACATCAATTATGGCCGCACTCTGTGGTGCGCTCGTCTGCTTGGCGTACATGGCCCCTAGTTGGCAAACAAATTTACTGTCGGAGAGACTGTTGATACACAAGCGCGTAGCGTATCCGAATACAACACCAGCAAACTTAACATGTAGCCGTAATTTCAACACGAAAGTCGTACGGTACAGGAATTAGCATTGTTCTTGAGGGTTTCCACCAAGTTGTCATAAACCGAGGATCCCGCTTTCCACAGCAAGATGCGACGCTTTATGTCTTCTGCAGTAAAAACTATTTCAAGCGCGCGGCGCTTAAGTATCCTCATATCGATCATGCATATCGTCCCAGCGCATGATAACTGATATATTTCAGGACAAGCTGCTTGGCCGGAAGGTGAATTCGGGAGGCTGAGTACCAGCCAACTGTTATAGTTGCAGCGGCGCGCAAGGACAGGCATTTCATGCGAGGGATTCCTGTGAGAGCAGCCGTACACCTTCGGCGCTATGTATTGTAAGAAAAACATAGAAAATAGCACATCAATGATTTTCTTGTGTGCCGAATCATTCATCTACTTTAATGTCTTACTTTCGAATGTTCACTATCTCGTAGCGACACTTCTACAGCAAAGTGCAACTCTGTGCTAATTGCAATGAACGCAGCCCAACAAACCTTAGTCGAAGTGGATACAAAAAGGTCCTTTCGATGCAACGGCTGACATAAGCGTGTTATGTTGACCTGTTTCTCATTTCGGCACTTTGTGGTTGTGCCTGTAATCACAATTACGCGATAACAAATCCGCATCTCCATTTTTAAGAACGTTTTGTTAACGCATTTTCCGTAGCACGACAGCAAATTTTAGAAATCGAAACTAGGGAAGTGTTTTATACACGAGTTGCTTCTTACGGATCAACTATCTGACGGCTTCTTTTTTTCTGTCTGTGGTCCAACGAGCGTTTAACACGAATACAAAAGGCTATTGAAAATGCGGTGATTTATTGATTTTGAAGCACATTTAACTGAGGCAAAGATAATAAAATTAACCCGTAGTTTTATTATGATATCGTACTTTATATCATCGATGTCAACACATAACCAATTCCCGAAATGAATATATTTGCACGCATACTCTGTATTAAAAGCAGCCAAAGCTTATTCATCGTTTTTGAATATTTTATTAGGCGAATAAATACATATAATACATTCATACCAGTTGTTGAAATCTGTACAAAGTTAAAGAACAACTTGCGATCTGATGAGCATAAAAGCGCACAGGTAGAGAGTGCACCATGTTTACTGCTGGGAGGAATGCTTTAAATTGAAAATAACAACAAACTGCAAGTAGCAGAGGCTTTTACTTTGGCTTGACAGCAGAAATAAACTTCTAAGGAGGACGTTAAGATGGACGGTGCGAAAACAATAACAGTTTAGCGACGTCATTTTTTTAAGTTTCTAACATGCGGGCATAATGACAGCAGTTTGGAATGGTTTTAATATGATTCAAGCGGTGCTGCTGTGACCCTTACGTCCTTCATGCAGGTGTTTTGTTTCGTTTAGTTTCATTCTTTTGCTACCAGCATCTGCCAATCACTCACTGCCACACAACCTGCCTTGATATTTACATGATAAGCACGTGTCCCATATCACAGCGTCAAATTGCGCAAACGCTGCCCACCTCTCGGATAGACAGCGAGCTACTCGGCTCCGCTGCTCGCGATACGAGCTTCCGAATCAAGCGGTGCGAATACTCACTTACGGCACTTTGGGTCAATTCTCTTCAGATTCAAGAGAATGTTTATGAATCGAATCGCATTTGGCGCTCTAAGCCATGACAAGTTCACTGTATTATTCGTAAGTTCTTGTGGTTCTGTGCCCATGGTTGCCAAGGGCAAATGTATGCATTGAAAAGCTTGACGACACACTGCTAAAGAATCGTAACAAACATCACACAAACCGCAACCAGCGCCGAAGCTTATTTTTTCCGCAGACGCGCACTGATCGTCAGATACTGTAACCGCGTCTTCAAGCTGTGTCTAATATGTACACAACACTACCACATTAATACCAGTCAACACAGTGTATTTTGCTGCCACCTCTAAGAGACGTGCAGAAAATTGGAGATTGTGAATTGCCACTTCACACAAAGCACGCAGTTAGAAACTGCGGAATAATAAGACCAAAAGGGTTGTGCTGTGGTGCTGCAAGCACAATGATGCTCTCTAGGCTACTTAACGCAATCTCAGGTGTACCACGAGTACTTCTGGTAATTCAATATAGAAAAATAATCCGTACCTTTCACCTCTATTGTAATCAATTGCGTTTCTTGAGAAACATTTATCAGCTGTGAAATTTTCTCTTCTGCGTACTTTTTATTTCTCAGTCTTTCTGCTATCTTACGCTTTCCTGTTACCACGTTGTGAGAATGAGAAGACGCAGGAATCATTGACTACGGCCAGGTTCGTAATGTATCACGTCGATGATAATATCGGTCTCCATCTATACTCTCTTCAAGCTAGCGCGCACAAATAGGTTTCAAATATCTTCAAACCCTCGAGCGTATCTCATGAAGCACAAGACGTCATTAATAATTGTACAAAACTGTCACGAAATGAGAAATGGCATCTTTTACTTGAGAAGATAAAAGTCAAAGACAAAATATCAGTGCTTACTATACACAGCAGATACTACCTCTATAAGGAGTACCGCCGTGGCGATGGCTAAGAGTGCCGCAAAACACGAGAAGAACGGCCAGAAATGGCTTACTTGCCCAGAATCATTGCTCCTACCCTCACTGTCCTCCGGATCAGGTTTTCGACTCGGGCAAACGATCTTCCGTATATCCGGCCTCACAAGAGATGTCTCAAATATCCTACGAAGAATGACACTGTAGGCGCTTGCAAAAGGGTAACCCTTCCGGACCGGCGTTACTACCAAGATAAGAGTGATCACTTCTTTTGATGCAATGACTCGAGGTGCAACTGAGCTGACGAAGCACTCAGTGAATTGGTTTACAAGGCAGAAACGCCCTTTCTGCTCGGCACACAACAAGCAATCTCTCCCCGACTTTGTGACGAAGAGCCCGTGCTCGCCACGTTTAGCGACTGCTGTCTGGATCTTTGAATAAAATGTGCTGAATTTGATGTAGTCAACTAATTTGCTGTGCATTATCGAGCGTCGAACAAGACACGGTAAGATGCGTCCGCGGTCCAGTGCTTCTTCTAGCTCTTCAATAGTGTCAATGTGATCCGGAGATAAACGCGAACTAAGCCTAGAAGTAAGCTCACTTCTCAAATAATTCGACAATGGAAGAATGGCGAGAATCCAGGCAACAAATACAAATACGTGGATCAATGTCCATCGTTTCATGGCAGGGAGAGGATAGGATGTGCAATAGAATGAGGCGACAAAAAACGTTAATGACTTAAGAATAGAACAACAAAAGGCGTGTTCCGGTTGGAAATTAGAAAACTTAATCACGAGAAGGCAGGATCCTATACAGGCGGCCGTCAATAATAATCCTGTCTTGCTCTTTACCAAAATATTGAAGAGGGACTCCGGACGGTAGTTCTCGCGGCGAGAATAGAACGTTTCATACGTGTATACCAAAGCTGGGGGAACCAAAGTTTCGCGCGGGCTGTGCTCGGTGGCTGCGCACATCTGCATTACGATATCAATCTTTCCGCTATATAGATCGTCACCGATGGTCCCGTAACTCCCGTACAGCTGCATTTCAAGAGTTGCGTTGTGGGCGCGTAGTGCGTTTTTAATTATGTCAACTTCCCTTCCGTAGCAAGGACCCTTATGAATAGTAAGTCGTGTACTGAGGCATGCAATGCGTACCTGCGTGTTTCTTAAAGAACTGCTGGTGCTTGATTGAAAATCAAACCCCTGCAATAGCGACTCGCAGTTCTGAGAGTAAATTGAAGATTTCGAGGTTTTTATTGGCGTCCACCTGTCTTTTTTCTTTGGCGCAGACATTTCACATTTCCGTACCATGCGATCCCAATGCTTACCGTGAGAAAGTTCGAACGCATGCTCCACAGTGGCGCTGATTTCCGCACTATCTTCAAGAACTATCCAGTCGACGAGATAAAAGATGCTGAAATCTTGGAACGTAGCTTTGAGGCAATTTAAGTGCTGTCGGCTTATCTGTGGTAGAACAACTTTCGTTTTGATGCTGTGCTGCCTGTTCTCAGTCAACATGCGGAATAAGTCTAAACTCGGCAGTGTCCATTGACTCGATGGCCGCTCCAAGCGGGCCAACCAGTGCTGCACTGACGGATCCCAAAATCCTTCACATGTGACTACATCGACGTGGTCATATTGTCTTATCCACGCGCCAAGTTCACCAAGGGTACTTTCTTGGCCCCTTGCGGACGACAGTGAGCAAGACAGATGAAAAACGAGAAACAGTACAGTAAACACAAAAAGCTGAACCATCGCTCTTGTCAACAAAAAAGAGATACCGGAACATGGAGGTTTCTTTTGGACGCAACTTGTGGTGTTCAGAAAGTACACCACCAAGAGAAATGCAGTTTGAAAGTTGCAATTAGTTTAGACCAACAGTTTGGCGACTGCAGCAGCGCGGAACGTTGCAGAGGAGAGTGACTAGATGCCAGGAAACAACTGCATTCGGCTGCGGTAGGCGTTTCCCTGCAGAAACAAGCTTTGTGTACAATCATGGAGTTCACGGTTAAGGAAAATGCAGGCGTCACGCAGCCATTTGTAAAATTTTATTTTGTATAACCCCTTCTTACTTGGGTTTTAGTGCTTACCACTTAAAATTGAACTGTTTATTCCGGATGACCATTTTTATGTAGAGCTTATATCCTCAAGAAATCTCGAAGTCTAGTATTAAAATTATTTTGCGCACTTACCAAGTTCAGCGGTTAATAATTCTGTCCCAGGGTTTTCCTTCGCAACAGTTTCTGCTCATCGAACGGGGCTTAATATAGGAGATCCTGTACATATCATGCGAAAACAAGCGTGGTTTTCTGTCGACCAGAATACTGCGTTCCCTTACAGAAAATGCGCAACAGCCGAAGTTGCACCCCCATTTGTCGATCCGTGTGTGTTCGTTTCTGTGTACGTGAAAGACAAACATTTCTACAAAATTACGTCTAAAAACACACCTCTGTTTGGAGGCTTCAGTATTGACGCCACAACAA
This sequence comes from Amblyomma americanum, assembly GCA_030143305.2. NCBI lineage: Eukaryota > Metazoa > Arthropoda > Arachnida > Ixodida > Ixodidae > Amblyomma > Amblyomma americanum. The sequence continues at coordinate 23,431 of JARKHS020004563.1, read as the reverse complement.
TGGACAGAGGTACAGACGCCTCGAAAGTAGCCACTTCGCATCTTTCGGAGGCCAGCGCCTACCATAGGTTTTTCGCTCCTAATACTGGAGGGGCAAAGAAGACGACGCTGCCAGTATTAGCATACAAGTATGCATTTGAGGACCTGGGTTTCAGCATGATGAGTCTTTTAGGGGTCAAATAGTAGGTCAACAGAATATCTCTACGAAAAGTGTCCAACCTCTCTGCATTCTAATGAAACCGGCAGAGAGAATTAAGCCTATCGATTTTCCTGCAAGACGCGTGGCAGGGGAATCCAGAGCTTGGTAGCGGGAGGCGCGAATTGGTGCAAGTTCAGATATCGACGTTTTTTTTGTTTGCCGCATTCGCACATGCGTCGTGGGCAAGGGCCTTAAAAAGCTTTCCTCGCTGTTTTTTGCTAAAACAGCTGGCACTTTGCCCTGTGTAGCAGAACATTATACGGCGAAAAATGTGATACAAACAGCTACTCCCGCCAGGAGTTTGGACAATATTTCCTGTTCAATCCCTAGAACTGGTTCGCCAAACTTAGACGGCATGCTTCAACGTGAATTGCCTAAGGTTCCTCTGATAACACGTATTACAGATCGCAGTCCTACGTCGCTATGCGTACAATAGACGAAAACAGCGTTCTGCGTTTGGTGACTCGCCGTTTGCTTCGAAAAGGAGAAGGCGCTGCTCTCGCGGCATTCGCATTCCAGATCTCGCAATGGACAGAGCAAGTCGGCCGGAGCTGTCTACGTCGTCCGGACCATATCCTTAGCCACGCATAGCTGAGCTAAACTGTAACCATTTTGTTTTCAATAGGGCCTTGCTCTCCTTGTCGCGGACAACGTTTTGTGCGCGCCAGAAGCGTCATTGCTGTCGTGATATCACCTTTCTTCCGCATAACTTTATGAACCATCCTCTCATTCCTATCGCAAGCATTCTACTCAGGCTGCCATTCTTCGTCTTGACATCAAATCCACTCTCTCGCAATGCTACACAGTTCCTGGAGCAGCGAAAGTTTCCTTTAACAGTGCTCACGTTAATAGGCACATATGTAAATTGAACCGTGTACGTGAAATTACCTTGAATATCACCGTGACTCTAGCACCGGCCTGCGATGATGCTTCTACCTCTTTACCGCCGCAGTACTTCCAGGGGACGGGGGCCCAAAGTTCCCAATTTGGGGTGGCCATGTCTACTTGCAGAAACCTTGAACCGTCTCGACAGTACGGCAGCGGGGCGCCGTAGGGTCTCAATATATCCAGGTTGCTGCAGACAACGCTGCCAATGGTGAGGCCGTGCAGTATTTCTTGAGATTTCTGAAGCTGAGAGTAGTTCGCTGTTATCCGGTCCGCAATGGCTTCCACCATGTTTCCGACCTCAAGGTCATAAAAGTCGCAGGTAGCTGCTTGTGTAAATGCATCCAAGTATATTCTCAATGCAGCTGAGACGAACCCTTACAGAGACCTAACAAAAGATTTTATGTCTGACTTGTCAGTACGGATAGTCTCAAAACCTAAGAAGACATGCATTTATCAAACCATTAGTTATTCGTCTTTTTTATAAATAGCCTATACACCAGGCTAATTTCTACCTGCATTGTTTTTCCTGACCCATTTATGCACGTTAATTTACGTAAAGAATGGTTCAAAAAGGCGGAAAAGAGGCCCCCCTCCCCCATTTTGTCACAATCGACAAGAAAGTTCAATTTAAATTACTGTTCAGTTTGTTACCTGGTTATAAAATACGAACATTTCAGCACAAAATATATGTTCATGTGTTCCAGTATCAACAGTTATTCAGTAAACACGTTGACGCTAAGCGCGCTCCAGTAAATTTTCACTAGAATAACCAAGTCAAGAGAACCGAGAAAGTGATAGAAAATGACCTTTTAAAATATGCCGACAGAGCAGCCCACACAATTAGTCCTCGTTGACATTCTAAGCCCAGGCACTTCGCAAAGAAGCTTCTAAAACATGCTCAGTGAGGTGGCTGTATTACTCTAGACATTTTCGCGTACCCAACTGTACCACTTCAGTAAATTTTTTGAATAGCAATAGAAATTTGCGTGGATTCATTTGGTCTTACTGCTATGCTTTCTTTTGCTGCTGACCACCACAAAAATATTAACCCCTATATTTTCGATACGTAACCTGCTCATGTGATTTTATTATTTTAGGGGGGTTTAACGTCTCGAAGTAACTCAGGCTATAAGGGACGCTGTAGTGGAAGGCTCCGGAAATTTCGACAACCTGTGGTTCTTTAACGTGCACTGACATTGAACAGTACAAGGGCCTTCAGAGTTTCACCTCCATCGAAACTCGACCGCCGCGGCCTGGATAGAACTCGCGTCTTTCGGGTCAGCAGCCGAGCACCATAACCACTGAGCCACTGTGGCGGCTTTAAACTCCTTATGGTTTAACATCTTACTCAATCTCCCCAAGGGGTATGTGAAGCGCTGTAGAGGATGACTCCAAATTTAATTTGCACTAGCCGAGCTTTTAAACGCGCACTGATATCGCACCGTATATGGGCGTTTTTGCGTTTGGCCTCCACAGAGATGTGGATCGCGAAGTCTGGCTTTTAATGGCACGGATTTAGGCTGGCTCAGCATTCGAATACAGTAGACACTTAGCCACGACGGCAGGTTGGACCTTCGCCTCCTTACTAGAGCTTGATTTACGGAGGCGTCACGAAACACCAAGGAACAGAAGTCTCTTTCCAGGTAATTGCGTATCGTTCATGCTGACCACTCGGCGCGAAAACAGCCCGGAACGAAATACATAGAGTATGCGGTAGGCCCCTGTCCCTGTCGTCTCATGTCTCGTCCTTGCGTGTTTCGCGCTACGCAGTCAGCATAAAACATGTAGCGACCCTTAACGTTGAAAACGCATCTTGCTCTCTAACTCTACTGAGGCCAGATTAAAACAAAACAAAAAGTGTACCGCATTTTTGACACAGCACCAAGCTTGCCGGTGGGTGCGTGAACTATAGGGATGATCCAATTCAACCACGCATGTTTACTGCAGTTTGTCTTACATTCGGGTGGGGTCGCATCTTTTTTACTCAATCCTGTTTGGCATAAATAGACCAATTTTGCTTTCTATGTGTCCTGGTATTGTAGACATGACTAGTGTTGTGATGTAGTTAATTTTTAAATCATGATAAATTATTTCACTTCTGGCTCTAACTCCTGCTCGTTTACCACGCTCACGCAAATACTTGAACGTATTTTTTATCGACATTTTGGACTGCGGATATTACCGGAAAACATTCATTGAAAACACAGCTAGGCTTCTCGGCACACAGCCTGCGCCACATAGCAGACAACATTTATCCACTGAGTGCATACTTTGAGAGTTATCATGGATTTTGAAAAGCAATAGCGCAAAGTTCCTTCCTTCCTCGCTGATTTCACCATCTGCGTGACCTCTGCGAGCTGATCATAAGTATTTTCTGTTTTATTTTTCCCGTTTCTGTTTTCTTTTTCCCGTTTACGGTGTTTGCCGTCATCGCAATATCTGATACAAGTGTCGCGAATTGGTAACGTTTCCCCGACTTTCCGAAGGGGAAAGCTATCGCGTGCAGGTTCGAACGAGAGAAGAGAACGAAGAGATCAAACAAAACAAAACGAACCAATTGTATAATTTAAAGGAAAATGGACTAATAAGAAACGGACACGAAAACAAGAAAAACACACCCTCAACAAGCGTACAACACTACAGAAGAAAAGGAAAGAGTTCACAAGGTACTGAGCGTTCCAAGTGAAGTGGGGATGCCTTGCAGACAGGGCGAACGCGGATCGATGTAGTGAAGTCTAGAGTCTGACGGAAACCCGTCTGGTCGGGATGGTACATGACGAAAGAAGAAGGCGCCGACAAAAAGAAAAGATGGGATGACGTTTCGGCTCCCCGTGTGGAGCCGAAACGTCATCCCATCTTTTCTTTTGGTCGGCGCCTTCTTCTTTCGTCACGGATCGATGTAGTGCGACGTGTCGCTGGCGATGCGTCGATGGAAGTGGCGGAAGGGAGCCAGGTGGTAATAGGAGCGAAGAGGAACACAGGGAGATGCCGATGGACTCACGTCAGCAGACAGAAGAACATGGCCGTAGCAGAAAAAACCGTAGCCAGGTCTCGTCTACGGCGTCACGAAACGCCCGAGGTTAAAAGTAGGCTATCCAAGAGTGCCTTCCAGCAGCACGGACCATCAGTCCATCAGCTACCACCTCCAAACTTGCAAAGAACGCAGTAGGCTTACGTCGGCGATCCAAGGGAGGTCACGGCAGCACGGATCCAACGGCCGACGGCTGCCGCCTCCAGGCTTCAATCACAAGATCTCCGCTGCGCTGTCTTCCTTTACACCTCGGCTTTCTGACATTAAGCTCTCCTCTCCTCGTGATCGCCACGCTCTTTGTTGCCGTCGCCTTGCACACACCCTTCGCTCGCGCACATGCGCACACGCACAACGCTGGGCTGGGACGCGCAACGCTCCGGTGTCCGAAGCACCACTAGAGACGCACTGCGTTCACAAATCCTTCGAGGATCTCCTGTGCTCCTCACAACAAGCTTATTCTTCATAAAAGCTTTATGTTCAAAGGTACAAGCGTTAAGAGGTCCGGAAGCAAGGTAAGTTAAACCTTGCGGGAATATTTTTTAGTGCAAAGAGAGATATTAGCAGGAAAAGATAGTCGGTATCAGTTGGGAGAATATTTATTCCGCGCGAGACGCTTTCTAAAAGGAGATATACATGGCCGGACTTCCACTATATTAATAAATTAAAAGCTGTGACAATAAAATGGGCACAATACGCAATTGATGCAATGAGAAATTTTCCGCAGTTTTTGGCGAAACCCCAATCCACTCCCCTTTTTCCGGCATCCAAGTCACTCTTTCTAAATGTATGGCGACTGGAACACCCCTAAATAAAACAAGCTGTGTCTTTTGATGTCTCACCTACTACGATTGGATGCACAATCCCAACTCCCAGGACCAGGAAGACAATCTTTGCGACCATATTCATATTGTCAAAAGGGCTGAAAATAAAGCCACAGTAAAGGTTGGTGCAAAGAACCAACACGTTTTACCCTTGGTTGTCTTCACGTACAGTAATTGTACGTGAAGACAACCAAGTGTAACACGTGTTGAAAAGTATGTAACAGTAGAATGCACAAGATTTTTAATTCATATTACCTTCTATAGCATTGAATGCTCTTCCACTGGTTATGTCAGCCATGCGTCTATCTGGACGGGACGCGAGCATCCTAGATTTTTTTTCCAGTTAACGCATTGGTGGGAGCGAGCTTGAGCTCTTGCATTCTCCAATGAACCTCAGTAAACTCTTTTAGCGTATTTATTGCGCCAAGTTGCTGTAGTTTGTCGTTGGAAGTGTTGACGGGTACACGTAGGGCTGCCCTGTAGGCCTGCGTGATGAGTACTTCAGTTTTCAGTTTCTCGGCATTGTATAATTTTAGATGAAGGAGAGCGTAGATAATAACACTGCTGGAAAAGACCGGCACCTATCGGCATAGATTGGCTAGGCGTTGGATCAGTCTGATGGTTTCAGGATGGTAAACTGATGGTAAACGCGACAGTACGCACTAACACTTCAGAAATAGCCGAAGAAGCGGCAATAGCCTTGGCGCTGACAACTCAGCGAGCGGAAGTTATTATCAGAGATTCAAAAACAGCTATTGCAAATTTCGCCAAGGGCAAAGTATCTCCGAAATCCTAGGGAATTTTCAACAATTAACTTAACGACAGGAAAGACGTGGAATTGTTCTGGGTACCGGCTCAATCGTAAAACTCGGGGAACGAGGAATCCCACAATAAAGCACGAGCATCTACCGGCCGAGTTTTGGATGATAACTCGGACGTCGGAGTGACAAGATACGGCCTTATGCATAGGAGGAAACCAATAAACATTGCAGGCTGAAAAGGCTAACCTTTCCACGTCCACAAAAAAATATAACCAAGGATCAGGAGCAGCTATGGAGACAACGTCCAAATATATCTCACCCTTACCCATCTGTCCTAAGAGGTGTATGCACGGATAGATTTTAATCAGCGTGCCGAAAAGGCGGCGGCAAAGACACCGTCGACTACATTTCGTAGGACTGGCCGTGAGATCCCCCCCCCCCCCAAAATCGCTTCAGGTGCTCGCACAACCGGGCCCGTGGAAGACCATGCTACTCATTTTGGACCTGGATATCCAAATATACATCTCGACAAGAGCCCAAGAGGTCGCCCCAGTCTCCACTGACAACCACCTAGCAAGATCAACTAACGCACTTGCAACTGAAGCAGACAATAAATGTTTTCTAGTCACTAACTTTTGGAAATGTTTATTTTTTATTCAAATATTTATTTATTTATTTATTTTAAATACTGCCAATCCCAATCGGGATCATCGCAAGAAGGGCAAAAACAGAATTGAACAAATCAAGTACATAAAACACAGCGTTGCAACTATATGTGAACAAAGGATGTTAGGTTAATAGCAATAATAATAATCGGTGAGAAATAACATGGCAGCAACAAATAAAGGGAAAATAAATAAGAACAGCATTATGCATTCAACGGTAGAAAGAACAATTTTCTTTGCTTAAGATAGAGCACTGGAGCTGACAAAATGGTGTTTATAATACACATTGTAGAGTTAGTAGGTGCGCTTCCTATGTCTCTACAAATTTTCTCTAAAGAGGAGCTGGTTACACTTGATGTTAGGCTATTCCATTCTCTAATGGCTAACAAAAAAAAACGAATGTCTAAAACAGACTGTGTTGAGTCGATATTCTTGAGTGATTTTGTCTCGTTGTTCTTGTTTCTGATTTTGAAATTTACCTCGTACTATCTACGTTCACCATGTTGTGCATAAGTTGATAAAGTAGTTTCTGTCGTGCGATCCTGGCGCGGTTTTGTAACGTGAGTATTTCAGCTTTGTTCATCAGTGTTGTGGTTGATTTAGTTTGTCTGTATTGGTTGAAGATAAATCTTATAGCTTTCCTTTGAACTCCCTCTAGTTTCTTTATTAGTTTATCTGTAAATGAAAACCAGGCTATATTCACATATTCAAGAACAGGTCTCGAAAAAGTACTGTAGGAAAGTAATAATAGTCTGACGGCGCGTCTCGGAAGCGCCTCTTGAGAACGAGAAGTCGTGTCAGTGCAGATGACGTAATGAAATTCAGGCGCGAGTCCCATTTAAGATCAGATGATAAAATTAATCAGAGGTGTTTGTGCTGTATAACTGCGGTAAGCGGGTTATTGTTTAGTGGGTATGAAAAGTCCGATACGTTATGTTTGCTGGTAATCCGCAAGATAGTTGATTTTTCGATATTAAGACTCATTTGAAATTTAGCGCGCCGATCATATACCGACTGTAATGTATTGTTCAGTGTTACATGATCATCTGGAGACTTAACTTATCGTACAGCATGCAATCGTCGGCAAAAAGCCTCATTTTATTAGGAATGCTAGCAGTTAAATCATTGATGAATACTATGAATAAAATAGCCGACGGGACACTGCCCTAAGGCACACCTGACGTAACTTGTTATGTTGGACTTTTCATGGTTAAATTCTACAAAGTGTGATCGATTACCTAAGTAGCTTTTAATCCACTTAATGATTGGTCCTTCGTCTGGTGTCAATTTTAACTTTAGAATTAGTTTTTTAGGGTTACACGGTCGAAAGCTTAAGAAAAGCCCAGTAAAGTGAGGTCATTTTGCTTTTGATGGTCGATGCTTAGTGAAACTTCATGTATTAGTTCGACGAGCTGAGCGACGGTAGATAGTTTTTTGCAAAATTCGTGCTTAAACTGTGATATAATTTGTGTAAATTAAAGAAAGAATGGTATCTGTTTCAATATTATGTGTTCCAGTAGTTTGCATGTGTTCTTGTAAGTGAAAGGGGCCTAAACTTACAGACTTGATCTTCATCGCCAGATTTGTAGATAGGAATTATTTTGGCGAATTTCCAGTCTGCTGGAAGGGAAGGTGAATATAACGATTTGTGAAAAATAAGAGAAGTATTTCGCCCTCCATTTCGCATATCTTGTTAGAAAAGCATTTGGTATATTGCCGGGTCCAGATCCCTTTTTGGAATCTAATTTTAGGAAGAGGTTGAGTGCACCAGCCTCATCAACTGTAAGGGGCTGAAGGCACGTGTCGGGAACTGTTAGGTGTGGTATGTTTCCGCCATCAGTAGTACAAATAGACTTAAAAATAATTATTCAGTGAGTTGGCTCTGGATTTGCTTTCGTCAGGATTCACCATCTTAGTATCTTGTTTTTTAGGGTTGATGTATTGCGAAAAATTACGCAGAAAATTTTTCAGGAAGCTACTAACATTGCAAGAAAAAAATTCACTTTGGCGACCTTTATTTTTGATTTCATATTACTGATTGCACCTGAGAGAATAGAACTTTGATACTGCGTTCTGTCTTTAAAGGTTTTCTCAGCCTCTTTACGTTTTGCTTGGCATGAATGATGTCGCCATTTATCTACGGGTAATGTTTATTTGTTTTCTTAGTTTAACTGGTACGTAGGTATGCAAAATCTATAATTTGTTGGAATCTTTGCAACAGTGTTCCAGTGTCAGTGCTACTGTTCAAAGGAAAAGTATTCGTAAGAAAGGTGGTCGAGTATGCTGGTGTCGTCTGCTCTGTAAAAATTGTGACATGATAGGAATAATTCTGAGGGCGTTTGAAGGTCATAAATGGTTACATTCAGGAGTGTGATTTTGTTATCTGACATACCATCCAGAAGCTGTAACTTTGCTTTGTCTCTAGGGAAGTGATCACTAAGAAAATCTAGATCTAGTATGTTTGAACTGCTACCTTGTACACGCGTTGGTTGATTTGCTGTATTATATAAAAGAGCACCTCTGTGTATTTAAAATTATGCTGCATAGTATTCCAGTCAATATCAGGTAGATTGAAATCCCCCATTATGATTAATCTTACTCCAAGTGCCGAAGCATGTAGGCATGCAAAGGCTGTAGTACGTCGATGCTTGAAGGTACGCTGCCATAAACCCAGCCGATAAAGACTGGTCGCGACGAATACAAGAGTTTGCAAAAGACTTCTTCAACCTCCTTCACTTCAGGAGCAACCATGAATTGAATTTTCCTTTTTATCAGGACAGCAAAGCGCCCGCCACGTGTTAACCTACATTTTCGGACTATCGCATAGTTGGCGAGAATTACCTAGCATGCAATCTTTAATATTGCTTGATAACCATGCATCCGTAATTGCAATGAAGTCTTGGCTGACGGAAAGGAGGAAGGATTCAAGCTCAGTGGCCTTGTTGACTAAGCTCCGAACGTTCATGTTGGCAAATGTTATTTCGGACGCTGATTTGGGTGGCGAAGGCGGAGCAACCGAGTTTCGGCTGCGTCGTTTATTTTGTTTCTAGTCTGAGTACCCGGCTCTGATGAAGTATAGCTGTGTGACGAAATGCTTCGAGTGGCATCCACAAATTTTGCTGCTATTCAGTGCCCCAAAATTTTTTTTATCACTGCGGCAACATTTACATTTTTTGGCCAATCTGATCAAATATTGGATAAGCATAAACGAACACAGAAATTGGAAACTCTCCTGAACATTCCTTTTTTCTAGGGACACCGAATAGCGCATGTGATTAGTTTTTCCGGTAGCACGAACTAAATTGCTCCCAAGGCTATATTTTCAACTGGCGGTTTTCAAAGTAAAATATTTGTGCGCATCAAACAATGCATGTAGCACGCTATAAGGGAACACGCAGCTTTCCAGAAAAGAGCGTGACCAAGGCCGCTAACCCCAAAATATTTTCGCCTGCTAAAAGGCCTTCGTAAGGCTACCCCGGGTACCAGCATTCATTTCTTACTTTCGACCAAAACAACTGATTTTATTTTCTTTTGTTCTCCCTGCGGAGGTTGGTTTATGACGTGCTTTTTGAAACAGGTCGCAAGAAACAGTTATAATCACTAATTGAATAGGTGCATTGAACGTTGACAACATAAGCTTCAGAGCTCCCTGACAAAAAAAAATCGTTATTTATTTTATTACAGCTAAGGGCCCAGAAGCACAATGTTCATGACACTGCTGCCGGGCAATCCTGCGCTTAGCTGAACTCTGCTTGGTGGTATTGAAATGATAATAAAAATTTCCTCAAGCTGCTCCGCCCGGGAGGTGTAGCCGTGATAAAGAGTAATACATCTTTAAATTTCGGCACTAGAGTAAAGGAGGAATACATAGAAGAAACACACAAGAAAATCGATGGACAACTTCTATGTCCAATTCCAATTGAGGTCTTCGTAAACAACTTGTATATAACATCTTCCTCTATGCTGGCACAACATGTCAAACATCAATCAGCGACTCGCGCAGCATTTAAGGGGGGCTAATGTCTGGAGCACCGATTTCACGGCCAAGAATTTCTCAAGAGCTTTTAGACCCCACGGCCAAATATGTCCAAACTCTGGCGTGCGCTAATCTGCTGGTCGTACATGGCCCCTCTGAGCCACGCTTTTGTGGATACCGATCTATTTATTGCCAAGGAAACGCCGGTAATAATAAGCACACTCAACATGGCGCCAAGGCCGAGTGTGTCACAGGAAGTCTTCTGTATTTCAATGGGTAAGCCTTCTAAAAATTAAAATATTGCATTAAAAAAAATCTCCAAATGCGAAGCGTTACGGTTGCTGGTATAATGTTTTAGCGCAGAAAAACGCATGTAACAAAGTGGGAGACAAATTATGGTCTTAAACTGTCACCGTCATGTCATTCGGCGGGTTTTTGTACGCAACGGAATCTTGGCACCTTGCTTCTGCCCTCCTCGTCTTCTTACAATCTTTACCTAACTTCACGGCCACCAAAAGTTTGAAAAGTATCAACACATGCTCAACGCAGATGTCTCGAGCATCACTGCTGCTTTACAACAGAGACTAAGATCCTTTCATCTCTTTAAGTATTCTCTAACTATGAATGGTCTGAGCAACGCATTGCCATAAGTAGGAAGAGTTCTTTCCTGACTACGATGATTTCTAGTAGCACTGCGCGCGTGCTTGTCCGCTATTACGCTGACGCTCATAGCTTTCAATCGCCGGTTCTCGCCTCTTCCAGTATTCAATGTTCAGCACGCAGGGTGCAAACAGCCAGAAGAATATTTGGAAGGGAACCTTCTCTGCTTCGTTCCTTCTCGAGCCATATTGTTTTCATGATTTCGATGCTACTTATTGCTATTTCCTCAGTGCTAGAGGGCCCCGTCACTTTCCCAAATACTGTGCGCAATGACACAGCGTGCCCTACTGCTTAAGAAAATTGAAAGTCTTCTTACCAGTGTATCCGGTCCTTCTAAATATTGATGTCACCTAAAGCCCTTCCGAGCTGACACCCTGCGTGCTAGCTGCGTGCCGTTTATGTTTATACAGAGAAAAGATTGCGCATGCTTGGGTTTTAGCGATACTGTTTATTCGCACGCAATCATAGAGCTTCCTCTAAGGGGTCCTGAGCCTTCTGTCCTCGCCTGATATCTGTTTCTTCAGCCCTTGCCCACCTTTGTATGATTGTATTCCAGTCATGGGCAGTGGAGAAAGAAGAAAGACATACATGGACACGCCCACTGCGCGAAGCCACGGTTGGCGGCTCTCTTTAGTGTCTCGTTAGGAGAAAAACGGGGCAGAAATCGCGTTTCGTAATGTTGCATGCGGTGGCGCTGTTTGAAAATATTTCAGATTTACGCGCACCCTGACTGCTTTCGTTTGTTTCAGCCACATGTGCAATGCTCTAAACACAATGGAAGAATTAGTACAAAAAGTTAGTAGGGGTTCCACTTAGTTACACCGAGTAGGCTTTCGAAAGAAGTTGTTCATTCTTTACTAGTAGGGAGCACTTAAGCTCCGCCTTAAGGTTATGACGTCATAACTTTAGTGGGCTATGCCCATATATGCAGAACTGGCCAGTCTCTATCTCATACATACAAATGGCAGCGGGTCATCATATAAATAACAGCGTAGTGGCGCAGGGGTTAAGACATGTGCAACTGCACTGGCAGGTCCGTGTTTCTATTACAGTCACCGGTAGGGTTCGTGCCACCAATTTTGCTCTTCCCGAGCAATTTCTCTCGCAGCTGGCGCAACGCTCCTCCGAACGTACCCTGGTTACAACCAAAGCTTACCCGGGTAACTCAAGTAAGCTTTGGTGTTAACTCATGTTGCTAGGCAACGGCACAAGACCGTACGTACGTGTACGTACGGTTGCAATATTCTCGGTCGGCGTTGGTGAGCGTATGAGTGCATTCGTACTAAAATGTTTATATGGGGTTAGGAATCCTCAGCTGCGAATAGCGAGACGAGAAATTGAATCCAGGGCAGCCGCTAGTTGGCAAACTATTTCACTGTCGAAGAGACCGTTGATACAGACGCGATGATAACGTTGATACAATGTAACAACATAAAACGTAACATGTCGTCATTTTTTCAATGCGAAAATGATCCTGTACAATAAGTTTCATTGCGTTTGAGGGTTCATAGCAAGATGTGGTAAACTGATGATCATGATCTCAACAGCAAGAAGCGACGCTTTATATCATGTGCCCTAAAAACTATTTCAAGCGTGCGCTTAAGAACCCGTACATTGACCACGCATATCGTCCCAGCGGGTCATAACTAATATATTCCAGGACTGTCTGCTTTGGCAGAAGATGAATGCGGATCGTTGAGGAACAACATGCTGTAATAGTAGCAGCGGCGCACAAGGAGAGGCATTTCACGCGGGAAATTCCTCTAAGAGGAGCCGCGCATCTCGGGCGCAACTTATAAGGAAGAGCACAAATATTAGCGCACGCAAGATTTTCTTTCATGCAGAACCATTTGTCTACTCCAAAACTGTGTGTGAGGCTACATGAGCACAGAATTTTTTAATATGCGAAAGAAATCTCTTCAACGACTGCTGACATAAGCATGCTATGCAAAATTGGGAATTAGTTTGGAGGAAAGGAAATAACGCAGCTACTGTGACACATACCTCGTTGTACACCCTAGCCCATGTTATGGTGAATCATTTCGGTAGGCTGTGGTTGTGCCTATCATCACAATCACGCAATAACAAACCCGCGAGCACAATTTTAATGATGCACTCGAGCCGTCTTATTCGTTGCACAAAAGGAACATTTAGAAATTGAACCTAGGAAAATGTTTTATGCTTGTTTTGCTTCTTATGAACCAGAACGTCTGACAGCTTATTTTGTGCGTGTGTCTCCGGTTCAACGGCTATCTATCAAGAAGAAGAAAACATTTGTATAAATAGGATGATCTATTTCTATCAAAAACACATAAACAATGAGGAAGAAAATATACACAACCTATTACTTTCTTCCCAACTCATTTAATATCATCAACATCAACGCGTTTAAGGAATCCAGAAAAGAGCACATTTGGACACACATTCTAGATTGAAAGCGGCCAAAGCTCATTCAGCCTTTATGAATATTTTATTACGCGAAAAAATACAGATACTACATTAACAACTGTGCTTAAAATTTCTTTGCAAAGGTACAGAATAGCTGGCGAATTGATGAGCATAAAATCGTACAGGTAGCAATGCATTAAATTGAATTATCAGCAAATTGTCAGCAGAAGTGGCTTGGAACTTGTCTCCACAGCACAAAAAAAAAAAAAGAGCGAGGGCCCGTTTACATACCCAGTGCTAATACGATAAGAAATTTGCGATGTCATTTTTTTAAAGACACTCTTTAAGATCTGTGCATACAGACAGCAGTTTGTAGTGTTTTCAACATGACGGAAGCAGTACCCCTGTCACTGATGCATCCTTTACAAAGGTGTTTTATTTCGACCAGTTTCTTCATTTTACTACCACCATGCTAAAATGATTCAATTGCTCACTGCAACCCAACCTGCATTGATAGTTGCCAGCTAAAAATATATCCGCTCTCATTGCGTAAACCTTGCGTCTTGCATCGACGACGATTTAGTGGGCGCCGCTGCTCGCGGCTCGAACTTTGAAGTCAGGTGGCGCGAACCCTAACTTGCTTTGCTTTGGTTAATTTCCGTTCAAATCCTACAGATATTTTATGAATAGAATCGCATTCCCAGATCCAAGCCATTGCGTCTTCACTGCACCATTCGTCAGTTCTTCGGCTCTTGTGCCAATGGTTGCCAAGGCGGAATGTATGCATTGCAAACTTAGACGGCACACTGCTAAGTGCTGGTAACATTCGTCGCACAAATCGCCACCACTGCCGAAGTCTAATCATTGCGCAGACGTGCACTTAGAGTGAGATACTGTAACCGTGGGTTCTGGCTGGTGTTTAATTTGGACACAAAACTGACTACATTAATATCAGTCTTAACTCAGTAAATATTGTTATATCTTACTCTGCCGATACGGTAGCTTTTCACATCATAGAAACCTGCATAAAAAAGTTTATTTTCAAATGAGGCTTTACACAAACCACGGACTAAAAAAGTGCGGTGTAATTAAACAAAAAGGCTTTTGTCATGATGCTCAAAACACTCTCAAACATCCCGAAGCTACTTAACGCAATATGAAGTTTACCACGAGTACTTTTTATAATCCGTTAAACAAAACTGACCCGTACCTCACAGCTCTTTTGTAATCAATTTAGTTTCTTGAGAAACATAGTCAGCTGTGAAATTTTCTCTTCCGCATCTTTTTTATTTCACAATCTTTCTGCTTCTTGCTGCTATCTTACTCTTCCTTGTTTACCGCAATGCAAGAATGAGAAGACGCTGGATACCTTGACTATGGCCAGGTTTGTAATTTATCGCTTCGATGATAATATGTGTCTCCGTCTGTACTCTCGTAGTAGCTAGTACGCACAAATGGCTTTCAAATATATTCAAACCCTCCAGCGATTTACGTGAAACTCAGGACGTCATTTGCAGCTGTACAAAACAGTCACGAACTGTAAAATGATCAGGTCTTGTTCTTGAGGAAATCAAAGCTAAAGAAAAAAGTCTTTTACAACTATACGCAGCTAATACTAGCACCATAAAAATTACCACTGCGGCGGTAGCTAAGAGTGCCACAAAACACGAGATGATCTGCCGAAAATTGCTGAATTGCCCAGAATTATTTCCTCTACACTCAATGTCCTCCGGGTGAGCTTTTTGATACGGACAAATGATCTTCCGTATATCCAACCTGAGAAGAGAGGCCTCAAATATCCTATGAAGAATGACTCTGTAGGCGTTTGCTAAAGGACAACCTTTGGGGACCGGCGTAACTCTCAAGATAAGAGTGACCACTTGTTTTGATGCAATGACTCGAGATCCGACAGAGCTCACAAAGCACTCTGTGAATTGGTTTACGAGACAGAATCGCCCTTCCTGCTCGGCACACAAAAGCAATCTCTCACCGACTGCTTGACGAACAGGCCGTGCTCGCCACGTTTAACGACATATGTCCGTATCTTTGATTAAAATGCGCTGCATGTGATGTTTTTAACTAAATTGTTGTGTATTATCGCACCTCGAACCACGCACGGTAAGATGCTGCCGCACTCCAGCCTTTTTTCCAGCTTTTCAAGCATGTCAGTATTGCCTGCAGATAATCATGAACTAAGCCTAGACGTGAGCTCACTTCTGAAGTAATTCAACAATGGAAGAAAGGCGAGAACCTAGGCAGCGAATACAAATACATGGCTCAGAGTCCAACGTTTCGTGGCAGGACGAGAATAGGATGTCGAATAGAAAGAGGCCATAAAAATGTTAAGGACTCCACACTAGAAAATGGAAAGGCATGTGCGAGTCGGAAATTTGAAAACTTAATCACGAGAAGGCAGGATCCGATACAGGCGGCCGTAAATAAGAATCCGGCCTTGCTCTTTACCAGCATATTGAAGAGAGACTCAGGAAGGAATTTTTCACAGCGGGAATAGGAGGTTTTATACGTGTATGCCACAAATGGGGGATCTGCTGTGAAGACCAACAAGGTCTGTTGCAGCGAGCTGAAAAGGCGGTAGTGGTCAGCGGAGCCCTGGAGTGAGGGCAACCGGACATTGGTTAAAAGGGTGCGATGTTGAGGAGGAGGCTCCTGGGGACACAACCACGGAGTCATCTTTGAAGATGCCCCACAGTCGCAGAAAGAAGCACTAGATTAGAAAAGTTTTTTCCTCCTTCTCCACCTTTAGTTTAAATATATACACAATAGAGCAGCGCACACAATCTTTGTTTTCAATAGCGCTTAACTTCCGTTGTCCACGCAGAAGGTTTGACACGCGCAAGGCGCTTGATTGCTCTCAAGTTCTCACCCTCCTTACACGCAGCTACACGAATCATTCTCTTTACTATTATTATCATTTCCACGCTGGTTTTCACTCTTACTCTTGGAACCACGTCTACTCTGGCCCATCGCTACACCACTCACCGGACACCGGATTTCTACTGTAAAAGAGCTGAGGGCAATAAGGACAAACCTAACGTGAGTAGAGTACCGCACATTACCTTGAATATCACCGTGACTCTAGTATCTAGACTCTAGATGAAGCTTCTCCCCCCATCCCGCCGTAGTAGTTACAGTGGACGGTGGCCAACCGCTGTGAATGTGGGGTTTCCGGGTCCGCTGGCACGAACCTTGAACTGTTTCGAAAGTAAGGCAGTGGGGCAGCGTACGGTCTCAGTTTATGCTGGTTGCTGTAGACAACGGTGCCTATGATGAAGCCGTGGAGCATTTCTTGGGATTTCGGATGCGGAGAATGCTTCGCCCGTAACCTGTTCGCAATGGCTTCCACCATGATTCCGACGTCAAGGTTTAGAAAAGACGCAAGTAGTTTCGGATGTAAAGGCATCCAAGTATATTCTCAACGCAGTTGAAACGAACCCGTTCACGATACCAAACGAAAGCTGAACTCTGCTTTTTGGTGTTGATAACGTATTAAAAATTTCCCTAAACTGCTCCGTCCTGGAGATGAAGCCGTGATAAAGAGTACTACATCTTAAAAATTTTTCACCAGAGTAAAGGACGTATGCGTAGAAGCATCACACTGGGCAACTGACGGACAACTTTTTGTCCCATGCCAACAAAGGTCATGTGAAAACAAATTCTATATACCTTCTTTTTATACGCTGGAACAAAATGTCAAAGAGTATTAAGCGCCACGCGCAACATTATACATTACATGATAGATGCATCGCAAAAAACACGAAAGACCCAGCTCTACAGCCCATCCAGGTGAGATTTAAGTTGGGCCATTATCTAGAGCTTGAATTTCCAGGCAAAGATTAGAGCAAGAGCTTTTAGACCCCAACATCAATTAAGGCCGCACTCTGTGGTGCGCTCGTCTGCTTGGCGTACATGGCCCCTAGTTGGCAAACAAATTTACTGTCGGAGAGACCGTTGATACACAAGCGCGTAGCGCATCCGAATACAACACCAGCAAACTTAACATGTAGCCGTAATTTCAACACGAAAGTCGTACGGTGCAGAAATTAGCATTGTTCTTGAGGGTTTCCACCAAGTTGTCATAAACCGAGGATCCCGCTTTCCACAGCAAGATGCGACGCTTTATGTCTTCTGCAGTTAAAACTATTTCAAGTGCGCGGCGCTTAAGTATCCTCACATCGATCGTGCATATCGTCCCAGCGCATGATAACTGATATATTTCAGGACAAGCTGCTTGGCCAGAAGGTGAATTCGGGAGGCTGAGTACCAGCCAACTGTTATAGTTGCAGCGGCGCGCAAGGACAGGCATTTCATGCGAGGAATTCCTGTGAGAGCAGCCGTACACCTTCGGCGCTATGTCTTATAAAAAAGAACATAGAAAATAGCGCATCAATGATTTCCTTGTGTGCCGAATCATTCATCTACTGCAATACGCCACATCAGCACTGCAACTGTTATATTCGAAAGATATCACTTCAATGTCTTACTTTCGAATGTTCACTATCTCGTAGCGACACTTCTACTGCAAAGTGCAACTCTGTGCTAATTGCAATGAACGCAGCCCAACAAACCTTGGTCGAAGTGGATACAAAGAGGTCCTTTCGATGCAACGGCTGACATAAGCGTGTTATATTGACCTGTTTCTCGTTTCGGCACTCTGTGGTTGTGCCTGTCATCACAATTACGCGATAACAAATCCGCATCTCCATTTTTAATAACGTTTTGTAAAACGCATTTTCCGTAGCACGACAGCAACTTTTAGAAATCGAAACTAGAGAAAGTGTTTTATACACGAGTTGCTTCTTACGGATCAACTATCTGACGGCTTCTTTTTTTGTGTCTGTGGTCCAACGAGCATTTAACACGAATACAAAAAGGCTATTGAAAGTGCGGTGATTTATTGATTTATGAAGCACATTTAACAGAGGCAAAGATAATAAAATTAACCCGTAGTTTTATTATGATATCGTACTTTATATCATCGATGTCAACACGTAACCAAATCCCGAAATGAATATATTTGCACGCATACTCTGGATTGAAAGCAGCCAAAGCTTATTCATCCTTTTTGAATATTTTATTAGGCGAATAAATACATATAATACATTCATACCAGTTGTTGAAATCTGTACAAAGTTAAAGAACAACTTGCGATCTGATGAGCATAAAAGCGCACAGGTAAAGAGTGCACCATGTTTACTGCTGGGAGGAATGCTTTAAATTGAAAATAACAACAAACTGCAAGTAGCAGAGGCTTTTACTTTGGCTTGACAGCAGAAATAAACTTGTAAGGAGGACGTTAAGATGGACGGTGCGAAAACAATAACAGTTTAGCGACGTCATTTTTTAAGTTTCTAACATGCGGGCATAATGACAGCAGTTTGGAATGGTTTTAATATGATTCAAGCGGTGCTGCTGTGACCCATACGTCCTTCATGCAGGTGTTTTGTTTCGTTTAGTTTCATTCTTTTGCTACCAGCATGTGCCAATCACTCACTGCCACACAACCTGCCTTGATATTTACCTGATAAGAACGTGTCCCCTATCACAGCGTCAAATTGCGCAAACGCTGCCCACCTCTCGGATAGACAGCGAGCTACTCGGCTCCGCTGCTCGCGATACGAGCTTCCGAATCAAGCGGTGCGAATACTCACTTACGCGCTTTGGGTCAATTCTCTTCAGATTCAAGAGAATGTTTATGAATCGAATCGCATTTGGCGCTCTAAGCCATGACAAGTTCACTGTATTATTCGTAAGTTCTTGTGGTTCTGTGCCCATGGTTGCCAAGGGCAAATGTATGCATTGAAAAGCTTGACGACACACTGCTAAAGAATCGTAACAAACATCACACAAACCGCCACCAGCGCAGAAGCTTATTTATTCCGCAGACGTGCACTGATCGTCAGATACTGTAACCGCGTCTTCAAGCTGTGTCTAATATGTACACAACACTACCACATTAACACCAGTCAACACAGTGTATTTTGCTGCCACCTCTAAGAGACGTGCAGAAAATTGGAGATTGTGAATTGCCACTTCACACAAAGCACGCAGTTAGAAACTGCGGAATAATAAGACCAAAAGGGTTGTGCTGTGGTGCTGCAAGCACAATGATGCTCTCTAGGCTACTTAACGCAATCTCAGGTGTACCACGAGTACTTCTGGTAATTCATTGTAGAAAAATAATCCGTACCTTTCACCTCTATTGTAATCAATTGCGTTTCTTGAGAAACATTAATCAGCTGTGAAATTTTCTCTTCTGCGTACTTTTTATTTCTCAGTCTTTCTGCTATCTTACGCTTCCTGTTACCACGTTGTGAGAATGAGAAGACGCAGGAATCATTGACTACGGCCAGGTTCGTAATGTATCACGTCGATGATAATATCGGTCTCCATCTATACTCTCTTCAAGCTAGCGCGCACAAATAGGTTTCAAATATCTTCAAACCCTCGAGCGTATCTCATGAAGCTCAAGACGTCATTAACCATTGTACAAAACTGTCACGAAATGAGAAATGGCATCTTTTACTTGAGAAGATAAAAGCCAAAGACAAAATATCAGTGCTTACTATACACGGCAGATACTACCTCTATAAGGAGTACCGCCGTGGCGATGGCTAAGAGTGCCGCAAAACACGAGAAGAACGGCCAGAAATGGCTTACTTGCCCAGAATCATTGCTCCTACCCTCACTGTCCTCCGGATCAGGTTTTCGACTCGGGCAAACGATCTTCCGTATATCCGGCCTCACAAGAGATGTCTCAAATATCCTACGAAGAATGACACTGTAGGCGCTTGCAAAAGGGTAACCCTTCCGGACCGGCGTTACTACCAAGATAAGAGTGATCACTTCTTTTGATGCAATGACTCGAGGTGCAACTGAGCTGACGAAGCACTCAGTGAATTGGTTTACAAGGCAGAAACGCCCTTTCTGCTCGGCACACAACAAGCAATCTCTCCCCGACTTTGTGACGAAGAGCCCGTGCTCGCCACGTTTAGCGACTGCTGTCTGGATCTTTGAATAAAATGTGCTGAATTTGATGTAGTCAACTAATTTGCTGTGCATTATCGAGCGTCGAACAAGACACGGTAAGATGCGTCCGCGGTCCAGTGCTTCTTCTAGCTCTTCAATAGTGTCAATGTGATCCGGAGATAAACGCGAACTAAGCCTAGAAGTAAGCTCACTTCTCAAATAATTCGACAATGGAAGAATGGCGAGAATCCAGGCAACAAATACAAATACGTGGATCAATGTCCATCGTTTCATGGCAGGGAGAGGATAGGATGTGCAATAGAATGAGGCGACAAAAAACGTTAATGACTTAAGAATAGAACAACAAAAGGCGTGTTCCGGTTGGAAATTAGAAAACTTAATCACGAGAAGGCAGGATCCTATACAGGCGGCCGTCAATAATAATCCTGTCTTGCTCTTTACCAAAATATTGAAGAGGGACTCCGGACGGTAGTTCTCGCGGCGAGAATAGAACGTTTCATACGTGTATACCAAAGCTGGGGGAACCAAAGTTTCGCGCGGGCTGTGCTCGGTGGCTGCGCACATCTGCATTACGATATCAATCTTTCCGCTATATAGATCGTCACCGATGGTCCCGTAACTCCCGTACAGCTGCATTTCAAGAGTTGCGTTGTGGGCGCGTAGTGCGTTTTTAATTATGTCAACTTCCCTTCCGTAGCAAGGACCCTTATGAATAGTAAGTCGTGTACTGAGGCATGCAATGCGTACCTGCGTGTTTCTTAAAGAACTGCTGGTGCTTGATTGAAAATCAAACCCCTGCAATAGCGACTCGCAGTTCTGAGAGTAAATTGAAGATTTCGAGGTTTTTGTTGGCGTCCACCTGTCTTTTTCCTTTGGCGCAGACATTTCACATTTCCGTACCATGCGATCCCAATGCTTACCGTGAGAAAGTTCGAACGCATGCTCCACAGTGGCGCTGATTTCCGCACTATCTTCAAGAACTATCCAGTCGACGAGATAAAAGATGCTGAAATCTTGGAACGTAGCTTTGAGGCAATTTAAGTGCTGTCGGCTTATCTGTGGTAGAACAACTTTCGTCTTGATGCTGTGCTGCCTGTTCTCAGTCAACATGCGGAATAAGTCTAAACTCGGCAGTGTCCATCGACTCGATGGCCGCTCCAAGCGGGCCAACCAGTGCTGCACTGACGGATCCCAAAATCCTTCACATGTGACTACAGCGACGTGGTCATATTGTCTTATCCACGCGCCAAGTTCACCAAGGGTACTTTCTTGGCCCCTTGCGGACGACAGTGAGCAAGACAGATGAAAAACGAGAAACAGTACAGTAAACACAAAAAGCTGAACCATCGCTCTTGTCAACAAAAAAGAGATACCGGAACATGGAGGTTTCTTTTGGACGCAACTTGTGGTGTTCAGAAAGTACACCACCAAGAGAAATGCAGTTTGAAAGTTGTAATTAGTTTAGACCAACAGTTTGGCGACTGCAGCAGCGTGGAACGTTGCAGAGGAGAGTGACTAGATGCCAGGAAACAACTGCATTCGGCTGCGGTAGGCGTTTCCCTGCAGAAACAAGCTTTGTGTACAATCATGGAGTTCACGGTTAAGGAAAATGCAGGCGTCACGCAGCCATTTGTAAAATTTTATTTTGTATAACCCCTTCTTACTTGTGTTTTAGTGCTTACCACTTAAAATTGAACTGTTTATTCCGGATGACCATTTTTATGTAGAGCTTATATCCTCAAGAAATCTCGAAGTCTAGTATTAAAATTATTTTGCGCACTTACCAAGTTCAGCGGTTAATAATTCTGTCCCAGGGTTTTCCTTCGCAACAGTTTCTGCTCATCGAACGGGGCTTAATATAGCAGATCCTGAACATATCATGCGAAAACAAGCGTGGTTTTCTGTCGACCAGAATACTGCGTTCCCTTACAGAAAATGCGCAACAGCCGAAGTTGCACCCCCATTTGTCGATCCGTGTGTGTTCGTTTCTGTGTACGTGAAAGACAAACATTTCTACAAAATTACGTCTAAAAACACACCTCTGTTTGGAGGCTTCAGTATTGACGCCACAACAATGGACAGAGGTACAGACGCCTCGAAAGTAGCCACTTCGCATCTTTCGGAGGCCAGCGCCTACCATAGGTTTTTCGCTCCTAATACTGGAGGGGCAAAGAAGACGACGCTGCCAGTATTAGCATACAAGTATGCATTTGAGGACCTGGGTTTCAGCATGATGAGTCTTTTAGGGGTCAAATAGTAGGTCAACAGAATATCTCTACGAAAAGTGTCCAACCTCTCTGCATTCTAATGAAACCGGCAGAGAGAATTAAGCCTATCGATTTTCCTGCAAGACGCGTGGCAGGGGAATCCAGAGCTTGGTAGCGGGAGGCGCGAATTGGTGCAAGTTCAGATATCGACGTTTTTTTTGTTTGCCGCAGTCGCACATGCGTCGTGGGCAAGGGCCTTAAAAAGCTTTCCTCGCTGTTTTTTGCTAAAACAGCTGGCACTTTGCCCTGTGTAGCAGAACATTATACGGCGAAAAATGTGATACAAACAGCTACTCCCGCCAAGAGTTTGGACATTATTTCCTGTTCAATCCCTAGAACTGGTTCGCCAAACTTAGACGGCATGCTTCAACGTGAATTGCCTAACGTTCCTCTGATAACACGTATTACAGATCGCAGTCCTACGTCGCTATGCGTACAATAGACGAAAACAGCGTTCTGCGTTTGGTTGGATGCAGGCCTTCAGAACAGCGGACAATAAATGAATTGAGCCAAAGATGCGCGCATCGTAGACGTGGTAGGCCTGCGGAATCTTCATCGAAGGAAGTCGACATCTATGGACATGGAGGTAGAACAGGGACTGTTTACCAACCGAAAAAAAATACACGGCACAACGGAACCAATGTATAATAGTCTTTTTATTAACCAGCTGGTAGCCACGCCAAACCTACACAACACTAGTCTGGATGCAATTGTTCCAGCACTAGTTTAGCCCATCCAGTAGTTAATCGTGTATATCATGACGCCTGT